>JAVJIX010000081.1:3760000-4132500 GCA_036785185.1 Paratrypauchen microcephalus | reverse complement strand
TTGCCTTTTCCGTCTATATGCATAATGCCATTTCCATTTCATACATTTTACCTACTAGTAGGTCCACTGAAAAGATGTAGCCACTTTTTCATTTCAAATGTTGATTTCACTGGACAAACAACTGACAATTTCTAAGTTTAAAATCAGTGTCTTGGATGTCTCAAGCAAATTATCCAATTAAAAAACAAAATTAGATTCTCTCTTTTGATTTGACAGATACTGAGACTAATAACTTAGCAATAAAATCAAAAATCCCTTTCTGATACACCATATTACCTTTAATGGCCTCCCAGGTTCAGTTGTGATTGTATTGCCATTTTTAAACTAGTGACAGTTATTGTTGCAGCGATTACCTTTGAAGTTCAAATGAAAAAAAAAGAAATGAAAAAAAAACAAACAAACAAACAAAAACATATGGATGACAACATAGCTCATCAAATAATAGCTATACTGTTAGGGAATACCCCTGAAAAAAACGAGTGTACTTTATTGCCCCTACAGTATGATGAGTTCGACGTTTGGTTCGACAAGTTGCTGCTAGTTTTTTAGAGGCTAAAAACACATAATACGTCTTGGTTGGTCTAGAATACTTTACTTACGAACATGCCCAAATTACACATTGACTTCACACTTATGAAGACCAGAAAGAACAGTTATTGTGCACCTGTCACAAGAAAAGCCTCAACCACAGCCTACCTTTAGATTTGCATAGTATTTAGCAACAATGCAGACTGTCATCACTCCCACTATAGACTTTGTGCTTGTGGGCACGTTTACGAGCGGCTGCCTGCTGAGTGATGGTGTGTTTGGATCTGGGGCGGCTTGAATAGAGGTGCAGAGAGCTGGAAGTGCAAAGGGAGGTAGAGGTGTGGAGGTGTGGACAGGCTGGATACTCCCAAACAGACTTCCCTTGTGCCTCGGGCCAACTCAACTAGAATAGGCTCATCTGTGCTGCAACTCATTTAATTGATATAGAATATGAAATTAAAGTCAGTGAACAGTGTTATACGTACTGCATGCCTGTAAGCATATTTGTGCACTGGTGATTAATATAAAACATGGCTGTGATTAGTTACAGCGTGTGCACACAAGTAATATAATTAAGTGCTTTGTCTTTCTAAATGCCACCTAATCAATCTTAAGGCATACAAGACAATAGGCCTACACCTAAATTAACTGATGCAACAAATGCATTAACAAATGCAGTTGTTGCTCAAGTTAACCAGTGCATGGAACATTGAGTCCAAAGAAAATACTTGGATCTTTGGTCTCAATCACACCGAGGACCTTCTAGTGCTATAGTTCAGTGTCTGAAATAGCTGAAATAATTTTCAGTTAGGGGTAATAAATATTACATCAACTACAACTACCACTAATAATTTACTGAATTATATGCTACTAATGTATAGATACTAAATTGTTTTTATGTTTGTGATCATAACACATGTACTGAATTGTTTAATGTCTGCAACTGCAACATATTTTCTATTGTATGCTATATCTTTATGTCTGGGACTGCGGATGGAAATTAGCACTGTGCTAAATCTGGCATATTTACATCGGTTTCTGTGATCTTATACAAATTGTGCGTTCATTAATATGCATTGTCCCTTCCAAATAATTGAATAAATAAAAATATTGTTGATAAATATTGTTATGAATAATATGTAACATATTAATCAGTCATCAATTATTTTTCTATTTCTAACATGCTTTTATTTGAATTTTAAACTTGTAATGGAGTTGGCATGACCTGCTTCTCTCCACAGTATAAAATTAAATTTATGGAGACAAGCAGGGGATGCTATCGGGCCAAGTTACAGATCAAATCTGTGGAAAGGTGAATCTGCTTACAAAATGCAGGTGGCTGACCCCTCACCAGAAAAGTTACACAGTGCAGCTTTAAATTAACTCAGACTTTTTCCCAGATGCCCTTCCATTACAACCACTTTTCTGGACTTAACTAAATGAGAGCCCAAAATTTAAAGCATTTAAAGAATTAAATATGGAGTGATTAAATGAGATCTATATTAAATGCTAAACACTATTCCTTATATTATCGGAGGTTTCTGGCACAAGTAGGAAGCCCCTCAAATCTAATATAAGCAACACATCTCCTGCAGCCACACTGTCATATCCTCCTGAGATCTTTACCACTCTATCAAAGTTTACTTTACAGTCAGTAGTACTGTGGGCCAGAGCAACTCATGGCTTTAACTTACCGCTGGCACTGATGTGAGGGTAAATACTTGAGTCACATAAAACATCCCAGCAGCCAACAGCAGGCACACTCATGGAAACACAAAGATACACATATTTCATTTCTTTTGGCAGGTCACAAGAGACATGTACAATCTGAGTGTATTCTGTAAATATATTATTCTTCGGAAGCCCTGAGCAGCAAGCAAAACAAAAAACAAAAAAAACAAAACAGCTCCAAATGTTTCTTGTTTTATTATTTTATTATTATTTTTTGCAAAGTTATTATTATGATTATTTTTTTAATTATGAAAACCAAACACTCCAGAGCCAAAATTCAGTAGTGGTGAATGTGTGGAAGCATAGCTGGGTTTTGAGACTCATCTTACCCAGTTGTGTATGTATTCACTTTAGCTGAAGGCACCAGTTTTTTCAAGAGTTTTAGTCTTTCTTTTCTCTTTATGAGTTATATAAGAAGTAAGATCGATGCATCACTGATCACAATACAGGCATAAGACGTTCTTCTTTTGTACTTTAGTACTATTCAGTCCTGTTAGTTGTACTTTGTTGATTTCACTGCACAAACAACTGACAATTTCTAAGTTTAAAATCAGTGATGCCTCAAGCAAATTATCCAATTAGAAAACAAAATTAGATGCTCTCTTTTGATTTGACAGCTACTGAGACAAATAACTTAGCAATAAAACCCAAAAGTCCCTTTGTGATACACCATATTACCTTTAAGGGCATCCCAGGTTCAGTTGTAATTGTACTGCCATTTTTAAACCAGTGACAGTTATTGTTGCAGCGACGTTCTTCTGTTTAGCTTATGTGGCAATGTGCTGCACTATCATGTAAAGGGGTTGGAGTTGGAGTTTTACAACAAATTCACACAAATCCCATTGCAACAACGATGCACAAAGTGTCCGCTCCCCATGGTGAGCAGCAGCGCCAGTTGAAAGTCCGAGAAACTTGGCTGCTCTCCGTGTCAGACATAGTGTAGCCAAGGAGGGCGAACCCCAGTCCCACTAAAGCCAGAGAGGCAGTGGGGTGTTCTGTCCAGCAGCCTGGAGCAGTGAAGGCTGCTCTGGCTCTGACTGCTCAGTTTCAAACTTGGGTAATAGGGTCACAGAAAGACAGCACATCCACCATCTCATACTGCCTAGATCCGCTCACCTGCCCGCGGCTTTGCCTTTGGTGCCTGGGCTCAGGAATAAATGAGCTTCACTGGGAAGTTTGTTACAACTAACAGCACAACTAAGGTACAATAGAAATACAGCATTTTCTGCCTGTATTGTGATCAGTGATCCATCTATCTTACTTCTCATATAACTCATAAAGAGAAGGCAAAAACTAAAACTCATGAAAAAAATTGATGCTTTCAGCTAAAGAGAATTTATGCACAATTGGGGAAGGTGAATCTTAAACTCCAGTCCCACATTCCAACCCAATGCCTTACCTAATGAGCTATCCCTCCACATATCCCTCTGTGCTGTGCATTAAAACTAATATATATTGAGAAAACACTGGCTCTGGAGTGTTTGATTTTAGATTTTTTTTTTCATCAGCCACATCAACAGTAAAAAAAAAAAAAAAAAAATTCTGGAAGCTGTCTCTCTTGCAGCTAGATATAAACAGGGTCTAACCAGCATGAGGGCCAGAGCTGACGAAGCCTCTCGGATGAGCGGCAAAACGTTTTCAACCAAACAAACTTTGTCCAGTTGACAAATTGAACTTCTCCTTTTATCAAACAAATAAAAAACAAACAAACAGTTTTTTTTACTTGCCTTTCAAGTCTTCCGTATTATGCAGTACAGTATATACCATAATGTTACTACTGTAGACTGGGTGGAGATAGAAAAACATAAGCAAACATTACCTGCATATATTGTGCTGACACATTTTCTGTGTCATTGTTGCTTCGGGCTATTTGCCAACCAAGAAAGCCCAGATTTAAGACTGTTTAAGTTGTCTGTTTGCACTTTTACTTTTCAAAGAACTTTTGAGCATGTGGTTTGGGGAAATGGAAACTGATATTTTACTCTTTCATATACACTATTTAATAGTCAAGTAAATTCCTAAAATTGTCACCAAAATGATTGTTTGCACATTATTTTGAGATTCTGTTTGGGGAAAAAACATTTGTTAGTTGTATTTTTGGTAATATACTTTGATAGTCTACTTTTAATTCTTGTGTTCTTAAGTTATACCTTAGTTAACAGCAAGAAAATCTAATAGATTTGTTAGCCCAGTTTCAAATATCAAGCTGCAAAGATGCCTAACCTGGATAACTGATTAGATATGTGAGTCCCAGTCAATAGAACTGCATTTGAAATGTCATTTTGAAGACTTGATATAAATAACCAATTAAAAATGTCCTCTGTACATGATCATTTGTGCAGTGGGTCAAAGGCATCATTGAAATGAATTTATATTCAAGGGAAAGAAGCTCAGTTAAATGTGAGGACTAGTGAAACTAATAGCATACACACTGAGTCTTGCTGTTTGGTTTAAAGTAGGCTACAGGGATTTGGGGCAAAGGCGTTTTTCGAGGTGACAGGGTGACCAGGGTCTTGGGCAAGGATTGAGAGGAGAAACAGAGAGAAGAGGGGAGTGTGCAGCCACAGGCAGAAATTAGCATAAAAAGGCTTAAGCTAACAGTGGAGACGTGACAGAGTGTAGAACAGGACCAGCGGCGAGCAAGAGGAGCTCAGAGGAGATGAGCTGCAGCTGTGAGTCCGCTCCTGCGCACCTGTGCCCTCGGCAGTGACCACACCACACACACACACCACACAAACACACAGCGCACACACACACACACACACACACAGCACACACACACACACACACACACACACACACACACACACACACACACACACAGCACACACACACACACACACCACACAAACACACAGCGCACACACACACACACACACACACAGCACACACACACACACACACACAAACACACACACACACACACACACACACACACACACAGGTTTCAGTTTTAGGTCCTAAATTCAGGTTTATCTGAAAGGTGTATGAATAATCACCATGACACAAAAAAGTCTATTTTTACAGTCAGAGGTACAGAAGTAGTCTAAATAAGTCAGGTTCTTCTGAAAATTCACATGTCACTGTGATTGGTTAAATCCAGCTGTCACTCGCTGGGTGTGGGAAAGCGTCTGTGTTTCAGCAGACAGCTGCATTAAATAGAGAAATAGTTAATCACAATATCCCGTCACAGCGACGAGATATATACAGTATTTCTACCCAGCCCTACGCCATTATTCATTAGCCTATCATAAAAGAAGTTGCCTAATTATCTAATTACCAACTTCAATATTATATTTTCAATTTTATTTAACTGATACCACAACATAGCCTAGCTAATAGGCCTACACTTGACCCAAGTATCTCTGTTTTGGCTTTCCTACATGAAGCCTACAACAGAACATATGCTAGTTACCGTTTCCTAATATATTGTTGTCATTTCATAATAATAGCTATTTCTTTCTCTTTTTATTTGACGTAAAGGATGCATAGCTCTTGTCTGACCAGCCGAAAGTTGTGCAAGTTGATTCACAACTTTCACCTTCAGTTAAATATTATTGTTTCAGTGTTTGTGCGCGGTGGAGGCGGGTTTTCCGCTCGCAGGGTTTGGTTGATTCTGTATTGATTTGCAGGAGGGACAGAAGAGAAGGAGGAGAAAGTGAAAGGGGAGGAGTAGAGGAGAAATCCCGGCCTGGTGAGGCGAGGGAGAGAGATTTGATTGTGCGTGTCGGGACGAGCTCAAGTCTGCACGAAGTGGTCAGAAAGCAGCCAAAGTCCGCGGCGCGCTTCATACACACGGGGCGTGGATTATTCCGGAGAAAGTGCCGCTGGATTGACTTGAGGCGCTACTTACTTTTGTTCGTTGTTTCCCGCTCCGCCCTTCATTCCGCAGCACATAGCAGTTCTGTTTTAATGCCCCTGCGCACCCGAGGAGTAGGGCAAGGAGAGCAAAGTGAGGCAGAAGAGACAGAAGAAGAGGAAGGCGTGAGAAGGCCTGGACAACACCCGTCCTCGCCTTTTGGAGCTCGGTCCACTCTCCCCTCCTGGCCCTGCATGGACAGGGATGGGGAGAGCCGGATGCTGTTGCCGCGGGGCTGAGCGCCTCGCCTCCCCGTCTTCAGTGCGCCGTTTCCGGCCAGTGCTGCTGTTGGTCACCGCTCTCATCTGCGTTGCACCTCAAATTGGTAACTAACTTTTCTACAGTATGTGAGATTCTTCCTGCACTTTCTCCAGGTGTGGTGCAGTAACAGTAAGTAGGCTGTACACACGGGTTATGTTTGAGTTTGTTTCGCAAGGAAGCGACCGGACACTTTCAAGTTATTAAGCCGTAATGTGCGCTGGCTGATCGGTGTGTTGTTGGGCCTGATAATGGCCCTCTCACCAGCGGCAGTGCAGCAGTCTAAGCACAGATCGAGTTTCCCCTTCTCTCCTGGGCCGTCATTCTCCTGTCTGCCCCTTAATGGCTCGTGAGGAGGCAGGAGGAGAGGGGAAAGCGAGATCATCTCCTTGGGTCCCTCTAACCAAAATCACTTAGGCTCAAAGTTTAATTTAATGTTGTCTGCTAATGATTAGGTGACATTAATGTGATAGGTTAGCCTACATAAATTTGCCAGGTTAGCCAACAACCTAGTCATAATAAGATACAGTATCAGGCTGTAGGCTATTATGGCATAGAAGGTCAGAGACTGGGTGGAAGGAAAACAAAGCGATGAGAAGACTTTCTGTAATTTTATCATGCATCCCTAGGTTATAAATCAGCCTATCCTGGCCAAGCTGACTAAATATCCATTTTGTCTTTAGAACTGGTTGATTAAAAGCATTTGTTCTTTAGCAGTGGGTGCTGTGTGGCTGTGTGCAGAGTCGGCTGAGCGTTGTGCTGTCTATTGGGCAGTCACACCTCCAATAATTAGTGTAACACAAGAGTTGGAGTTCACTGACTCAGAAGTCGGAAACAGAAGAGACCCAATTCATGTTATGGACATGTTTATCACCTTCAGTTCGTGTCTTACCTGGGAAGAATCTCTAGAATTTCTCTATTTTTTAACATATCAGTTTTGTCTAGTCCTGAAAGTGACAAAAGGCTGTTTTGCTGTTAAAGATGTAGCAGTTCCTGTAAGTTTTTGTATGAGTTTTTTTTTTTTTAGTTCAGTGTGTGAGTGAGTGCACAACAACACAAGGTGATCAATAAGCACTTCCACCAGTCATGCCCTCACCGGAGAGATTATCCCACTAGATTCTTTCTGATCTCTGGAGATGAGAGAAGTTTGGTGCTCAGACAAAGAACTGGAGGGTGCAAAGGGAGGACGCTGCAGGTACTTTTGACCTTTGTCTTGATCATAAAGATAGTGCCTCAGGAGGAGCGCTGTACAGGGAATATGAGTGAGATGGCTGGAGGGGACTGGCAGTATCCTGGGATTCACCAGAGAAGTGAGGCTTAAGGTATAGGACATATACAGTGGAGGGATTGTGCTGGTGGGTAGAAATTATTAAACAAAAACAATAGACAGGGATTGTGAAAAATTGATCTGAACAATACTGAAAAGGGAATTTGTGGTAGGATGTTATTGAGTCTTCCCTAGTTTATATTAGCTACATACTCAAGGGATATAGGTGTGATATAAACCAGTAATTACAGTTCCTATTTCTCAGTGTGTTAACTACAGTTTGAAAATAATTCTTTCTCTACACATTACTTGCTAATAGCTTAGTAGATAGATAATGCAAAAACAAAAAGGATCATGGTGAAGAAATATACTTCAAAAACACTGGCACACACAATAGTGTGTGCCAGTGTTTTTCAACCTTTTTTTTTTTAATTGATCTAATCTCTGTAATTTGTAGCCACTAAAACATTATCAGTCAACACTCGGGTTGTGCAAAAATATTGAAATATTGATATATTGTGTAATAAATCTTGCGATACAGTATCGATATTGGGGACTGGTGTATCAATATAGCGCCAAGACTATTGTTTGGTATATTTTTGCATTTTTTTGTGACCTTACTACAGTTTTGTAGCTTATTGTTACATCATTACATTATCACTGTTTTGAAGATGAAAATAGATGTATTTCATATTAACGTTGCACAAGTAGTGGTTTAACAAAGAAATATTGTTGCTAAAATGTGTTTGGTTCTTAAAAAACACACTATATCACAGAATGTCATGTGGAATATCGCCATATCAAGATAATATTGTATCTTGAGCCATATATCGTATCAAGTAGACTTAGATTTAGACAAACTTTATTGATCCACAAGGGAAATTATTTGGACACAGTAGCTGACTAATCACAATGTAATATAATAACAAAGAATAAAGAATAAATTATAATAATAAATTCTAAATAAGTAGCAAAAAGGAGAGCAAGAGACAAGTGTCAAATACAGCATAATTATGTAAGTGTACAAGTCAAAATAAAATAGAAAAATAAGTAATAAAAATATAAAATCACAGCTATATACAAAGGACAAGAAAGACAGTTCAACAATGATATGACGATTGACAAGACATAAGGTTATCTGTTACATAAGGGTGAGTTGTAGTACATCTGTATGGAGTATGGTATGAATGTAGTCCTGTATCTCTCACAGTAGTGTAGGACCCTGTGATTCCCAGCCCTAACCAACACTACTGTAATTAATGTCTGTCAGTGTGTCTTGCTCTTTGGATTTTGCAATAGTGATTGTTTTGTTGCTTTTCTGATTAAGAAGTTTGCTTTGGGCACTCCAAAATTCTCAATATTATATTAAATGACCCTGTGAATCAATAAACTCAGATTGAACATTATTCCCAGGCATTCCCTCAAGGCACAATAGTTCCTTGGTGCACTTGCTCTGGAAAAATCCATTACACAACAAAGATCTTTAGAAAATTTTTGAGAAATAAAAAAAATGTATATTACTTAACCATTTACTGTTATTTTTACACAGAGCTCTGACTTTGTCGCTAGAGAGGATTTTTGTTACATTTAGTGAAACCTGCTATGTCTGCCTTCTAAAGTCACTTGTGAATGGGTGCTTTTGTGTATTTTTGGAGCACCTTGTGATTATTTTTATTTATTTATTTTTTATGTAACCTTTATTTAACTAGGACAAAATCCCGTTGAGATTAAAAACCTCTTTTTCAAGGGAGTCCTGGCCAATCACAAACAATAAACAGCAATAAATTGACATGGATCACAGAATAGGATTCTGATAATATACATAGGAGTATAAAGTAAGATTAAAATAGTAGCTAGTAATATTGGTAGTATAAGTACAGCCAGCAGATGTAGAGAGATGTTCAATAGACAATGACTCCTCAGTCGCAGAGTGACTGTTCTGTGGCATGGCAGGCAGCCTCTGTGTCAGTGTCAGTATTTAACAAACACAAGTGAGATTCTGAAATGCTGTGTGAGGGGGACTGTGTCTGCCCCATATACAAAATTGGAGCACTAGTGCCCCCAAATGGTTAGTCAGACCTCCAACCTGGATAAAAATTTATTTAAAGTTGAGAAAATTGAGAGTTTTTGGACATACTAAGACTTAACTCTTAAGTAAGAAAGTTGGTGACACGTCAGGGCCAGTACTGTTTTTAAGAAGGCTATAATGGGACAATGATTCAGAGATAGTCTTACTCAAAAGATTAAGATGCATTTTGGAGCTCTAAGTTCTTTATGTGAAGAGAAAATGCAGTCTTGAATGTTTAAATTAAATAAAAGCGGTATATTGTCACAAGCTGGTTTGTAAAATTTTTGTCTTCTATAGAAGCCAGCCATCTTTGTGCGCTGACGGTGTTTTGTTTGTGTGGTCGTCCCGCACACTGCAGAGCGGCTCTCAGGCCTAATCTAATAGGGGCACGCTGTGACTGATGCATTAGGTCGGGCCTGTAATCTCTCTTGTGCTCTAACACGTTCTCTGATCAGTGATATAAAAGGCTGCTCTGACCTTACATTCACAAAAGTAGTGGGTCTGAAGACACAGCGATCCATCTTTTCAAAGCAGTTACATATTTTAATAAAACAGCTTATTCAATGGAGCTTACAGCTCTAACCCTACACTAAAGTATAGGGTACACAATGAATGTTTTTTCCACTAGTGTGCCCTAAATTTAGTGTATCTCAATCTTTACTCCCTGGCTGTATAAACAGTTTTATCACTCTCACTATAGATAGTATTTATCTCTCCTGAGTGGCTGCACTTTGGTTTATGACATAAACTTTATTACACACAATATCACCACAGATTTATGAAGGGTTCATCCAGTGGCTTTCTTTATTTTATTTTATTGTGCGATAGTAACAGATCAACATTATCGTAAGTGATCAAAGCATTACTTGTGACCTCAGATGTCATCTTCTTTTAAATCTTCTCTTTTATCTAGTGATCTTTAAAATGTTATATTGCTTGTAGTTTACTACTGTTCCTATGACATGGCTATCATCACACCTTTTGTGTCTCCTACAGGTCAGTGCCAAGTGGCTACTCCCCAGTGTCGTATCCAGAAGTGTACAACGGACTTCGTCTCCTTGACGTCTCACCTCACACCAGCTGTGGATGGCTTTCACATTGAGTTTTGTAAGGCTCTACGGGCGTATTCGGCCTGCACACAGAGGACTGCTAAATCCTGTCGTGGAAACCTGGTCTACCACTCTGCTGTGCTGGGCATTTCAGATCTCATGAGCCAGAGGAACTGCTCAAAAGATGGACCAACTTCATCCACACACCCCGAGACCCACCATGAACCCTGCAACTACCACAGTCGCAGCCAGCACGCACATTCCCATTCACACACTCACACTCACCCCCACCCTCATGGACATAGCCAGGGTCACGTCCAGCCTGTGTACCTGTTCTGTGGGCTGTTTGGGGACCCTCATCTCAGGACATTTAAAGATAGCTTCCAGACTTGCAAAGTGGAGGGGGCATGGCCTCTTATTGACAATGACTATCTGTCAGTCCAGGTTACAAATGTTCCGGTGGTTAGTGGCTCCAGCGCCACGGCAACCAACAAGGTGAATCGTTTGCTTTTTATATCCATGCAGAGAAAGTGGCCTTTTGGATCTAATTTGATTTGCAGCAGAAGTTTTGTAAGAGAGATGGTATAATCTAGTTAAGTTCAGAGAGAGAAATCAGCTTTCTGTAATGTCTTCAAAATAGCATTAATCTGAACATTTTCCATTTATTTTTAGTTTCTTGCATGCTCTGCTCAGACTCACAGGTGTGAAGCAAACAGTGCATCTTGTGACTATCTCTTGTGACTGTAGCTGCACTGGAAAGCTAACATGGTTAATGGTTGCATTAAGCCTGACCTCTAATAACATGAATGAGATGTGTGAAAGGCCTCACTGTTCACTTGTGTGTGTTTGGAAGTGCCTCTTAGTTGCCCCAAAGCAGTTAACAGTTATGAGAGCTATAGTATATTACAAGCTCTTATTCCTTTCACCTAAATCACTGCACATGTTGACCCACACGAGGTGATCACTTTGTTGTTAAAGGAACTAAAGGCTCTTGTTGATGAGTTTGAATTATTAAAACCCTACACCCCCATGCACACATTAAACAAATGGACTGTTGGCTTCACAGTAGAGCGAGTTTTGACCTTGTGTCAGAGGTGGGGTGCGTTATTAGTCACTATTATTATAGACGCACACTCACACACATTAACAGCCCGCCAGCCTTAATGGGCTGCCAGGCCTCATTCCTCATGGCTGTCATGTGAACAAAGCAACCATTCACCGGAACCATGATGCTAGTGCTAACCGTAATGCTCACACCACACCCAGGACCAACCCTGCCCCTGAAAGATTGCACTTTGTGTTTGCTTAGCTGTGTCAAATTACACCTTGTTAAAAAGTCATTTAGTAATTTCTCACATGTCCTGTGTGATGAGACAAATTGCATGAATGTCAATTTGTAAAATACAAAATTATAGTTGTTTAGTAGTATGTTAATATATAGTTAATATAATGTATTAACACATATACAAGTCAGTTGTATCAGTTAAAGTGACAATTTATTGAGTGTTTATTTCTAAGTGTTTTCTTGTATCTGCAGATCACCATCATCTTCAAGCCATTTGAAGGCTGCACAGACCAGCGCGTGTACCAAGCGGTCACAGACAATCTGCCGGCTGCCTTTGACGATGGCACGGTGAGTAGTGGCGACACTCTCCACTCCTCCGCCACAGCAGAGGGCAGCCTGAGGAAGGTGCGGGCGCTCTGGATCTCGGAGCGCAGCCCGGGCCGCCATGTTGAGCTGCATGCGGGATACATCGGGGTAACAGTCATTGTCCGCCAAACAGGGCGCTACCTGACTTTAGCTATACGCATCCCAGAGGAGTTTGCTCAGGCTTATGATGCCTCTCAAGACCTTCAGCTCTGTCTTAATGGCTGTCCTAACAGTGAGCGCATTGACCAGGGGGGGCATCTCCCCCTGTTCCCTCCTGCACTGGGCCTGCAGCTACACAGACCTGGTTATTCTTCATTGACACAAGCCTCGCCTTACGGTGGCTCACAGCTCTTCAGTGTGGACAGAGCTAAGGACCGCTGCAAAGAACAGCTGGAGGTACACGATATTTACTTCCACTCCTGTGTGTTTGACATCCTGACCACTGGAGATGCTAATTTCACTGTGGCAGCATACAGTGCTCAGAAGGACATGGAGAGCCTTCACCCGCACAAAGACAGATGGAGGATCTACCCCAGAAGTGCAGCTTCCTTACTGATAAATTCACATCAGACTTTATCCTGTCTTCTTGTGCTGTGTGTTCTCAGCACAGCACTGGTCTAAAATATGGAAGTGGGCTGGAGGAAGTTTGCACTAGAAAGAAAGTTTTGTCAGTTTTTTTTTTTTATGAGAACTGAAACTGAGCACTGAATCCACCCCTTGGTGATGTGTAGGATCATGACACTGTTATAATGCCCATGACGCAGGCATCCTCAGATGACACAAGTCCATGAGGTTGTACTTTTTTTGAAAAAAGAAAAAAGTTTCTTGTTCATGACAATGGCAGATGTTGTACAGCAACAGACTGTAAATAGTTTATTTTGTGTTCAATGTGCAGTGCATAGTTTTGTGCTTAGATGTAATTTTTCTTTAATACCTCAGAACGAGGATGTTTGTCTTAAAACAGAAGCACTTTACTTTTTTTTTTTTTTTTTTTTTACAATCCATATCAGTGTTTTTGTCCTCTACCAAAAAAAAAAATCAGCCTGTAAAATATGATAACAGGAGAAGTTCAATTTGTCAACTGGACCAAGTTTGTTTGGTTGAAAACGTTTCGCCGCTCATCCGAGAGGCTTCGTCAGCTCTGGCGCTCTGGTGTTCAAGCCTGTAAAATAGTACCATTTGGTTCAAGTGTTTTTCAACAACAGCTTTACCCAGTGATCTGTTCAGTCAATGTGAGTTTTCCTTTGAATGTACTTTGAATAGCGTCAAAGCAGATGCCATAAGTGTTGTTCTGTTTTGCTGTGTTTATTTGGATGTGTGTGAGTTTAATTGAGTTGGTTGCTCCTTAGATGGTGCAAAGGTTAATAAAGTTTGTGTGAGGTGAGTACCAACTCTCTGACGGTTCTGACATTGCTACTGTAGAATTTGATTCCTACTGAGAACAAACAAGCTGCTCCCTAATGGGACACAACCAAGTGTGAACAAAACCCTTCATGTTTGCTGCATCTGTGAGTGAGGAGCCTTGTCTTAATTTAATTGGTTAATTACACTCTTTTGTAGTGTTATGATCGCCTATGACATGTATGAATGCAAATTGGGTGAAGAGTGATTGTCAGTGTTGGAAACTTATTTATATTGTAGTTTGTAGAAAATAAGTTCTATATGGTTCTTATTGAATGATAATTTAAACTTTGTCAGATGTGATTGTACTTCCACCTAGTGGTACTCTGTTGCTATCTCAGTGTGACTCAACACGCTCATTAAGAAAAAAACAAACAGAAAAAGACCAAAAAAACTTTGTGCAAGTGTTTTATTAAAAATAATAAAGCAACCATGTGTTTTTAATGTTTAAACAATATTTCAATCCATCCATTAACAACTCAGAAACATACTACCCATCTGTTTGAGCGTTCACTTTAATCAGATAAAAAGTGTCTTGATGTGTGCTGTTTCTAACTGTCAGTCTGTGACACCTGGGGGGGGGGGGCTCAACATGTCATAATAACAAAGATTCACTCATCTTGGTATATTCTTTGGAAAGCAGTGGGCTTAAACAACTATTCTTCAGACAGCTGGTCCTCAAATTCTGAAAAGAGTAAAATGGTGTTAGTATTTTAGTTTACAACTGCAGGTGATCTAAACCTGTTAAGTTTGTTTTGACAATTACTACCACTTGATAACTGAGTTCATAGTCAACAGAGTGTTGAAAACCAAGATCTTCATCAGTAGCTGCCTCAGTGTCAGCAACACCACAGTGTCCGTCCAAACAGCACAATCTAAAACAGAACAACGCCATCAGGATTCACTATACTTCACACTAGTGTGAAAACACGTATTGTGTTTGAAAACATTACCAGTCTCCACATCATCAAAGCCTTTTGTTTCTTTATTGCCTGAAAGTAAAAACATTTGATGATTCAGCTTAACATTATGACCATTTGCTCTTTAATAATTTATTGTCATGTCCTAACATCTCCTATTTATTATTCAGTCCCATTATGAACAAATGTAGTATCTTATATTTTGTGGCAAAGGAGAAATTAAATTTGTCAACTGGCCAAAAGTTTTTTATTTTTTATCAAATACATGTCGCAGCTCATCCAAGCTGCTTCTTCAGTTCAGCTTGGATGAGCTGCGAGATTTGATCAAAAAAACTTTTGTCCAGTTGTCTCCTTTAAATTTCAGAATTTCTTCAGAATTATGGATTCTACCTGGACGAATGTGGGATTTTATATTTTATTTATGATCTTATATTTTGTATTTTTGTACACATTTGATTGACATTGCTTCTTACACAATTTGAGCCAGTGGGCCATTATAGCATTCTTTTCCTGAACCACTGTGCCATATACTACACACAAACAAGTGCCATGATGAATAGATAGTACAATAATTAGAGCATAACTAGTCTTATAATTTACCCGAGTGCTTGATGTGATGTTTCTTTGTCATTTTGGGGCGTTTCTTGTGACTGGCTGTGCAGCGGTATCCAGGCCAGTCATTTGTTACCACAGTGATGATCGACACAGGGCTGTGGCTTCGGTGCTTGCTGTTCACTACAACACTAGTGACAGGTGACTGGGAAATGTAGTGACCGGACGGCATCCTCCATGTGACTTCCAGGTGCCCTCTTTGGAGATCACTCACCACACACACTAGTAGAGTCCAGCCCAGCCTGTCCCCAGACAGGTGCACTGGAGGAGCCAAAGCTGTTAGCATATTCCCTTTAGCCCCTGTAAACAAGATCAAGTAAATGGACAGTATTTTTACAGAGTTGCTTGCTCAATTGCACTTTCAAAACAAAAACAGTTATATAGGCTATGTTACATCATGCATTTAGTGGAAGTATTTGACACCACAAAACATATATTACTGATTCTACAACTTAATACTTTCACTATGCAGTATACTTTAATGTGACTGCTACTACTGGGACTACTACTACACAAATATACCTTTACAGGCAACATATTCTCAGCAAACATAGGTAGCATGATACAAAGAATAGAAACGATCATCCCATACCTGTCCAAAGATATAATAAGGGTAAGTAGAAGAGACTCTTAGTTGTGCCTGTCATCTTTGCCTCACTAATGAATGAATGTTGTGTGGCTCTGCTCTCCCTCTTCCTCTGAGCATGTGGGTGTGGACTCTAATGTGTGTGTGTGATTGAACTGAGGGACACGGTCTAGAGCTGCAGGAGCAATGCATTGTGGGATCTTGTTACTGTATTTTGATCCATGCTCACTCACACACTCGCATACAGGGGATGGACAACACAATGACAATGACACTGACAATGACAATGACAGCAGTGACTCGCAGAGGAGCATGGCTGTTATGAGGTGAGGATTCTTAATAATTATTATATTATTTATTAACACTAATATCAGGCACTAAACATTATTATAAATTTATCTTATGTAATACATAGACTGAACTAAGACCAAAAGTATACTGTATGTACAGTATTTTATATTCACATCTTACAACGTAAACGTAACGTAATAAGAAGACGTTACAGGGACATTTGTATGTCAAGTGGGAGGAGTTGAAAAGAGAAAGTGAAACCAACAGAAACAGGAGGAAATCGTGCTGAAGTCAGTATTTGTACTATACGTATTAAATATATTGTTGATTATACATTTGACTTAATAGAACAGCATGTAAGTATGTAACATCACTGTATTTACTAAAGCAACATTAGTCTGTGTCACCCTGGTTGCAGCTGTTTCTACTATCCAAATATAGCTCTACACTTAGGTCAAAAAAGTCATAGGCTCATAGTTTGTAAAGATGTGTAAGTTAGTGTGAAGAAAATATTGTAAGTACTATGAGTTTCATTAATTTCTTTTCAGGTCTGTGGCAGGTTGTGACAACTCACCTCATTTTCCAGTTAAACTGGCAGAGCTTTAACAACAAAAGGACAAACAACTTCTGTTGGTATTCAGCGCTTATTCAGGATCCCATCTGAAAGAGACAGTGATTTTAATATCAGCTGAACGCTTTTGTTCAACTGAAGGACAGCTGCTGCTCTGCCATGGCCTTGGTGAAGCTGTGTGCATTGTCTGCGGTACTACTGCCTCTGTTTGGCTGCCATCCTGCCCACAATAGTTCTCCAAGTTCGTCAGATTCAACAGGTTCAAACCTTTCCTTTCCCTGGAGTCGCCTGCGTCTTCCAAGGTACTACTCATTTGTACTACTACTGTAACTACTACTACTACTGTTTTGAATGGTAAAATAATCTGATTAACACTCAAAATTCATATTGGTGTCCTGGTTGTATTTTAGGTATGTTCTTCCAGTGCACTATGATCTTCTTATGCACCCCGATTTCAGCAGCCTCAGTTTCAGTGGCTCAGTTCAGATTGAGATTAATGTCCAGAACAACACAAATTGGCTTGTATTACACAGCAAAGGCCTAAACATCACCAAGGCAACTATTTTTGGCCACAACCTCACACGTTTCTCTGAGCAGGTAACATGTTGTTTTGGTGTTTGAGTTTCACTTTTATATGTTTGTGTTTTGATTCATTTTTGTTTTCTCAGCCTCTTCCAGTTCTTTATAACCCTCCTCATGAGCAGGTAGGTGTCTTCTCTTCTCGCGTCCTTACCACTGGACACAAGTACTTCCTTCAATTGGAGTTTAATGCAGGACTATCTGAAGGATTTTATGGTTTTTACAAGAGCTCCTACAAAACTAGTGCAAGGGAAACAAGGTATGTAACTACTGAAAATTTGCCAGAATTTACAATAATGGATAATAACCTTATCAGTCAATAATTTGTGGAAATGACAACAATAACTTTTTGCCAGTGTTAAAAATGAGGACACAATTTGTGGTTTTGCAGTATTTTTAGCCAAACAAAATCCCTTTAAAACTTTGAAGCAGTTTATCAAAAACTCACCAATAATATAAATGCATTACAATTACAATCACCACATTATTCATTCATTATGTTAATGAGTAACTGTTATCTTTAGAGTTTTAGCTTCAACTCACTTTGAGCCCACGAGTGCTCGCATGGCCTTCCCTTGTTATGATGAGCCAAGTTTCAAAGCCAACTTCACAGTCAGGATCAGAAGAGGTCCAGAGTTCATTTCATTGTCCAATATGCCTTTGGTAAGTGAATAATTTCATCACCTATTCTCATAATAAGTTCACATATATTTAAATGTATTTTTAATTTAGGTAACCACAGCTGAAGTAAATGCTACTGTCTATGAAGACCAGTTTTCTCCAAGTGTAAAAATGAGCACATATCTTGTCGCTTTTGTCGTCTGTGACTTCAAGTCTGTCACAGCAACAACAGCATCTGGAATTCAGGTAGAACGGTTGGATATTCACATTCCTCTATACTTTCTATAGTTTCTTCTAAAAGTCATATCAATACCTAGATAACTCTTGATACTACTAAAATTAATATAAAATAAAGTATTGATACTGGAAAAACACAGAAACAGATTAATAAACACCTGGGGAAGAAATGGATCAGTTGTGAACGTTGTGAAGACGACATGGACTACTGTCTTGCATTTTATATATTATCATTGTGGTATCAAAAACAGTATTGAACACTGGACTTTTTCCATAGTATTGAAATTTGAGTTTGAAATTTTAGTACAACACGGCTGTACTAATTTTGGTTCATCTCCTACAGGTGTCCATTTATGCTGCTCCAGAGAAGTGGCATCAAACTCACTTTGCTCTGGAGGTTGCTGTGAAAATGCTGGATTTTTATGAAGAATATTTTAACATACGTTACCCTTTACCAAAGCAAGGTAAGTTAAGCACATTTATTTATAGTTAGTAACCACCTTCTTAACATTAGACTTAGAAATAGACTACAGTGTAGCTTACAAATCACACATATACTATACTCAACAAAAATATAAACGCAACATTTTGTTTTTGCTCCCATTTTTCCTGAGATGGACCCAAAGATCCAAAATTCACTCCAGATACACAACACTACCATTTCTCTCAAACATTGTTCACAAATCTGTCCAAATGTGTGACAGCGAGCACCTCTGCCCCGCCGAGACAATCCACCACACCTCACAGGTGCGCCACATCAAGATGCCGATCCGACATCATGACCAGTGCACAGGTGCACCCCAGACTGCCCACAATAAAAGGCCACCCCGAAATGTGCTTTTTTTTTTTTTGCTTTATTGGGGGTCTGGGGACTCAGAACCAGTCAGTATCTGGTGTGACCACCATTTGCCTCATGCAGTGCAACACATCTTCTTTGCATAGAGTTTATTAGATTGCCTGTGGAATGTTGGTCCACTCCTCTTCAATGGCTGTGCGAAGTTGCTGGATATTAGTGGGAGCTGGTACACGCTGTCGTATACGCCGGTCAAGCACATCCCAAACATGCTCAATGGGTGACATGTCCGGTGAGTATGCTGGCCATGCAAGAACTGGGACATTTTCAGCTTCCAAGAATTGTGTACAGATCCTTGCAACATGGGGCCGTGCATTATCTTGCTGAAACATGAGGTGATGTTCATGGATGTATGGCTCAACAATGGGCCTCAGGATCTCATCACGGTATCTCTGTGCATTCAAAATGCCATCAATAAAATGCACCTGTGTTCTTCATCCATAACAGCCATTGAAGAGGAGTGGACCAACATTCCACAGGCCACAATTGACAATCTGATAAACTCTATGCGAAGAAGATGTGTTGCACTGCATGAGGCAAATGGTGGTCACACCAGATACTGACTGGTTCTGAGTCCTCAGACCCCCAATCAAGCAAAAAAAAAAGGGGGTGGCCCACATTTCGGGGTGGCATTTTATTGTGGGCAGTCTGGGGCGCACCTGTGCACTGGTCATGATGTCGGATCAGCATCTTGATGTGGCGCACCTGTGAGGTGGGGTGGATTGTCTCGGCGGGGCAGAGGTGCTCGCTGTCATACATTTGGACAGATTTGTGAACAATGTTTGAGAGAAATGGTAGTGCTGTGTATCTGGAGTGAATTTTGGATCTTTGGGTCCACCTCAGGAAAAATGGGAGCAAAAACAAAAGTGTTGCGTTTATATTTTTCTTGAGTGTATAATAACAAAGAGAAAAAATATAAATGGTAATAATAAATTCTAAATAAGCAGCAAAAATATCAAGAGACTGGTGTGAAATAAGGCAGGATTGTGTAAATGTATATTTTCAAATAAAAATAAAATAAATTAGAAAGTAATAAAAATATCTCAGCAATATACATGTTGCCCTGTCAGCCAATGGCATTGACCATACATTTGAATTCCCTCATAGGAGCTGTCTTTTTGTCCAAATTTATACTTGTGTATTTTTATAGCATTTTCTAAATAAACCATAACTCGCATTATGTAAACTAGCTATCAGAGACATTACTGAGTCAAAATCAATAATATTAACTTATTGATATATATTAAATGGTCACATTCTGTCTCTCCTAGATTTGATAGCTATCCCTGATTTCCAGTCAGGTGCGATGGAGAACTGGGGTCTGACCACTTACAGGGAGACCAGCCTACTTTTTGATCCACTCACGTCTTCGCTATCTGATAAAATCTGGGTTTCTATGGTGATCGGGCATGAGTTGGCACATCAGGTTAAACATATTATTATTATTTTAATCTATAAGCCTATGTATGTTTGTAGATCTATAAATCATGTTTCTTCACAGTGGTTTGGTAACTTGGTGACTATGGAGTGGTGGAACGATATATGGCTCAATGAAGGATTTGCCAGATACATGGAGTTTATCTCAGTAGAGGCCACTTACCCAGAATTCAAAGTGGTATGTTTTTAAAGATCTAACATACAGTCATTTTCTGCATAAGTGTAATTTGTTTCATGTATTCCATTTGTCTGAATTGCCTCAGGAAGAGTATCTGCTCCACACGTGCTTTGCAGCAGTGGGCCATGATTCTTTGAACTCTTCTCGGCCGATTTCGAGTGTAGCAGAGAATCCCACTCAGATCAAAGAGATGTTTGACACAGTGTCCTATGACAAAGTATGTTTACACTTAAGCACGCATCTTTAGTCACAGATAATTTAGCTGCTGGCGTCTAATCCGCTCAGCCACTTTGTCAAACTTATGAAATGCACATGGTTGCCTATATACATAGTCTGCAAATATAATTCAAATTTTTGCTTCTTTTTTTGTCAGGGAGCATGTGTGCTGCATATGCTTCGCCACTTTCTGACAGATGAAGTGTTCCAGAGTGGGATAGTGAGATATCTTCGAAAATACAGCTACACAAATGCCAAAAACCAAGACCTGTGGGACAGCCTGTCCAATGTAAGAACATAAATATTTCAATGGGTTTTTTATGGTTTGGCCTGCAGTATTTCTGTCTTTGCAAGTGTCATTTTAGGGGATAAACCAAATGGCCTAGGTATTATTGCAGAAGATAAAAGAGAACACATTTTACTTGTCTACTGATACAAAATAATATTTTTTTTTTATTTTTTGTAATGGATTTAATATTAATTTTTGGCTCCAATATGTATAGTTAACATTTCATATTTACAGTCTTGTGTTACTCATCTGTCATTGTTCAGACATGCTCAGAGGAAGACTTCATCTCTGGGAAACATTGTTACAGCAGCCAGCAGGCATTCAAAAATGCTGTGAGTGCAAATCTCCATCTGGATTTAAGTTTAACTACTTTTTTACCATTTTTTATCATAATTGTTTATGTTGCAGTACCTTTATGCTGGTGAACACATTGACCTAACAGCCATGATGAACACATGGACTCTACAGAAAGGAATTCCTCTGGTGACAGTGCGGAGGAGTGGCCCGAATCTGGAGCTGAGACAGGACAGATTCCTGAAGACCATTCTGCCTTCTGACCCTCAGTGGTCCTCACTGCAACAGGGGTAGAGACTCACATTATAAATATTCAGTTTTATTACACATTTTGTATGGCTTAATGTTTGTTTCCTCATTAAATTCCCAAGCTTCCTTTGGCACATTCCGATCACATACAAGACGGCTGCCTCCAACGTGATTCATAAACACATGATGACCACAAAGACAGGTATCATAAAGTTATACCATATATAGCAAGTTACAAGATAGTTCATTTAATATCCCTTTCTGCTGTGATTTAGACAAGATATATATTGGTGAAGAGATTGACTGGGTGAAGGTAAACACAGATATGACTGGATATTATGTGGTTCATTATGAGGACGGTGGTTGGGAAAAGATAGCCAAACTAATCAGCCATAACCACACGGCATTCAGCTACAAAGACAGAACTCACTTGATACACAATGCATTTCAGTTGGTCACGTGAGTAGACATACAGTCATGTGTTTTTATGTATGTTTTTTATATTCCATTACATTTTACATTCATCTTGGATATTTTTATAGGGCCGGCCTGTTGCCTCTTAATGAAGCCCTGGATCTGATCACTTATTTGAGATTAGAGAGACATACAGTCCCTCTCCTCCAAGGTCTGGGATATCTGGAAAGCTTTTACAGGATGATTGAAAAAAGGAATGACCAGGAATTAACAAAGAAGCTGGGGGTAAATCATTTAACTATTTGCTGGAGACAACTATTCAATAAATCTTAAAACTACTCTATTTTGTGTTTCCCTTTTAGATGCATATTTTACATTTTTTCCGTGGAGTCATTGATCAGCAGACATGGAGTGACAGTGGCTCGGTATCGGAGCGCAGGCTGAGATCAGAAGTTCTGTCTCTGGCCTGCCATCTTAAAGACCCCTCATGTCTGGAGCATGCTCTAAAACACTTCAAAGACTGGATACAATCCAATGGGACACGAAGGTTTGTCTCCTGAAGTATTAGGATATTTAATAATATAACATTTTTCTAATAATTTCTCCAATAATTGTTATTTACTGTAGCCCTCCTACTGATGTGGCAGACACAGTGTATTCAGTTGGGGCAAAAGAAGCTGATGGTTGGAGCTCTCTGTTCCACACCTACACCACATCTCTCTCAGAAGCACAAAAAAGACAAATAATGGAGGCTTTAACCAGCACTGAAGATGCCAACAAATTGCAGAGGTTTGTTCCATGTCGCTGCACTATGAGCATTTGCCGCCCCCATGTGGTCAAATTGTTCCTTGCATGTACAAATTCAAAATTACTTTTGCTATCTCTGAGAGTTGAAAATCCTTTTGTTACAAACATACTATGTCTTAGTTGAGAGACAATATGATAAACTATAAATAACAGCAAAACAATTACCTTCAACTTGTTACTTTCAGGTAACTTGTGAAAAATAAACATGGGTGTTTTTTGTATTGCAGACTTCTGGAGCTGGGTCTGGAGGGGAAGGACATTAAGAGTCAGGACCTGTCCTCTGTCATTTACATGGTTGCCAGGAACCCGCTGGGCCATCATCTTGCCTGGAATTTTGTAAAAAAGCACTGGAGTACTCTGGTTCTGAAGTAAGAACTGATTCACTAAGCTTACAAAATGTTAGATAATCAAATGCTTATCTGTTCCTCTTTTCACAGGTTTCAATTAGGTTCATTTTGCATCAGAAATATTCTCATTGGCACCACTGGTCAGTTCACTACCAAGGAAGAACTTGCAGATGTAAGTGTTTTTTTTATTTGTATGTGTATAAAATTGGAAGGGTACACTTAATTACCTTGAATGTAGCCTATACCTAAATTGTTTGGTCTATGTTTCTCCCCTATAGGTGCAGTTATTCTTTGAGTCTATAAAGTCCGAGTCTTCTCAGCTTAGAGTTACTCGTCTTGCACTTGACAATGTGGAGAAAAATGTTTACTGGGTCCAGAGAAACCTTGGGACTTTGAAAAAGTGGCTGGATGAGCAGATTTAATAAGATTAGGCTTAAGCCTTTATTGGTCTCACACACAATGACACACAGTGACACACGGGAGAAATTTGACTTCTGCATTTGACCCATCCTTTTCAGGAGCAGTGAGCAGCCATCTTTTTCGGCGCCCGGGGGGCAGTACCGTGAAGGGTCTTGCCCAAGGACCCACACTGGTTAGCTCATTGCCCGGGGGGGATAATAGATAATAGATAATAGATGTATATAGAAAACACACTTCTCCATAGATATTATTCTGGACTAGCCTGGCAGTGGAGATTGGAGGAAATTGAAAGGGCAAAATTAAACACTGAATGTTTACTTAGTTGGGTGTTGTATATAGTTATAAGGAATTAAATATTTGTTTTAATAAAAAATATAATAAATCATGACGTATTAGAAATATCTTTGCACTGGCCCTGTGATACAACAAAATAAACAATAAACATGAGCTACTTGATAAAAGGAGAAATTCAATTTGTCAACTGGACAAAGTTTATTTGGTCGAAGACGTTTCGCAGCTCATCCAAGCTGCTTCGTCAGTTCTGGTTATAGTGCTGATGGACACTGCTTATATCTAGCTGCAGGAAGGAGCTAACTACAATGAAATTACTCTGAAACTATCCCACCTTTGTTTTCAGTTTCTGTCTGAGCTCTTGTTTAACTGAGGTAGCTTGGATGAGCTGCAAAACGTCTTCGATCAAATAAACTTTGTCCAGTTGACAAATTGAATTTCTCCTTTTACCATGAATTCTACCTGGAGGACTGAGGGATTCTTCACACATGATCTACTTGAGTGTTTTAGTCATTGTTTTGTAAAACACATATGATTTGGTGATGTTGATCAAGTTAAGTAAAATATTGTTAAAAGTAAGTTTGCTTTTTATTTCAAAAATACAATGTAATATACAATGGTATGAACAGTAACAATATATGGGGTTTCAACAGGGATTATCAACACATTTACAATTTATATTTCAAATTCCATACAAATTACTTTTGTTTTCATGGCTTTTGGATTTGTGCAATACTTTAGAGCAGTGTTTCCCAACCAGGGGTACAGGTAGGCTACCCTTAGGGGTACGCAAGCACACTGCAGGGAGTACTCGGCAGTGTCGCTGCCAAGGGCAGGGGGAGATTTTTTTTATTTTTTAATTCTAATTTGAGTAAATTTGAGTTAAAGAAAAGAGAACATGCCTGAGAATTAAATTTTCAAATTAAGGAGATAAAATAAAATGATTTTCATTTAATAATCTGTTGTGTCACGTTCTACTTTTGGAGAATTATCAACACGTATGAGTGAGGGGTACTTGAGGTATGACAAAAAGGCTCAGACAAAAAAGGTTGGCTTTATAGAGTTTATATAGGAGGACAAGAGGGACTGAAATACAATAAATTTAGGTTTCTGGCTAGAAAATTTACAGCAATGGATATGAAATTTTGATAAAATGATTAAGTTCAACACATATCTTTATATAAATATTTTTAATATTTCTTTTCTATTTCTTTCATATTTCTTTTTTGCAGGAATATCTTTCTCAAAGACACCAAAAAGTACATGTTTTACATTCAATTGCAGGTTTGTATCAAGCTTTCTATTGACAAACAGAAATTCTGTTAAAAGTAAGTATATGAATTATCGTCATATAAGGATGCGTACTTTATGACGCGAGAGCCTGGAGCACGTGACAGCCTCCACGCCCTGGGCCGGGTCGGGCCAATGGCGTTTCAGTCGGTGGGAGCTTGTCAACTGCTCCGAGGCAGCAAAAGTGTCATTTGTCTCGGGGCAACTTTGCTCAGATTGATACTCACATTTTCGCTTAAAAGCTTATGCAATCATTAGTTTAAAAATGATGGATTAGTCCGGTAAAGTGAGCTAAAGCGATTAAGTCATGGATATCTCCCAGGCTCTTTAAATGTCTCACAGTGAGGCACAGTTGTCAGAAGTTGGCTAGTTCCGAGCTAGCTTCACCTGCTAACGCCAGTGGACAGACAAGATTTATTTATTCTGGCAGGTTTACTGAGCTCTTTGTTCTTCACAATCTTAAAGCATAGGGGGCTGTGGAGGGACCTACCATGGATCCGTTTGACAGTCGCAATTCAGGTAAGGAAAAAACAGTAATAGGTGAGGCTAAAAGCGGCGGGTCAGCTAGTGTCCAACATTAGCTGCAAGCACACAGGACTGGACAGGACATTCTGGCTAGGACATTCACAGCCTTTGTTTTTTTTAATAAGTCATCCTTGTCTTGATCCTATTATACATGGGTTTTTGATCACCACTCATTTCAGCACGATGTACTTTTTTCCTTGACTGAACATTTTGTAGGAATACATGTTCTGTGTGGTTCTCATAATAATATTGTGTAGTTTGTTTGTTAGCCGTGTTTTGTTTGTATTGAATAGATTAGTCATGGGTTTGACTGCAGCAGACAGCCACACTCCATCGCCTTTATAGGTCTATGACGCATGAGCCTTATCTGAGCAAACATAAAGATAGAAACAGCCCTCTGTGATAAGTTAAATATACTGTACTGTTTTGTATGTTATATTAGGCTCGCTTAAACCACCAGGAAGATGTTGCACTAAATCACTTTCTGTAACTTCCTGTTTACACATCAAATATACTAGATTATGAAACAAAGAGCTATGGCTTTCAAACCTGGTTTCTTGTCTCTGAACTTGGACTGGGCTGTGTAGACACATGTTTATTGAGCACTGATGGTTAATTACTATATTTATAGTGATTTATAGATTTTTTTTTTTTTAAATAAAAAATACTATACTGTAGTTAAAAACTCTAAGATATTTATATAGATAAAAACATAATATGAAAGAATATTTATTCTTTTTGAGATTTATAATTGTTGCACTGTAGAAGCAATATTGATATTGAGAAAAATATGCACTTTTATTATCCCAAAACCAATATTCAAACAATATTCAGACCAACAGAAATGTGTTGTAATTGTAAAATCATGTCTTCAAATGTGTTAAAGATTTTTAAATTCTTTGTTTATCAAGGTTTATCAGACAAATGTGAAATGACTGTAAAATAACTCACAAAATTATACCCTTATTTGCAAGCTTACAACATACATTTTTTTTCTTTAATTTTTGTTTTTCTTCTTAAGCAACACTTAATTATTTTCTATTATAAATGTATACTCAGTATTCAAAATCTTTATCTTTGATATTCTGCCCATCTCTACACTGTGGACACAACACAGTAGCTACTTCTACCAGTGGATGTGGTATAATTAACAACACTAGGCTGTTCAATAATAAAGTCAAAGCATAAAGATGAAAAAAAAAAAAGTTTAAAAAATACACTCACTAAAACTGTCTTTAGTAATCAGACAATGTTTATATTGTGAGGTGTAACTGGAGGCCTGCTCATCACCCAGCACTTCTGTGTTTTGTTATTAGATTATGTTGACCACAAGCAAATTTCTCCACAGCAGTTTTTAGACATTTCTGTAGGAGAATCACGTGTTGGTTACACAAAGAGCCCTTCTTCTGCTTTTAACACAGGTTGTGAAAATGCAATGTAAGACATTATTTAAATTACAATGCTTTATTTCAGGGTTTGTATCACTCAATAATAATAATAATAATAATGATAATAATAACTATTTTAAAAGGAATAATTGATCTTACTTTTTAAAGGTCAGTTACAAAAACTGGCTAAACAGGTACAGGAAATTCATGAAAGTCTTCTTTGTTGAGGCTTCTTGAGTAGCTCTAAGTGACAATAACGAGTTGCATGTGGGCCAATGGGCTGGAAAGTTCCTTTACAGCATGACCTGAATGAGATTGCCTATTGAACCAAAATGAGAAGGCTAACCGCAGACACTTTCTCTTCCTCATAAATCTTTGTCTTTCTTGTAGAGCGGGCAAATCTGCCCAGAAACATGATAGAAAACAGCATGTTTGAAGAGGAGCCTGATGTTGTTGACTTGGCCAAAGACTCAACTTCCTTTCCTGTAAGTCTGTTTTTCTTTATGAAAGTCTATTAAACAGTGAATATAGACAATTAGAGGCAGTATTTATGTACATCTGTAACCATGGTGGTCTGTCTCAACAGATGAATTAATTTATTGAGGAAAGGCAAGTTTATTTGTAAAGCAGAATTTGAACACCAAGTACTTTACAGAACAGCCAAGATGCATTAAACACAAACAAACAACTTTAAAAGAGAAGTATGCTGATAAAATCCTTTCAGTCATACACACAGCTAAAAAGAACAGTTCTGAGACTGGATTGACGCATTGTGAGAATAGAAGCCTGTCTCACATCTGCTCTGCTGTCTCTCCAAGTCTGATTTAGACACTTTACCTTCAATTCTATTGTGCTAATGTTTTACAGTGTTAAAAGCTGCTGATCTTATTGATTGGTTAAAGTTCCTTTTTTTAACACCAGTCTCTTACTACATTTTGCTACTTATTTAGAATTTATTATTAATGTTTTTTCTCTTTGTTATTATAATGTGATGTGTGAGCTACTGTGTCCAAGTAATTTCCCTTGTGGATCAATAACGGTTCAACTCAGAGTCCATTATTGCTCCTATATTTCTAACCTGATTTGTAAATTTTAGAGAGAAATTGTGTTTTTATAAGAGATGTTTTTAACACATGCAACCCTTTAATTTGACTGTTTTTTTGTAGACCTTTCCTCCCCTGGACCCCGATGATGTGGTGTATGAACCACGTAGCTCTCGGCTTCTCGTCCGAGGCCTGGGAGAGAATGACTTGGACGATGAAGAGGAGGACTGTGAATCTTCTGCTCGACTCCTCGGCATGTCCTTTATGAACCGCAGCTCAGCTCAGAGAGTCGCTGCTTCATCTTACACACGCCAGTCTCAGTCCAGGTTTGTATTACAGCATCTTTACTAAAAAGTCAATATTTTAACTGGCCAGTTTAGTTTTTATATGAACTCTTCCGCCCTCCTAGGTCCTGCTCCCGACCCTCAGCACGTACCATGGTTGTATGTGTGCTGCTCTTAGTTATAGTTGTCTCTATGACCATGGTTCTCTACCTGTTACCAGAATGTACTTTTACCAAGGTTAGAAAACTGCATGGTTGGTGATGATGATGTGATGATAAATATTTGACTTAAACTGTTTTTGCTCTTCAGAACGGATGCCCTAAACAGAATAAGACCAGTCCCTCTGAGCCACTCTATCCCATTTCCACTAATGGTGAAGTGTTTCCTTGGGCACAGCTACGACTGCCTCAAAGCGTACGCCCTCTCAGCTACGATCTCACCCTCAACCCCGACCTGGACAAAATGACATTCACTGGCCACAATGTCATCACAATGTTTGTTCGACATAGCACTAAACACATTGTTCTGCACAGCGTGAATCTCAACATTACTAAATCCATATTTAAGGTAAGTTTTTAGTTTATCTTTAAAGTCCTATATTACACAAATTTGACTCTTTATGCTATGTTCTAATAATGTTATCTCATCAAAAACACCTGGAGTTTTGTTTTGTTTCGTTCACACATATTTTGAGTGTTGTTTCAAGCTATAGCTACCTTTTTACCTGGGCAATTCCAGGGCTGAAATTCAGATGATTCTAGTAAAGGTGTATGGAGTCTATTCTATTTGAGAGAACTCAGCCTGAATATGTAGGGTTTGTGTGTTAAACATGTGTGAATGAAACAAAATAAAACTTCAGTTGTTTTTGATGAGGAAAGAACATCATAACATAGAAAATAGAGTAAAATAGGCCGTGTAAAGTTTATTATAGGTTAACATGCTAGAATGACAGCTGAAGTTCTAACTCCATATTCGTTTTCTTCGCAGCTCGGTGATGGGAAGGCGACTGATGTAACTGTTCTAGAGTATAAACCAAATCAGCAAATAGCTGTTAAGTTCACAGAGGAGCTCAAGGCTGGCCAGCGCTGTGTTTTGACTATAGATTATTCAGCTAACCTGTCACACAATTATGATGGATTTTACAACAGTTCATACATTGACAAAGAAGGAAACAAAAAGTATGTTTATGATTGGAATTATCTCTAAATATGTTGTATTTGAAATGTTAAAGGTTAAGTTTACTTTCATATCTCTCTCCAGGGTGCTGGCTGCAACACAGTTTGAACCTCTGTCGGCAAGAAAGGCGTTTCCATGCTTTGATGAACCCTCTTTCAAAGCCACTTTTCTAATTAAAATTGGTCACAAAGCGGAGTACATGGCTCTCTCCAACATGCCCAAGGTGAATAAATGATAAATGAAAATCCTGTAGCTTTTGCATTTTTTTCTGAACAAGATTAATCTCATAATACATTCCTGGCATTAGCTTTGTATTAGTAATGTTCTCATTTTCAGGCCAAAACAACAAAGTTATCAAACAGTTTGGTTCTGGATGAATTTGAGAAGACCAGTGTCAACATGAGTACTTACCTTGTAGCTTTTATTGTTGCCAATTTCACATCAATCAGCAAAAATGTCTCCAATACCTTGGTAAGTCAATTTCCTGTAATTTAATAAAATCATATATAATAAATTACAATGCCATACATTATATTATGTTCAACATTAACAATATTTTAACCCTTTATCTTTACATGTAGGTATCGATTTACTCTGTGCCAGAGAAAAAGGAGCACACCAGCTATGCTCTTGATGCAGCCTCCAAACTTTTGGACTTCTACAACAACTTCTTTGAGATTCCCTATCCCCTCCAGAAGCTTGGTGAGCCAGTAGATTTTTTTGACAGCTCTTTTCTGTTTTATATTGTTTGCTTTGTTCATATTAACATACTCTTCATTGTTTTTGTCAGACTTGGTAGCGATCCCAGATTTCCTGGCAGGTGCAATGGAAAACTGGGGTTTAATCACCTTTAGAGAAACAAGTCTTTTAGTGGGCTCACAGTCGTCAGCTTTGGAAAAGCAAGTGGTTGGCTCAGTTGTAGCTCATGAACTTGCCCATCAGGTTGGTATTTGTCATTGTTCATCTGAAGTTTTAGTAACATTTTAATAAATAGGGTTACAAGATTAAGATTGAATTCATAATGGACAAATAATGTCTTAAAGGGATATGCCACCCCCAGGTCAAATTTGGGCATCTCCCCAGAGTCCAGAGACTAAAATAAGTGGTGGAAAGCGTTTTCCTGCTCACCCAGCCATTGTCCGAGTCTGTCGCCACTGACTGCCGCGGTATCTGCAGCTCCTCCGCCTTAGACTGGAGTCTAACGTCGCCAGAGAAAGATTTCGGCCAAAAGGAATTAATTTGCTCGGAGAGCTTGCCTTGGTCATTTTGGGTGGGAACTATTTTCCAGTGCGGAAGAATACAGCCGAACCACACAGCACGCTGCCAGGGGAATCCCTGTTACGCACCGGGAAGGGAGTTCCCCTGTTGCACAACGTGGTGCGTGATTCGGCTGTATTCTTCCGCACTGGAAAATAGTTCCCACCCAAAATGACCAAGGCAAGCTCTCCGTGTTGATTTGCACATTTATTTGCACTCGATATGAATGCGCACTACACAGAAAGTAATTGGGAAACGCATCGAGCAAATTAATTCCTTTTGGCCGAAATCTTTCTCTGGCGACGTTAGACTCCAGTCTAAGGCGGAGGAGCTGCAGATACCGCGGCGGTCAGTGGCGACAGACTCGGACAATGGCTGGGTGAGCAGGAAAACGCTTTCCACCACTTATTTTAGTCTCTGGACTGTGGGGAGATGCCCAAATTTGACCTGGGGGTGGCATATCCCTTTAAGAATTATTCAGTCTTAGTAACTACTACTAACTCCTAACCCCTTTGTTAAGTAGATACTACTAAGCCTGAAGCATTCTTAATAAGCTAAGGCAAAATAAGGTGTAGTTATTATAAAGTGGTACCAGTTTTCTCATCTAGAAACTTTGTTTATAGTGGTTTGGAAATCTGGTGACTATGAGCTGGTGGAACGATCTGTGGTTGAATGAAGGCTTTGCAACTTACATGCAATATACGTCAATACAAAATGTTTTGCCAGAGCTGGACATCGTAAGTTCTGAGTTTTACCTTTCTCCAATATGCTAAGTGACATTACATGCTCTATTACATGCACTTAAAATCTGAGAAAAAGAAAAATATGAAATGAATGTCTACTGATCATGTTCCATCTGATTACACATCAAATTGTGTAGTTTGCATGTCCTTTTAATAGTTTTTCAAGGTCTAGATATTAAACAGATTTTGGTGAGCTTGTAACCACAGCCACTGTAAGAGGTGGGAAATATATTGAGAATTTGATAATATTGCTATTGTTGTTTTGGAGATTTTTTAGAAATTTGAATATCAAGTGTATTGTCTGTAATTAAAATAAATTACAGTAATCTTCCAAACAAAGGTAAAGTGAGTTTAGCATTGTTAAAATATTGTTTAAAGAGAGATTCCAGTTTCCCCAATATCGCCACCACCCTTAGTACTCTGTGAACTTTTTTTATTTTTATTTTACATACACGATTTCCTCTTATTGGCAGGAAAATTTGTTCCTTGATGTGCGGTTAAGAGTAATGGAGAAAGATGCTCTGAACTCGTCTCATGCTGTTTCCACTGAGGTTAGCACACCAGAGGAGGTGGAGGAGATGTTCGACTCTGTGTCATATGAAAAGGTGCACTTTATTAAACTTATAGTTATAATATTAGATTTATTTAGTTGTAATTATATAATATTTTTAACTAAAAATGTATTTTTTTTTCCAGGGAGCATCTATTCTCCTAATGTTGAACGCCTCCCTCCCAGGAGAACAGCAGTTTAGGAAAGGAATCATACAATACTTGAAGCAATTCAGTGAACTAAACACATACACAAATGACCTCTGGAACAGTCTCACACAGGTAAGAATTTTCCTATACAGTGGTACCTCACCTTACGAATGACCCAACAAACGAAAATTTCAAGTTACGAAACGCCTTCATGGTAAATTTTGGTCTCTAGATACAAAAGAAAATTCAAGTTACGAAACGCGAAATCTCAAAAATTCAAATAATGCGCGCTCAGCCACACACATTATACGCTTTTCTGAGACTGGATTTAAACTTTTCTCACATTTGTCTCTCGTTTTAAACACTCAAACTTTCATAGATTTTCAACAAAATTATTGATAGTGAAGTGTGGGGAGAAGGGGGGAGAAGACTGCGCTCTGACATGTGTGTGATAGCGCACATGACCCGGCGCGGAGCTGACAGCAGGTCTAGACCAAGGTCTAAACGTGGACTGGACCAGGACTAAACCAGGACTAAACCAGGACTAGACCAGGTGGATTAAAGCAGCGAGGAGGGGATTGCACCCATGCAAGAGCCGCGGTGGTCTAGACCTCTAGACCTGACCAGGTCTAGAGGAGCCGCGGTGGTCTGGACTAAACCTGGACTAAACCAGGAGGAGCCGCGGCTCTTGCATGGGTCTCGTTCATGCGTTCATGCGCTCAGACTGCGTGCAGTCCCCTCCTCGCTGCTTTAATCCACCTGGTCTAGTCCTGGTTTAGTCCTGGTCCAGTCCAGGTTTAGACCTTGGTCTAGACCTGCTGTCAGCTCCGCGCCGGGTCATGTGCGCTATCACACGTGTCAGAGCGCAGTTTTCTCCCCCCTCCCGCTCCTCCCCCACACTTCACGAAATTTTGAAGTGAAATTTTCACTTTCTGAGGTTTTTGAACATTAATGTGAGCTCCCCTACCCTGTTTAGGGCCCCCCCCCCCATGGTTAAAAGTTGCGAAATGTCTAAACTGAGCATTTGCGATCCTTTTCTGCGTTACAAAAAATCGGAGCTCAAACGGGCAATTTTGAACAAGGCACCTTATTGACGTCAGATCGAAAAAAGAAATGCAAATGCAGTTCCACCCCCGTCTGTCTGTACTCAGCGTCTCTGTAAATCACGCCCAGAGAGTTTGGACTGCGAATGCGCTAGGCAATGCGAAATGCGTTTTTTTTATTTGCCTGGAGGCACGTCCGAGTGTTTCTAGGCTCGGAAGTCCTTTATCTGAGCCTCTGGACCTTTGAACAGCAGTGGTTTAATTTTATTTTATGTGAAAATGTGTTTATATTTCAATGGAACGCTTCAAATCTCTCCCCCCGTGCAAAAACAAGGAAATGGATCAGAGAGCGCACAGAGCGAGAGCGGAGCGTTTGGCCACGCCCCCACCCTCTACTATTGGCCAGCTCTTTTCTCCTCATTTGCATTCAAGCAACAACACCCATTATAGAGTGTTCAGAGTGAGAAAAATTACTCTTTCTCAGCTTATCTCTGTTTCTCATGCACTGAGTGTTGATTTTGAAGAAGGATTCATTTACAGTATTAGGGAACCATTAAGGAGCCATATAAAAGCATCAAGAAGTACCATGTCATGGGATCTTTAATACATTTTGTTGAAAATCTATGAAAGTTTGAGTGTTTAAACGAGAGACAAATGTGAGAAACACGCAGAACACAATGTTACACTATAAAAAAAAGTTACACTATAAAAAAAAAAACTTGGATCGGGGCCTTGGAACGAATCAGGCTTTTTCCATTGAAATAGCTACTCAACTTACGAATTTTTCACGTTACGAAACCACTTCTGGAACGAATTAATTTCGTAAGGTGAGGTACCACTGTATTACTAACAGTGTTGTATAAAGTACTGGAAAATCAAACTCAAGTAAAAGTATAGGTACCCCTCCCAAAAATGACTTTGGTAAAAGTCGAAGTCACTGACTGAAATGTTACTTGAGTAAAAGTCTTAAAGTATCTGGAACTTCTTGTACTTAAGTATGACAAGTAATGTAAAAATAAATGTACTCAAGTAATGTAATTAAAAGTACAAGTAAAAGTATCAACCAAAGGCAGTCTGAAGCTAACCCTTGCTTTGTTACTTAGATAGCATAAACACACGACGCTTGTTTAAATTTTTTTAAAGTAGGCACATGTTAATGTTATTTTTTGTCCTTTTGAACTTGTGTGCCCTTTCTCATTTGTTACACTTAGCCTACAGCTATGCCTTCCCTTGAGCCAAAAAAGCTAGGTAGCCTGTTAGCTCCAACATCGTCAAATACGCTTTGTGTAACCGAAACAATGTCACACAAAGTTCATTTCTACATGTTATGCTCAAGGTTTCACAACGGTGTCTAGAATGTCCATGCTATGGTTACTGAAATTGGAATATAGACGCTAACAATTTCATTAATCTAGAACTTGCCTCGATGTGTTTCTTGAGGTTGGACGGGGAGTTTCTGTAAGATAGGATTTCCACGTTTCTTGGAAGGCACAAGAGGCACTTCATTCGATAGGACGAATCCTTCATATCAGCGTAAAGAGAACATTGTGTTTAAGTACGGCCAGCAGGGATGCTCATCGTCAGATCCCCCTTCATTTGTAGCCGACGTGGATGCTGTCTCCTCTTCCATCAGGGATGTTGATTGATTAAACTAGCTGCATAAAACCAACAGGTGTAGGCTGATTGTCATGCGCAAGTAGCGGACAAGCCCAGGCATGTCCTGACTTCCTTGCAGTCAGTAGAGGTTTTTTTGTAACGAGTAACTAAACGGCACATTGAAAATGTATCGGAGTAAAAGTATGCAATTAAATTCGGAAATGTAGTGAAGTAAAAGTAAAAGTTATCTTTTTTTTTAAATCTCAAGTAAAGTACAAAGTCTCCCAAAATGTACTTAAGTACAGTAGTGAAGTATTATTACTTCGTTACTATACAACACTGATTACTAAACTGGAACTTCAGTGTGCTAATTCTGAATCTGCCAATGCCTCACTACTCCGCTCTGCTGGTTCTTGTGATGTATTGCATGTACTGCCTCAATTACGTCTGAATGTGAAAACATTTTTTTTCTTTCATTTCTGTCTGGCATAAATTATTCAAATGGCAACATGTTTATAGAAATGTAAGAACCTGATTTTGAAGTAATTAAAATTTTGAAGTAAGTAATTTTTATGAGGTGGCCAATAAATTAAGAAAATTAGTTTAGATTTTTATGTGATTCTTTATCACAGTGTTTCCCAACCTTTTTTGTCTTGTGTACCCCCTGAGCCTTTTTGTCATACCTCGAGTACCCCCTCACTCATACGTGTTGATAATTCTCCAAAAGTAGAACGTGACACAACGGATTATTAAATGAAAATCATTTTATTTCATCTCATTAATTTGAACATTTAATTCTCAGGCATTTTCTCTTTTCTTTAACTCAAATTTACTCAAATTAGAATTCAAAAATAAAAAAAAATCTCCCCCTGCCCCTGGCAGCGACACTGCCGAGTACCCCCTGCAGTGTGCTCGCGTACCCCTAAGAGTACTTGTACCCCTGGTTGGGAAACACTGCTCTAAAGTATTGCACAAATCCAAAAGCCATGAAAACAAAAGCAATTTGGAATAGTATGGAATTTGAAATATAAATTGTAAATGTTTTGATAATCTCTACATATTTGTATAATGCAGAAATTGCACATGCTGAGCCCTATGAATATTAACTCTTAAGCCTCGAGCATAGTTACTGTTCATACCATTGTATATTACATTGTATTTTTGAAATAAAAAACAAACTTTTAACAATATTTTACTTAAATAACTTGATCAACATCACCAAATCATATGCCTTTTACAAAACAATGATTAAAACACTCAAGTAGATCATGTGTGAAGAATCCCTCAGTCCTCCAGGTAGAACACTGCTGAGTACCCCCTGCAGTGTGCTCGCTTTATCACATTGCGCCTCACCTTTTACACATCTATCTTGTATATCTACCTCTAGTAAATTATTCTGTGTGGTGGTGTTGTTAGGTGGAGCTGTCCTCACAACACCAGAACGTGTCTGAGATGATGAGTTTGTGGACATCACAGAAGGGTTTCCCCCTGGTCACAGTCAATTATACAGGAGATGAAGTCACTCTATCCCAGGAGCACTTTTTACTAACGTCCGATAATACCATACATTCCTCCAGGTAAGCTCCATCACACTAGGACTGCAAGTAATTATTGTATAGTCGACTAGTCTTCAATTGAAAATGTACATTTTTAAGAATGCGTTTAGCCAAGGTATACATAAGGTATATTATGTATATTAATGTATATGTATGTATATTAAGGTATACATGTGCAGACTGAATGCTTGTGATCACAAATAGTTTATTCTTTTTCACCATTTTCATTGAATAATGTTTGTGTTTTTGTGATGGAATCAAACTAATGACAAATTAACTAATAATAAAATTATTTTAGTAGTCGATATATGTTTGTATAAAAATAAACTTATGGAACAGAAATGCACAGATAAATAATTTAAAACTGTATACTTTTTCAGTTTGTGGCACATCCCCGTGAGCTACATCAATGACAGCTGTAGTTTGGCTGCTGAGTGTAGACAACTGTTCACTCTAAAGACAAAATCAGGTTCAAAGTCTGGTTGTAAGATTTACGCCTATAAATTGCATTGTGCTTGATTTTTGTCACTTTTTCCAGAGACATTAAAGTTGCCAGAAAAGGTAAAGTGGTTAAAGTTGAATTACAAAAATACTGGCTATTACATTGTCGACTATGGAAAACAAGGGTGGAGTGAACTCTCTGATGCTTTGGCAAATAATTACCAAGTACTAACAAGTGAAGATCGAACATCCTTGATACACAACATTTTTGCCCTCTCCAGGTGAGCCTTGTCTTCACCTATACAGAAATAGAAGACTGATCATTTCTTAATGAATGTTTTACTTTTGTTTCTCAAAAGGCTTGGACGTGTGTCATTTCAGCAGGTTCACCAGCTCCTTAAATATTTGTCCTATGAGACTGAGACCACTCCGGTCACAGAAGCATTGTTACAACTCAACACCCTTTATAGACTGCTCGATAAGCGCCATGAGCACGAACTTGGGACTCGTTTAAAGGTTTGATATGAAATATTTGTCCAATTTTCTTTTTTACATGAAAAATATATATTCTATATATTGTAACATTAATGTCTATTCTCCAGGACTATATGCTCAGTCTGTTTAGAACTTTAATTCATAACCAAACATGGGGTGAAATAGAGCGAGTTTCAAAACAAGAACTGCGCTCAGCACTGCTAGAGACAGCCTGTAATTTTAATGAAGAAAGTTGCATTAAGCAGGCCCAAGACATTTTCAAAAACTATGTTGAATCTAATGGGACTGAAATGTAAGCAAATGTCAATATTCTTCAGAGTGTATAAGGAAGTACTAGTAGTATCAACTGTTTTTAATTTGTTCATTTTAGCATTCCTGGGGATTTGCAGCAAGTTGTTTTCAATGTCGCTGCACAGTCAGACAACTGGTCTACTCTGTTGACTCTATACGGAACTGCAAGCTATGATTCAGAAAAAAGAAAGATGCTAAAAGGCTTGGCCTCTACCCAAAACCCTCAACAGATTGTGTGGTAAGTGCATTTGTACATTTAATTAATTCAATATTATATTTGTTAACAGGGAAGATTTACATTAAGAATTAACATTACATGCCATGAATATCTGATAATGAATTGCATTTTTGTTCCATTTCCAGGATTTTACAAGAAGGACTCAGAGGCCAAATAGTTCAGACTCAGGAGTTGCCTTTAGTGATTGGTACTGTGTGTAATGGCTTTGCTGGTTATTTGTTTGCTTGGGATTTTATTCAAGAAAACTGGGACAGACTCATAGAAAAGTAAGATGTGCATTTTCTGTTCAGTCATTTTAGTTTTTGAGTTTACATGTCCTACTTTTCTTGGTAGATTTCCTGTTGGATCATTTGCAATTCAAAGAATTATCAAGTCTGTAACTTCTCAGTTTTCTACTAAGACACACCTTGACCAGGTAGGCTGATCACCATATTTTATAATAAATTATCATATATTTATGTGTAGGGCTGTAGGCCTTTAGTCAATTAATTGGTCAGTGGTTTCTTAGACAACCAATGTGTGTTAGTCAACTTATTGTTTTGTTTAAATACGGATTTAAATGGAACAATAGGGAAAAAATGGGGAAGTTATTGAGTGAGTTAGCTGAAGATTTTTTTTTTTTTTTATTTACATGTAAAAAGACCTGTCTTTATATAAATACATTGTTTCTAGTACTTCTAGTACTCCTGTGCAGTTGTAGTCATGTGAGTGAAGCTGGGGTCAGATACATAGCGATACAATAGTTTTGAGAGTGTTTGTCACGCCCCTTTTTAGTCAGCAGGACATGAATTTCTTAAGTCAGCTACAGGTGTATTTTCATTACACTATGATTTCTAGGTGCAGAATTTCTTTTCTGACCTGAAGGAGCGTGGGTCCAGCATGAGGAGTGTACAGGAGGCTGTGGAGACCATTAAACTCAACCAGCGCTGGATGGACACTAACCTGGCCTCTTTGAGAAAATGGCTTTAGTAACTCACTGTACTGGACATGTTCTCAAGACAAAAGCAGAGTTTGCACTATTGGAGGCCAACGTCCTAGTCCCCTTCTTACTCAGGCCAGGAACATGGCCAAAGCCTAAGATAGACCTCAAGACCTAGTTTTGAGGTAAACAAGGTGATGTTGTTGACACTGGCCCTTTTAGTACTAGATTTTAGCTCAGGGCAGCCCTTGATTGTGTGTCTGATGGGCTTCTGTCAGATCCAGTTCACACTCCTCACACTTTATGCTGTTGACCAAACTGCTCCTGTGTTATTATAATCTCAGTATTGTGTCTAACCAGACAATCACCAAATCCTTATCCATATGTGCTGAATAAAAGTGACACCTGAAAACTATAGCATTACAATGAGCACATGCGTTAACTGAAACAGACAGTGCCAAATATACAGATAGGAAAAACATTCAAGCCACTGGCTTTCTCACATCGACAAATAGCACCGACTATAACCTTTTTTACCTTAGTAATAGACTGGTCATAAAGCGCAACCTTGGGTTGTATTAGTTGAATGTAATAAAACCACCCACTGTGCAAAGTGTGCTGCAGTGGAGCACATTTAACAGCCATCGTGTCTTGACTTGGTGCATGCAGTGCACATAAAGTCACATCTCCCACTCCACATTAACTTTAGCATTAGCTGTCTTCTTTGAAAGGTTTCTGGCTGTAAGCCACGCTTGCATTGCTTATGTAAAAACCTGTAAGTATAATGTAAATAACTTAAACATTAATTTAATGATATGTTGTGGACAAAGACTTTTAAGAGGAAACAGCAAGTTTATCACATGTGTCAGGCAAATACTTTTACTCCTAACTTATGATGCCACACAGTGAGCCTGTTGGCATTTCAGTGTTTCAAGGGCTTTGTGATTGGCACATGCAGTACCAAGAAAATTTACTTTATAGAAATGCCTCTATATTTATTTTGTTGTATTTTATTGTATGTATAAATGTAATGACAAAGCGTGCACACAATGTTACTTCTGTCTTTTATATTATTTTATATTGTTACGCTGGAAATCAAATTACAAAAAGATTTTCAAATCTTTCTTGTTTCTGTTACGCTTCCTCATAAAAGATGGGACACACAGCTATTGTCTGACCCCAGGCTGCCCAGTAAAAAGTGTGGACTGGGGGGATGCATGTCAGGAGTACATTTGTAAAGAGGACTGTTGTCCAATCGATTGTCTTTTTGGTGAAAAATTGAATCAAAGTTCTTACAGATCTCAGCACTGCCTCTGGCCAAATCTTATGAAGGATCTATAATTTTCCACTTTAGGCTTCTTGCTTTGGTCACTAAAGGATTGGCCAGATTTAGGCCAAAAATCTTAAGTTGGATCCAGTGTAACCGTTTGTTGCAAACAATTTTTTTGTTTTTCTTGGATTAGGGGCAACATTGTGCTGCAGTCTGCAGATGTGCAAATATTGGTTTTAATTTATGAAATCTGACAATAGACATGCTATTGGTACACATTATGTTTCGTTTATTTGTTCATAGTGAATACAGTTTCACATTTTTTCTTATTTCATCTGAACAGTTGGCATATCCAGATCCACCACTAGAGGTCTTCAGAGCGTTGAAGTCGCTGGATCTTTTTTAGATTTTTGTCTTTGAAATTCGATCTTTCAGAAAAGAAAAGGAAGAAAATGGCATAGCTTTTATTGAGAGTCTATTCTATATTCTGATTTTCTCAAATCAATTTTGGGGTGCTATTGTAATATCTCATTCAAAATGTATATTTGTAGTCAACCCAAGTCATTTGAAATATTATTTTAAGAAAACATCTTTGACATTTAAAGACGACAACACTTATTTATTGCTAAATTGCATTGTTACAATGGCAGAATACAAGATGAGCAACACTGGCATAACAAACCTGGCACATGATGAAAATGGTAACATTTCTCATAACAGTAAGGTCATTGTTCTGTACTCGACACAGTTATTAATTAGTTTTATATTATTGTGAATTGCACTTGCCGTGTGATTAAAGTCATAAATCCCAAAAAAGATTATTACAATTATTATTATTATCATTATTACGTACTATTACATACTATTATTACATATTAAGTGCTTTCCTTAACAAAACAAAAGCAAAACAGTCAATCTCTGATGTATATCTTGATTATGTAAAACTACACCTTAAATCTGACCTGAGAGGACAACTATAATTTTCTGATGGGTGGAGATATCAGTAAACAGGTTTGAAGGCCCATGACACAGAATGGAAAACAACAGATCAATCTTCATTCCATTTAAACTCATGAGATGAATCATTTTTAACCTCGCATGAACTACACTGCGACTTTTCAAAACGATTCAAGTGATAACCGAACACAGGACAGTGGATAAATGACACATTGGTTATGAAAGCACATTGGTATTTGTCTTGAACATATTTTTCATGTTCAAGACAAACCAGGTCAATGGATCCCCAGCCAGTTGCTTCTGCCTGGCGGTGACCCTCTTAATGGAGCTGTTAAAGGGGTAGTTCGTGTTTTTCTGTATGGCATCCCCTTCAGCAGTGTCATGCATTAACACTGGCTTATCGCTGATAGTGTCCTGTGAGCCGAGTTCTGCCCCGGTTCTGGTGCTGACGAAAGTAGGTCCGGCAAGTTAGCCAGGACATTAAATAAAGCTTGTTTTTCTTCTCAAAACAATATTTGTCCAAAAAGTGATATATTTGTGCCACAAAACAGAAGACTAAATCGCTTGGTGCTATTTTTTCTCGAGTCGTATCACTGCGCACCTATTATTATTATTATTAGCCTGTTCACTTGTAAGTGGCGAGGTTTACAAAAGGACCAAAAAAGTGCCCAGTTGTTCACTTTCATGGTACAAGCATGAAACTTTGCCAGATTATTAACATCCCTAAGACCAACATTTCTGGATATGGATCCAAGCCTAAATCGACCCTGGAGCCGAGCAGTGCGCATGTCCCAAATTGGCTAACATGGAAACAAGGCTGGTAGCTAAATTACTGCTTAAACCACCTTTTTGGGAAAATAATGCTAAATTATCACATAGGTTATAAAGAAACAATATGTACTCTCAATTTTCAATGCCATAACGGTGTCACGTGACTAATTCCTGGTAAGTGGAGTTCAATTGGGGGATCCCTGTGGTCCCAGTGGGAAAAAAACAACTTTTGAGCTTCAAATGTTTGTATTAATTGTTAATAAAATGTGAATCTAGCAGATTAAAACCACAGGGGAAGGGGTTACAGCAGGACAGAGATGAGGGGGCATCAACAGTAAAAGACTCACTACATAAACAGTTAAAGGTGGTGTATTGTAAAATCAGCCCTCCGCTATGTGCTGTCTGCATTTAAAGTCTCTGTACCACATTTTTCGGTTGCGAAAAAAAAAAGAAAAAGTTTGCGGCGGTCCAGAGTTCCTCCTCACTTACCTTATGCATACACAGCATCCTAATTATTCACCATGATGAGTTTGTAAGCACTTTTCACAACTTTCAGAGAACAATTAGCATGCTAATGTGCACTTGTGACAATAAAATTTTGTTATAAAGCATTTTATTAATCATAACCCCGAAAGAGGCCCGGGTTTTGCAGTTATTCGGTGCAAGCGACACTAAAGTTTGTTTTTATCTGCTAAAAATTGTGAAACGTGCTTTTAAATACATTTGGACCATCACAAAATAAATTAGTGTTTCAATGTTTTTTTTAACAATATAAAAATGGGTATACACTACTTGAAATATTTCATAAACATTGCCTGTGTCCTCAGGTCTGAAGAAAACATATTTTACAGTAACACTTATGTATAATATAATAACTACATTATTCACAGCCTTAATAAAGCAACAAAGAATTATTTACAAAGACTAAACAAAGACTTAGCGGTACACTGTGTAACCTTTATGGTGGAGGGTCTGTTCCCTCCTCTTCTCCATGGACATGTTGTTGCTTTGTCCAGAATGCTCCACAGTATTGCATTAAACAACCTTACTTATGTTTTTTAAGGAATAAAAACAGGTATAATTGAATAAACACAAGATAGATCAGTTTAATGCTACTGTGGAACATTTTAGGCAAAGCAATATAATCTCCATGGGGGGAAAAAATAAAAAAATCAGATGACAGAGCCTCCACCAAAAAAGTAATACAGTGCACCTTTAAAGCGACCATTGGTACGTTTACTCTATTTTTTTGTTATCAGTAAATGGCAGATGTGAAGTCTCAAAATGATTCTCAGAATCAGAAAGCAGAATGAGCCTCACATGACTCTCTTTTGGGTTGCTGGTTCAATGCTGAAATCCAGTTGGTTTAAACCTAAAATGCCTCTCTCTGATCTGAATGATCACTACCTAAACCCCAGCACCTGCAGCCAATCATGAATCAGTGCTAGTGCAGCCTCTGCAGCCCAGGGAGTGAATTCTGGAGGTCCTGAGCTTTCACATGAGGCCCGTCCATATACTGAGATTGAGACAAATGCAGGATGTGTCTCTATCTGCAGTTGAAGGGTGTGCTATGTAACTTTTTGATTGTAATTTATTATTAGAAACTTTTTAACAGCAAAAGAAGAAATTCAATTTGTCAACTGGACAAAAGTTTATTTGGTCTATTACGTTTCGCAGCTCATCCAAGCTACTTCTTCAGTTTTGGTCAGACACTGGTGGACATTGTTTATAATTATATCTGCCTGAAGGGAGGAGCTACTGTAACTACAGTGAAATTACTCTGAGGCTACCACACCTATTTGTTTACAGTTTCTGTTAGTTAGGTAAGCCTATTAAATATGCAGTGGGAATGGAGTGTGGGGTCTTGTTAGCAGAACCATTCAGGGGCATAATGGGTGTTTTCACACCTCTGGACCTGACCTGGCTAGCCCTATTGTTTTCTTTGTTTGTTTTGATTTAGGTTTGAGGATATAGTTATAAATGGGAGACAAATGATGTCTGAGACATCCATTTCTGTTCAAGGAAGGATTCTCTTTCTTGACAAAAATAGCCTCTTTAACTCCCCTCTCAAACCAGTTATTTTTTCTGGCCAAGATCTGTACCTCACTGTCCTCAAAGGAGTGGCCCATGGCTTCTAGGTGGAGATGTACGGCAGATGAAGGTCCACTCTGGCTCTCTCATCTCTGTTGGTACATCCTCTTGTGAAGTGGCTGTTTTGTTTCTCCAATGTAGCGCTCACTGCAGTCTTCACTACACTGAATAGAGTAGACCACATTGCTTTGTTTGTGGCTTGGTGTTTTGTCCTTTGGGTGGACCAGTTTTTGTCTTAAAGTCAAACTTTTTAACAATAAATCTTCTGACCCTCTCCTCCACTTCTCTAACCCCATCCTCTGCTCCTCTGACCCTCTCCTCTGCTCCTGTCCCTTCTAATCCTCTTCTCCTGTCCCCTCTACTCCTGTCCCTTCTGCTCCTGTCCCCTCTACTCCTGTCCCCTCTGCTCTTGTCCCCTCTACTCCTGTCTCCTCTGCTCCTGTCTCCTCTGCTCCTGTCCCTTCTGCTCCTGTCCCCTCTGCTCCTGTCTCCTCTGCTCCTGTCCCTTCTGCTCCCGTCCCTTCTACTCCTCTTCTCCTGTCCCCTCTACTCCTGTCCCCTCTGCTCCTGTCTCCTCTGCTCCTGTCCCTTCTGCTCCTGTCCCCTCTACTCCTGTCTCCTCTGCTCCTGTCCCTTCTGCTCCTGTCCCCTCTGCTCCTGTCCCCTCTACTCCTTTGCTCCTGTCCCCTCTGCTCCTGTCCCTTCTTCTCCTGCCCCCTCTGCTCCTGTCTCCTCTCTCCTGTCCCTTCTGCTCCCGTCCCTTCTACTCCTCTTCTCCTGTCCCCTCTGCTCCTGTCCCCTCTGCTCCTGTCCCTTCTGCTCCTGTCCCTTCTGCTCCTGTCCCTTCTGCTCCTATCCCCTCTGCTTCTGACTCCTCTACTCCTGTCCCTTCTGCTCCCGTCTCTTCTACTCCTCTTCTCCTGTCCCCTCTGCTCGCGTCCCCTCTACTCCTGTCCCTTCTTCTCCTGTCGCTTCTGCTCCTGTCTCCTCTCTCCTGGCGACAGCTGCACTTAGGAGCACTTTGAATAAGTTTAATGATTTAAAGTATAGATCTCTGTTAAGTGTGGTTATGCCTCGTTTCCCTGCAGCATTTAATTATCATTATGAAATATGATATGGTACTTACAGATCTTGATGGTTAAATGTTTTTTGTTATCAAAAACAAAAACAAATTGAACTTCTCCTTTGATCACGTTATCAAAAACTCAATAAATATGGGTTTGAAAGACAAAATATTTGATTAACTTGATTGATTTCAGCCACAGGGAACCCACCAACCCTTACATTCTCGAGGAAAGCAGTGACATGATCTCCTTAATGCTTTGGGGTTTAGAAAAAATAGTTGTTCAACATTACAAAATTGATAACTAAGCAAATTAGACTATAAGAAAGGCATTATGCAGTATTTGTTATGCCAGCTTCGTTTTCATGTAGTCCATTTGGTGACATGCGCAGTTCTCAGCTCCTGTGTTAAATTTGACTTGGTTCCATGTCCACAAATATTAGTCCTGGGGGTGTTGGTAATCTGGCAATGTTTCATGCTTGTACCATAAAAGGAAACTATTTTGGTCCTTAATAGCTCCACTGTCTTTAGTTATTTGTTTATGTTTTTAATGACATAAGAGTACTGGAAATAAAAATAATGCACTCTGCATTTTTTCCAGTCAAGTTTAAGAAATAGATATTTTGGAGTTTCATATTTGAAATAGTCATAGATAATGTATAATAGATCCTAGAGACAATCCTTAATTATAAAAACACTTCCAGCTGTCACCATACACTGTATAAAGAAAACATAGTTCTGATTATATACAGTCTATGGTTGTGGTTACATATAGATATTTTTTTTCTACTGCAGAATTTTCCCGAAGCTTCTCTGTGATTAAAATGGTCATGTTACACAACAGATGTCATGATAAATACTGTATGTAACAGTGTGTTCATGAATAGTGCAGGAGGTTCTGTTTTACAGTTCTGTTTCAGTGATCACATGGTCCATGAGGTCTGTTTTGCGAACCTGTCTGCAGCTGTGCTGAGGACTTGAGAAGAGCTCCGAGATTAACTCAGAGACAACAGCCAACAGGTTTTGAGGCTTTATTCTAATTTTATTATAACCAAAACATCTGGAGATTGTATTAATCCATGAGGACACCCAATGTCAATATATTTGGGCTGTGGAGCTACCCAAGGTAGGCCAAAGCCTGTAACATTTAAATAGGATGTATGATTGTTGTGTCCTATATATATATATATATATATATATATATATATATATATATATATATATATATAGGCCACAACAATCATACATCCTATTTAAATGTCCTCCAATTCTGGAATGACCTATATATATATATATATATATATATATATATATATATATATATATATATATATATATATATATATATATATATATATATATATAGGGTCATTCCAGAATTGGAGGACATTTTGGCTTTAAAATTCTTGAAAAATAAACCTTCACTTTTCTGATTTTCTGTTACATATTCATCAATAATAGGTAATAAACTACCAAATGCTTGATTAGCTCAAATTACGGTCAATGGTAAATTTTTTGTTATATGATTTATTTGGTTTATTTATTTATTTACTCTAATCACAGTAACAGGTAACAGGGTTGCAGATCTGCACTGTTAGCTTTATCTCAGGAATAGAAGCTAGCTGTTTAGCCAGCTGTTATTACTAATCAAGAGGAACAACTTATTTATGCAAATACATAAAGGAAAATAATAATAATAATTGTCTTATTCTGATCATTTGCATAACAGGGTTGCATGAGATAGAGTGAGACATTCAATCAAGGTTAACTGTTTTATAAAAATATGAAAAATAGAAGAGAAGACAAACATTTGCTCTACCCATTCTTTTGGAAAACTGTTTGATGACGTCAAGTCCAGGGGATCATGTTTTCTGTTTTCTTCTACCAGGCTAAAAATGTTCTGGTAACAGGGTTGCGTGCATGTTGTGGGACACATGTTCCATGAATAATAATAATAATTTAAAATATTATGTCTATTAAAACAAATGTTCCCACAGTTACATGAGATGGCAATGAAACAAACAATTCTGGAATGACCCATATATATATATATATATATATATATATATATATATATATATATATATGAGTGTGGGGGTCTTGTTAGCAGAACCATAGCAGAACCACTCACGGGCATAATGGTGTGTAGGTGTGTGTGTGTGTGTGTGTGTATATATATATATATATATATATATATATATATATATATATATATATATATATATATATATATATATATATATATATATTCCAGAATTCCAATTCCAGAATTGGAGGACATTTTGGCTTTAAAATTCTTGAAAAATAAACCTTCACTTTTCTGATTTTCTGCTACATATTCATCAATAATAGGTAATAAACTATCAAATGCTTGATTAGCTCAGCTGACGGTCAATGGTAAAATTTTTATTATATGATTTATATGCTTTATTTATTTATTTACTCTAATAACAGTAACAGGGTTGCAGGTAACAGGGTTGCAAAATCGCGCTAATGTTAGCTTTATCTCAGGAATAGAAGCTAGCTGTTTAGCTAGCTGTTATTACTAATCAAGAGGGGAAAACTTATTTATGCAAATACGTAAAAGAAGATCAAAGGAGAAGTTCAATTTGTCAACTGGACAAAGTTTGTTTGGTAGAAAACGTTTCGCCGCTCATCCGAGAGGCTTCGTCAGCTCTGGCCCTCGTGCTGGTTCGACCCTGTTTATATCTAGCTGCAAGGGAGGAGCTAACTACCCTGAACAAAGCTCTGAACCTATCCCCGCTACTCTCTTTTGTTTTACGAATTCCTCTGGCGTCTTGTATTAGCATATCTATCAGCCCTAGGCGGCGCTCACTACACTGAAATAGCTCTGAAACTATCAACTAATCTGTCCCTTTGTATTTCAAATTTCTCTGGTGTCCAATTCCCTATTCAAGACAACGACCCTCTCCACCCCTCTGCAATGGCTTGTCTGTCCTAATGATTCTTTGTTTGAGAATCGAATTATAGATGGGAGACAAGTTGTGTCTAACTCCCCCATTTCTGTTTAACGACGGATTCTCTTTTTTTGACAAAAATAGCCTCTTTAACTCCCCTCTCAAACCAGTTCTTTTCCCTGGCTAAGATCTGAACCTCACTGTCCTCAAATGAGGACAGTCATCTTCACCTTCTAGGTGAAGATGAACGGCAGATGACAGTCCACTCTGGCCCGCCCGCCTGTGTTGGTACATCCTCTTGTGAAGTGGCTGCTTGGTTTCTCCAATATAGCGCTCACTGCAGTCTTCACTACACTGAATGGAGTAGACCACATTGCTTTGTTTGTGGCTCGGTGTTTTGTCCTTTGGGTGGACGAGTTTTTGTCTTAAAGTGTTTGTGGGTTTGAAATAAACTGGGATTTCATATTGTCTGAAAATCCTCTGTAGTTTTTCCGAAACGCCGGCCAGGTACAGAATCGCTACCCCTTTCCTCCTGGGTTCGGATTCTCTGTTGTCTTGTTTCTTGCCCTTGTCTCTCTTGGTTTTGTTGACAGCCCATTTAGGATATCCACAAACAGAGAGGGCTTCCTGCACATGTTGTTCTTCTTTCTCCTTACCCTCTGTGCTTGTGGGAACCACTTGGGCCCTGTGTTGTAATGTCCGAATAACACCTAGTTTGTGCTGCAGTGGGTGGTGTGAATCAAAAAGCAGGTATTGGTCTGTATGTGTGGGCTTCCTGAAGACTTCTACTTGGAGTCCCCGGTCTCCTCCTATCGTTACTGCACAATCTAAGAATGCCAATGTGTTATCATTAGCATCTTCACGGGTGAATTTGATATTAGGATCTACAGAATTGATATGTGTGCAGTAAAAGGTTCCAAATCTTGAATTTACCATATATATATATATATATATATATATATATATATATATATATATATATATATATATATATATATATATATACTTTTTATTATGAAATTATCATTTTTAACATCCAGGACTGTGGTTGGCTGGAAACCTCTTGCCCTACTATGCTTTATCTATGTACTTAACTAAAAATATCTCCATACTGTATCTCATCCAAGACAGTGGACTGTTGCATAATGATTATAAAAGCGGGCTCGATTTTATAAGAGCTAAGGAGCTAAATGTGTGTAGGTTAAATGAGGGCATGTGAAGACGGTGGTCTGGAGAGAGCAAATGACTTATGGGTAGGTGCTCTGTGACAATCGATTTACTCATTATAGGCTCTATTCACGATTACATCACAAACCAGGAAGAATTTTGGAAACATGCAATGACAACTTCCGGTGTACCTACAGACACCGGGCTTGCCTACCGACTGCGATAAAACCCACTGAAGTAAAATATTACAAAAATACTACATAAATACTTCATACATATGTGCTGTTTGGAATAATCTTGAATTTGGCCCCATCTGACCCCAAACAGAGCCCGCTGGAAGTTGTCATCGCAAGTTAACAAACACCTTCCTGGTTTCTGATGCACATGTGGATAGAGCCTATAGCTTTAGTTTTAGTTACCAGGGATTATTTGTTTATCGGAGGGGGCCAAGATGGTGGCTTGAGCAGATGCTCCTTTTCAACCGGTTGTGCCAAACTTGCATATTTCTTTGGAAAAAATAGTTTTGCGTTTTTTTGCTGCTCATCAACTGCCGGAACACTTTCTGATGATTCAGTGTTTTCTTGGAATAGAAAAAGAACTTCTAAAGAGAAAGAAACTGGCTACTACTACGGGCATTGATGACACAAACAACTGCACTACCATAACAAGCACGGAACATGATTATGTCAAAATACCTGATGACAAAGACATGATCCCAGGAGAAGAAGAATTCCCACCCCTGCCTCTTTCAATCGAAGGGACTCCTTGTAAAGAACCAACGAACAAAAAAAACACTGCTTACAATACCTGGAGATGAGGGAAAGAGAGGCTATGACTATGATCATGATGTTATTGTTGTTCTGTCAAATCTGATCAACACCCGTTTTGACAACCTGGAAAAACTGATCAACGCTAACACAATGAGGTTTGAGGGTCTTAAAGCCCCAGTGTGTAGGATTCGTGGCGCATAGGTGGATGGTGCTATTGCACTTTCTGTTTTAGCTACGGCAGACCTCGAGGGTCACCCGGGCGCGCGCACAAGCTGTGCGCTGCGCGGTCCCGGTTATTTATTTATTTTTCTCATGAAAACACACATTCCCGATCATGTACCATGACACTCTACACATCAAATGGAACCTTACAGTCTCCTCTTTTTGACTATGCAATTCATTGCCCTGCACAACAAACACTCACCGAGCACATGGGGATTTTATACAGAAAAGCACAAAACGAGGTTAGCTTACCTTAGAATGCTTTGCACAGGTCAAACTCTGTATTTCACCATAAACTTGCTTTCAATTTGTCCATAAGGATCCAGGGAATAAAATCCAGTAAAACAATTTAGTCCAAAACACGTGTTAGATCCATTACGATGTCTGATCCGGCAGCATGCTTGTGTTGTTTACCCAAAACCACGAGCCTTGCCGAAGGCGGAGCCCAAATGTCCTTCTGCGGCTCTCGTATTCAAAATGGCTGCCTCTACATGGGGAAGATCCCCCTTTTATGTGACTATATCTAAGTTCAAAAGAATACTTTGATTTCATGATGGAAGTGAAAAGGCTTGGAAAACAATGTATTTTTGAATGGGTATCTTCAATTTCAGTAATTAACGGGTAAAAATCTTACACACTGTCCCTTTAAGAAGTCACTCGACTTGATCAAATTAAAGACGTAAAAGAAAGAGCTGATGTGATTGAAAGTGACACACACAAAGATGGTTCCACTATCCTCCAGCTACAAGAACGACTTGTTGAGCGAGAGAAGAGCAGCGCTGTGGCTAGTGATCCAGGCAGCCAGGCGAGAGGGGAAGATCGCTCCAGAGGTGGGGGCTTGAAAGTCATGATTTGAACTACAGTCCGGCTTGAGTCACCAATTTAACGACTTGAGACTTGACTTGGGAAAATGGCCAAAGACTTGGGACTGGGCTTGGACTCTGAAGACTTGACTTGGAAAGACATGATGCTCAAAATGGTATAGAAAAGAAAAAGAAACATCATTTCACATCATGCATATCCCGATCTCTCATCTCATCCTCTCAGCACTACGACACACGCTACAGCATCCAATCAAAAGATGGTTACATGAACATAGCTAATGCACTAGCCACTGCGTTCCAGATAAGAAGTTCACATGCGGGCGCTTCTGGCTCCTCCTGACCCTAGCCCCCATTGATTTATATTGGAATACTGTGGCCTCTCTCAAGATTCAAGATTCTTTATTGTCATTATGCAAGCATAACGAAATTTTGACAAACTCCCGGCTACAGAAGAATAAAAATAAAACAGAAGCATAAAGATTACAAAAAAAAAGCATCAAAAATAGAGTTACAGTAGTGTAAAGTGACTGCTGCAATGTAAAGTAGGTGGACTCACGCCGGTAATGTGAAAATGTTGACGGTCCCTAAAATAGACATAGACGCCACAGAAGGAAGGTTCGAGCTGAGCAGAGTTTTTGCCTATAAATCGATAGTTAGTATTACTTGCTATCGTTTTATTTGATAGACATTAACAAGTAGAACTCTCGTTAACCTTGGTCGTATTATTTAGGCAAAATGGTTGTTTGGATCTTACTACGGGAATGTTAAACATACTCGGACATTATGTTGGCTTTTCGGTGAGAATATACAACCGGGGATACTGCAGGTGCCTGTTTGTAAAAGGTAAATTTTCATTCAATAAAAAAGACAAGAAATGGTTGCTCTTTTTCTTTATTTACAGCACACAACACACTCAAATTGGTATGGGCTCCTCATTGTCCACTATCTGCCTTTTCAGCGATGGGATCTTTCCAGTTTTAAAATACGTGTTTAGCTTTGAATTGGCAAACACTCGTGTGTTGTGCGTACTGCCAGGCCACAACGTGTGTAATTGTGCATGCGTCTCCGTTGGGGTTGCACTGCATAGTATAAATAAACTTAGAAATGTCCGCATAACAAACTCAACTCCACTGTCTGCCATGGTTGTTGTTATCTGGTCGTTACCTGCGGAAGGCGCAGGGTTACCTTCTGGTCACCGGTCACGTGATGATTACGGCAGCGCGACGTCATCATTTTCCCGACAGTCGCGTTTTTCGCCGCCCACATGGCAACGCGACCCTCGGCGTTCTCCGACTTCTCCACTCTGGAACCCGTTTTTGAAAAACACCGTTCTCACCCCCCAAAAACGCCGGCGCCGTGTGGATGACAGGCCCAAATGAACACAAACTTCCCCGTTTCCACCAAAAAACGTTGTCGTGGGGACAGGGCCTTAATAGTCCTGTACCGCTTCCCTGATGGGAGATGTACAAACAATCCATTGCCGGTGTGGGTAGGGTCAGTCGCTATGCATCTGGGCTTCTGCTGAACCCGGGGGCTGTAGACCGAGTCCAGGTCTGGTAGACGACAGCCCACGATCCTCTGTGCAGTCCTCACCACCCGGGCTAACTCCTTTTTGTTTTGTGCAGTGCAGCTGCCATACCACACTGTCATACTGAGAGACAGGATGCTCTCAATACAGCGGTACCTCACCTTACGAAAGACCCAACAAACGAAAATTTCAAGTTACGAAACACATTCACGATAAATAAACACATTCACGAAAATTCAAGTTACGAAACGCGAAATCTCAAAAATTCAAATAATGCGCCCTCAGCCACACACATTATACGCTTTTCTCAGACTGGATTTAAACTTTTCTCACATTTCTCTCTCGTTTAAACACTCAAACTTTCATAGATTTTCAACAAAATGTATTAATAGTGAAGTGTGGGGGGAAGGGGGAGGGCGGTGTGTGTGCGCGCGGACACGTGTGTGATAGCGCAGCATGACCCGGCGCGGGGCGCGAGCACGAGACCCGTGCTCAAACCGTGCCAGGTCTAAACCAGGTCTAAACCAGGTCTGAACCAGGTCTAAACCAGGATTAGACCTGGTTTAGACCTGAGCGCATGCGTTCGTTCATGCGCTCAGACTGCGTGCGGTCCCGAGGGGAGTCCTCGCTGCTCGCCTCAGCCGTGACTCGAAACGAAACCAGGAAATACGGCGGCGCTTTAATCCACCTGGTTTAGTCCAAGTTTAGTCCTGGTCCAGTCCTGGTTTAGTCCAGGTCTAGACTGGTATAGTCCACCTTTAGTCCTGGGTCTACACAGTCTCTACGCAGGACACAGTGTTACACTATAAAAAAATTCAGGCTTTTTCCATTGAAATAGCTACTCAACTTACGAAAAATTCACGTTACGAAACCACTTCTGGAACGAATTAATTTCGTAAGGTGAGGTACCACTGTAGTGGCTCTGTAAAAGTTCAGCAGAAGTTGGAAGGAGAGTCCAGAGCAGTTCAGCGTCCTGAGGAAGAAGAGATGCTGTTGGGCCTTCTTCACCAGGTGTGTAGTGTTAACAGTCCACAAGAGGTCAGAGGAGATGTGGATACCCAGGAACTTTATGCTGTCGACACGCTCCACTGCCTCCCCCTGTATGCAGAGAGGAGCGTGTTCAGTCCTCCTGGACCTCCTGTAGTCCACTATCACCTCCTTTGTTTGTCTTGCTGATGTTCAAGATGAGGTGGTTCCTTGAACACTTGTGTAAGGCTCTGGACCTCCTCTCTGTAGTGGGTCTCATTGTTGTTGGATATGAGACCTACCATGGTGGTGTCATCCACGAACTTCACAACCATGTTTGTGGGGTGGATGACAAAGCAGTCGTGTGTGAAGAGGGTGAAGAGTGCAGGGCTGAGCGCACAGACCTGCGGTGTTCCCGTGTTGAGGATCAGTGGTGCAGATGTGAGCTCCCCTATCCTCACCACCTGGGGCCTGTTGGTGAGGAAGTCACTGATCCAGGAGCAGAGTGATGCTGACAGACCTAGGTTGTGGAGCTTCAGGGCCAGTATATCTGGGAGAACGGTGTTAAATGCTGAGATGAAGTCCACAAACAGCATACTGACGTAGGTGTTAGGACGCTGCAGGTGAGTCAGGGCCGTGTGGAGCGTTAGTGAGACCGCATCCTCCATGGAGCAGTTCTCCCTGTAGGCGAACTGTAGGCTGTCCAGGCCCGCAGGGATGACGTCCTTGATGTGTCTCAGGAGGATCTGCTCGAAACACTTCATGATCAATGGGGTCAGTGCGACCGGGCAGTAATCATTGAGGCAGGTGATTGTTGTTTTTTTAGGCACAGGCACGATGATCGAGGACTTCAGGCAGGCCGGGACCATGGAGAGCTGTAGGGACAGGTTGAAGATGTCCAGGAAAACACCTGCCACTTGGTCCGCAAACAATTATTGTTATGTTTTTCATTAATTCTAAGGATGGACTCCAAAAAACAAAAAGAGATAATTGTAAGAAAAAAATCTTTTTCTTTTCAAAGAGCCACTGGTGGAAGCAATCATCATTGCAGTGTTCTGCTCTGTACTGCGAGTGAGAAATTTAATACAATCTTATGTTTCCACAGCTTCCCCAAGGATTCAGATGTGTGCGCCCAGTGGCTTACTAGAATAAGGAGGCAAGACTTCAACATGAAGGCTAACTCCAGGGTATGCTGTCGGCATTTAAGAGTGGGGACATTTATACAGCTGCCTCAGGCAAGCGGCACTTTAAAAAGGGAGTGGTTCCATCTTTATTCCACTGGAATCATTTTTTGATAAAGACCCCACAACTCGGAGTCTGGGAATACCACCCTTGGCCGCTGAACTCATCTAAGCCCGGCTTGGATCTAGTCTGACTGTATTTTTCAAATTAGGGACGGCATCTGACACACAAACACATTTCAGAACATGTTTCTAGAGGTCTAAACTACATGCTTTAAGACTGGATTTAAGATTAGTTTAGGCTTTTATTTTTTATTTTTTCAACTTAAATGATACTTGTTCTGCTACTTAAGGTATGCTTGCTTAATTTAACAGAATGCTATTCATATGAATAAAAAAATTGAGAACCTTGTGGATGATTTTGAAAAAAAAGCATTTGATTTATATTTCTGAGAAAAACATGAATTACAGCATTTATTATAACTACACATACTACTGTACAATGGTTTAATAAAGTCACAATATATATGTAAATATGGCTTAACTTTTTTTTTTTTTTAAATACATTTGTGTCTGAGGACTTCAAAAGACTTGAAAATCTAAGTATAGGACTTGGACTAGATATGGACTTGCTTGTCTTTGACTTGGGATTTGACTTGAAGTCAAAGACTTGAGACTTACTTGAGACTTGCTGATCGATGACTTGGTCTTACCTCTGTCGCCTATTGCATTGGTCCCCACATATTAGTCGGCCTTCCCGGGAAATAATTTTGACAGGGTAATCTACACCCGGTATAAGCTCAAATTTATTTTCAAACTGTTTGCAACATACATTTATGCAGAAGATTGACCATTTGTTGTTCCAGTATGTTTTGTGGTCCTAGTTACAAGTTTTTTGTTCAATGTTGCCATAATGAGTAACAATATGGCAGCTTTGAATGCCAGATGGTTAAACAATGCCACAAAATGTAAAGTATTGTTTTTGTTTGCTAAAAAATTAAAAGCAAGAATCCCATTCCACATGTGATGACACTAACTTTTGGAGGTCTCATCGGGGTGATAATCAATTTTCTTCACATGGAAGTCAGCATTCGGCTGGCACTCTCACAGTAAAACACAAATTTGATGGTGATATCCTTTTACACAAGTGTGACAACCAGGGATATTTTGGTATTGGCCTATCAAAATAAGACTTTTATTGTTATTAATATTTATGGTTACAATTCAAAATGTGAAAACTCATATCCACTATAGAACATCATATAACTGATGATTTAAACCAGTTCCTTAATGCAATAATAATATTTTTTTCTATAACATTGAATAATGAATTAGATGGCTGCCACAGACCAATAGTACTAATAATCCTTTACTTCTATTTATGCAACAATTTACCCTTTTTTTTGGAGAGAGTTTTGGAGAGAGAAATTCCAAACACAGTCAGTTTTTACATGGAGTAATAATAATGGTTCAAAGCAGTCACGACTCGACTACTGTCTGATTGTCTAGATACAGAAGATGTTAATATTGATATTCTACATTCTCCCCTCACTGATCATAAAACAATCCACATTATCATTAAATTATCTCAAAGTAAATCCCAAAACAAGAAAGCCTACTGGATCCTAAATAATTCTTTACTTAGACTTGACAATGTGCAACATAAGATTTTTGAAACTGACTCTACTATTTTAATAAAGCTAAAATTGAGAATTGTTATTATAAAAACTGAGAAGTATGAAATTGCAAAATACTTATTTAGAATTTAGTTCTGACTTAAATAAATACAAAGCAGAAGAGGATAAAATTATCTGTGACATTATGACATTATCCACACATAAGTCCAGCAAGATAAAATTAGTTTAGCCTCTTACAAAATAAGTTCTATGTATGATCTTTATAAACATCAAGCTGGCCTTTGTAAGATCTCAATTAAAATGGTTAGAAGAAGGTGAAAGTAATTCTTCATATTTCTTTCAATTAGAAAAGCATCGTGCCAAATTGAACACGCTACAACAGTTAAACATTGATGGACAAGTAACTTCAGTCGGGGTTTTAATAGTTATTTGGTTTGGGGTTTGTTTTATGGATTGTTAGGGCAATATTTGAAGTTTTAAGTTATGTTCATTTTTACCATCCCTGTTTTAGGAACAGGCAGAAAAGGTGCCTCCATACATCATTCTGCTGGAGTTAAAGCAGAATGATGTGTTCTGCTGCTGGAGAGGAAGCTGCTGCCTGCCTCCATATTGCACCTTGTACTTTTGTAAACTATTGAAAAACAAAAAGTAAAACTGTGGACCACATCTTTACGTCTTGGTCTGTGTTTTTACCCTTACTCACTGAACCCCAGCCTGCTCACGGTGAACCTACGTCACACTTACATTATTCTCATTTAACACCTAATGAAAGTTTTATCCTCTTCTTAGACTTTTATTCTGTCACAATTTTATCTTCAGCTGCAATGTTGTATAAAACTATTATACAACAATGCCAACTGTTCAGTAAAATTAAAAAGCATTAATAGAGGTATACGGCAGAGTTGTCCAATTTTGCCATATCTATTCCTGTTAGCCACCTAAACCCTCGCCGACGTAACTATGAACCATTTAAAAGGTATTTCTGTTTTTGGCAAAGACATTTTGATAAGTCAATTAGCCGATGAGAGCACTTTGTTTTTGAGAGACAGTAGCCAAATTACTTGTGCGTTAAACCTATATAATAATATATTGCTCTAATGTTTCTGGATATCGTCTCAACAAAAAAAAAAAGTACTTTAGGATCCATTTGTGAAATTCTGGTTAAAGACAGTATAACAGACATTAATATTTCTATATATACTGTATATATATATATATAATGTAAATGTTTTAATTTATAGCTCCAAAGCAACTTAAGTTTAAAAAGCAGAGTATTACTAGGCAGATGGGATTTCTCGACTCACTATATGTATACTATATGTATATGGACAATAAGACACTTAAATCAATAGACCAAATTTTGTATAATTTTATTTGGAAAAATCATATACATTATTTAACTCCTATGAAAATGGAGGACTGAATTTTCTTGATTTTACAATAATAATACAAACTAAATTGGATTAAATCTTATTTAAAAAAATCCAACATCCATTTGGAATATATTTCCTCACTACATCTACATTCTCAAATCTGGGTGGTCTTAGTTTTCTCCTCCTTTGTAATTATAATGTCGACAAAATTCCAGTAAAACTAGCATCCCACAGACTCTGTTAGCATGGGTACTTACAGTATATACAAACATAATTTTTCTCATAGTTTTTTTATATGGAATAATCATATTATGTGTGAGGAATCCCTCAGTCGTCCAGGTAGAATCCATGGTAAATAGAGAAATTCAATTTGTCAACTGGACAAAGTTTATTTGGTCGAAAACGTTTCGCAGCTCATCCGAGCTGATTAGTCAGTTGTGGTTAGAGTGCTGGTGGACACTGCTTGTATCTAGCTGCAGGGAGGAGCTAACTACAATGAAATTACTATAAAACTATTACCTCTTTGTCTTACAGTTTCTCTCTGGCATCAAGTTTAGCATACCCAGTCAGTTACATAATGGGTGTTTTCACACCTCTGGACCTGATCTGGCTAGCCCTATTGTTTCCTTTGTTTGTTTTGATTTAGGTTTGAGAATGGAATTATAGATGGGAGAGAGATTGTGTCTGACCCCTCCATTCCTGTTCAAGGAAGATTCTCTTTTTTGACAAAAATAGCCTCTCAAACCAGTTCTTTTCCCTGGTTAAGATCTGAACTTCACTGTCCTCAAAGGAGTGGCCCGTGGCTTCTAGGTGGAGATGTACGGCAGATGAAGGTCCACTCTGGCACGCCCGTCGATGTTGGTACATCCTCTTGTGAAGTGGCTGTTTTGTTTCTCCAATGTAGCACTCACTGCAGTCTTCACTACATTGAATGGAGTAGACCACATTGCTTTGTTTGTGGCTTGGTGTTTTGTCCTTTGGGTGGACCAGTTTTTGTCTTAAAATGTTTGTGGGTTTAAAATAAACTGGGATTTCATACTGTCTGAAAATCCTCTGTAGTTTTTCAGAAACACCGGCCAGGTAAGGAATCGCTACCCCTTTCCTCCTGGGTTCTGACTCTCTGTTGTCTTGTTTCTTGTCCTTGTTTCTCTTGGTTTTGTTGAAAGCCCATTTAGGATATCCACAAACAGAGAGGGCTTTCTGCACATCTTGTTCTTCTTTCTCCTTTCCCTCTGTGCTTGTGGGAACCACTTGGGCCCTGTGTCGTAATGTCTGAATAACTCCCAGTTTGTGCTGCAGTGGGTGGTGTGAATCAAAAAGCAGGTATTGGTCCGTGTGTGTGGGCTTCCTGAAGACTTCTACTTGGAGTCACCGGTCCTCTCCTATTGTTATTGCACAATCTAAGAACGCCAATGTGTTGTCCTTGGCATCTTCATGGGTGAATTTGATGTTCAGATCTACAGAATTGATATACAGTGGTACCTCACCTTACGAAAGACCCAACAAACGCCTTCACGTTCTCTAGATACGAAAGAAAATTCAAGTTACGAAACGAGAAATCTCAAAAATTCAAATAATGCGCGCTCAGATGCGCACTCGGCCACACACATATATGCTTTTCTCAGACTGGATTTAAACTTTTCTCACATTTGTCTCTCATTTAAACACTCAAACTTTCATAGATTTTCAACAAAATGTATTAATAGTGAAGCGTGGGGGTAAGGGGGAGGGCGGAGAAGTGTGCGCACGGACACGTGTGTGATAGCGCAGCATGACCCGGCGCGGGGCTGCGAGCACGAGACCCGTGCTCAAACCGTGCCTCCTCTAGACCAGGTCTAAACCAGGTCTAAACCAGGATTAAACCACCGTGGCTCTTGCATGCGTTCGTTCATGCGCTCAGACTGCGTGTGGTACCGAGGGGAGGCACATCCCCTCCCCTCCTCGCTGCTCGCCTCAGCCGTGACTCGTGAGGTACACCGGCAGAGCTAGCACGAAACCAGGAAATAGAACCGCACGCGGTGGTTTAATCCTGGTTTAGACCTGGTCTAGAGGAGGCACGGTTTGCCCCGCGCCGGGTCATGGATCACACATGTGTCCGCGCGCACACTTCTCCGCCCTCCCCCTTCTCCCCACGCATGCAGTCGCTGCTCGCCTCAGCCGTGACTCGTGAGGTACACCGGTGCTGCTGCTAATAGCAGAGCTAGCACGAAACCAGGAAATAGACCTGCACGTGGCGCTTTAATCCACCTGGTTTAGTCCAGGTCTAGACCTGGTCCAGTCCTGGTTTAGTCCAGGTTTAGTCCTGGTCCAGTCCAGGTTTAGACCTTGGTCTAGACCTGGTATAGTCCATGTTTAGTCCTGGGTCTACAGTCTCTTAGCCAATCAGGACGCAGAACACAATGTTACACTATAAAAAAAAAAACTTGGAACGGAAAGAACGGAGCCTCGGAACGAATCAGGCCTTTTACATTGAAATAGCTACTCAACTTACGAAAAATTCACATTACGAAACCACTTCTGGAACGAATTAATTTCGTAAGGTGAGGTACCACTGTATGCAGTAAAAGGTTCCAAATCTTGAATTTTGATTTTTGAAAAGTTATCATCAACATAACGACACCAATGTGTGGGTGGAGTGCCTGGATATGAGGCCAAAGCACTCTGTTCAAATTGTTCCATGTAAAAGTTAGCCATGATAGGGGAGACCGGTGTGCCCATCGCACAGCCGTGGATTTGCCTGTAGAAGTTCCCTCTGAACTGGAAATAGGTGGTATTCAAACAATTTTCCAGCAATTGGCAGATTTGGTCAGGTGAAAGTTTGGTTCTCTCTTCTAGCTTGGTACCCTGCAGTAGTCGCTTTCTCGCCGCTTCAACCGCTACTGCTGTAGGGATACAAGTGAAAAACGAGGTTACATCAAAGGAAACCATTGTCTCATCCCGATCAAACTGGAGAAACTTAACTTTGTTTACAAATTCGGCTGTGTTCTCAATATGGTGCTCTGTTTTCGACCAAATAATCTTTGTCCAGTTGACAAATTTAATTTCTCCTTTTACCAAGTACATATTATATTACAGTACTACAAAAACAAATTATTATTTTATGCTCACTGGTTTGACAAAAACATCCTACTGGTGGGTCAGCTTTTTTACAGTAATGCTCATTTACTGAGGTACAATGAATTTAATCTTAAATACAATCTTGCTGTAACTCCTCGGGAATATGCCATTGTTTTTGATGCTGTGACCAAAGAAATACAGTATGTGAACTATTTAAAAACACTGTTATTGATAAAAAATGTGTGCTCACTGTCTGTAACTGACCACCATAGGAAAAATTTGTTTTAGTTCTGTCCGTGGGAACAATCGAAAAATACATGCTCTATTCCAACAGGAGGTTACCTCTGTGCCGTCTGCTATTTTTTACTGATGAAATCATTTCAAGCATTATTCCAATAGACTACCAAAAATAATTCATTTTACTGCACTGTACTGCATAATGCAGTATTTTGGACACAAAAAACTGCAGTTTTCCTGTTATACACTGCATTTTTTTCATAAGGGTGAGGAACAGAATACACTCAGAGTCAGGTGACTCATCATGTGTATTTCTTATTATCCCTTTATGACTTTGACTTAACATATTATCCTATGTATTATTGAATTACTGAATGATTCTATGGGCTTTTTGTTATAAAAGCATTTCCCTTTTAACAAAGTACCTTCTAATTCTGATCTGCCCTGAATGCTAACAACACACCACAGTGATAGTCAGTGATGATCTGCAGGGGGAGGGGGAGCACCTTTCTGCCCTTCAGCCCCACAGTGAGACAAATCTTCAAGACTCAATCTTTATTGAGTTTTGTGTTTTCAAATGAGCATGTTTTCAAATGGTCACAAATTCTTCAAATGTTATCAGATGTCCATGTGTAAGGCATCGTTGGAAAGCTTAGAAACTACACTTTCAGAATCTGTGAATAACTCAAAACGCTTCTGGGACGACGTGGGACGTCGGTCACAATTTTGTCCCTACACTATATGGAAATAAGGTTGAATTAAAAAAGTATGATAAATAATAAGCTGAGGGATGTCTCATTTAAACGTATGCAGAAAATTTACCTTACTAATCAATATATGCTAAAATATATTAAAACAATTGACCCTAACTCTTCTTGTAAAGAATATCCCAAAACAGTAAGTCATCTTTTTTGGAAACACACTATCACAAACCTTTTTGGAAAGACTACTTAAAATTTATCAAAGATCATACTGACCCTAAATTTTTAATTAAAATTTGAACATATTGTTTATGGTATACATAAATAGAATTTGACTCAAATAAAAAAATGGCAATTCAATTCTATATTCACAAATGTAAATAGTCTTATACCGCTTTGTTTTTTCCTGTTTTAATTAAGCAACTAGAAATCTACCTATCCACTATTTCTAAAAGCGTAAACAGAAAAAACATATTGATATATGAAAGTTGTATTGTATATCTACGAATATCTTTATACATTGAAACAGTGGTGCTGTTTAAGTTTTTTAATTATTATTATTATTGTTTTTTAAATGTTTCAAATTGTCAATGATAGCATAAGAGAAATGCAGCAGCCTTGTTATTATGATGACCAAAAAAAAAGTGGGGCCAGATAAACATTTGTCATTTAGGTTGTCACTCAAACTCCCTACGCTAGTGTAACTGACTTTCCGTCGCACTGGGTTCACATGGTTTACGTACGCCTCTCGCGCATTCCACAGATGCAAGATGCTGTTTACTCAACCAATTTAGCGGCTTTTTCCAACTGTAGCTTCCTCACAGTAAGCACAAAGTTTGCTGTGATGGCAGACAAGAATCCATTACCAGTTAGCCACAAAAGAAAGTCAGTTTTTGAGGTTGCTGAAAGAAGAGAAGGGTAAAAGGAGCAAAGCTATACTAAGGTGATTCTTGGAGATTCCTTTCAGCGATGGCGTGCACTGAAGCAGAGGGTCTAAAGACTGACGCGTTGGTCGTTAAATTACTTCTGGACAGGAAACTTCTGCTTATCATTTGAAAATGTACAGCATAATTACAGCAGTAACAGTGATGCGCACCAGCTATAAACAAGCACTGTAAGTGTAAGGAGGAGGCGGGAGGAGGCTGGATTTTTGCTGGATTTCTCGTTCCTTGAAATATCCTCCATACAACCTTTAACCACCAAATAGAAAAATGGCCACCCCACCCCACCCACCCTCGCCTATTAAGGTGTAATACAATACCAATATTACCAATAAGTAAACAAACTAAGAACTTAGCGCTAGCCAAAAAGATGCTAATCCAGAAGCTTCAAGTTCAAGCCCAAGCTCCAGCTCATGGCTTGGATGACACCGAAGTAATAATACTCAAAGGGTCTGACGTTTTAGTGCGGTAATGGAGGAAAGGCTGTCAAAGTTCTCTGAAACATTAAAATCTCCACCAGACACACGCATTACAGCGCTGGAGCAGCGAGTTTCGGCTGTAGAAGACAGCATTACAGAGTTGGCGAGGAGACTGGCTTATGCTAAAAAGAAAATCTCTTTGATGGCCAGTGGTTTGGATGATATAGAGAACAGAAACAGGCGAGACAACATCCGCATAATCAGCCTGAAAGAGTGTGAAGAATCCCTCAGTTGTCCAGGTAGAATCCATGATAAAAGGAGAAATTCAATTTGTCAACTGGACAAAGTTTATTTGATCGAAAACATTTCGCAACTCATCCGAGTTGCTTCGTCAGTTCTGGTTAGAGTGCTAATATCCATCCATCCATCCATCCATTTTCTTCTGCTTATCCGGGGCCGGGTCGCGGGGTTAACAGTCTAAGCAGGGACTCCCAGACTTCCTTCACCCCTGACACTTCCTCCAGCTCCTCCGGGGGGGGGCCCAAGGCGTTCCCAGGCCAGCCGGGACACATAGTCCCTCCAGCATGTCCTGAGTCTTCCCCGGGGCCTCCTCCCGGTGGGACATGCCTGGAACACCTCCTGAGGGAGGCGACCAGGAGGCATCCGGAACAGATGCCCGAGCCACCTCAGCTGGCTCCTCTCAACGTGGAGAAGCAGCGGCTCTACTCTGAGCCCCTCCCGTGTGACTGAGCTCCTCACCCTATCTCTAAGGGTGCGCCCAGCCACTCTGCGGAGGAAACTCATTTCGGCCGCTTGTATCCGCGATCTCGTCCTTTCGGTCATTACCCAGAGCTCATGACCATAGGTGAGAGTAGGAAAGTAGATTGACCGGACAACGGTCCGGTACAACGATCGCATCACTGCCGACGCTGCACTGATCCGCCTGTCAATCTCACGCTCAATCCTCCCCTCACTCGTGAACAAGACCCCGAGATACTTGAACTCCTCCACTTGAGGCAAGGACTCCCCACCCACCCGGAGAGGGCAAGCCACCTTTTTCCGGTCGAGAACCATGGCCTCGGATTTGGAAGAGCTGATCCTCATCCCAGCCGCTTCACACTCGGCTGCAAACCGCCCCAGTGTACATTGGAGGTCCCGGTTCGATGAAGCCATCAGGACAACATCATCTGCAAACAGCAGAGATGCGATCCTGTGGGTGAAGAGAGGGGTAGAGCTGTCAACTGATCACCACCTGGTTGTGAGTTGGGTCCGCTGGCGGGGGAGGAAGCCGGAAAGACCTGGCAGGCCCAAGCGCGTAGTGAAGGTCTGTTGGGAACGTCTGGCAGATCCCTCTGTCAGGGGTACCTTCAACTCACACCTCCGGGAGAGCTTCTCCCGGATTCCGGGGGAGGCTGGGGACATAGAGTCTGAATGGGCTCTGTTCTCCGCCTCTATTGTCGATGCGGCAGCCCATAGCTGTGGTTGTAAGGTCTGTGGTGCCTGTCACGGCGGCAATCCCCGAACCCGGTGGTGGACACCGGAAGTAAGGGATGCCGTCATGCTGAAGAAGGAGTCTTATCGGGCCTTATTGGCTCGTGGGACTCCTGAGGCAGCTGACGGGTACCGGCGGGCCAAGTGTGCTGCAGCCCAGGCGCCTCAGGAGGGGGGAAGCAGTGCTTCACCAACACTGTTTACAGTGCGGGAGCTATTGACCTCAACTGGGGATGTTATCGGACGGTGGAAGGAATACTTTGAGGATCTCCTCAATCCCGCTGTCACGTCTTCCGAGGAGGAAGCAGAGGCTGGAGACTCGGAGGCGGACTCACTCATCACCCTGGCTGAAGTCACTGAGGTGGTTGGAAAGCTCCTCAGCGGCAAGGCCCCGGGGGTGGATGAGATCCGTCCTGAGTATCTCAGGTCTCTGGATGTTATAGGGCTGTCTTGGCTGACACGTCTCTGCAACATCGCGTGGCGGTCGGGGACAGTACCTCTGGACTGGCAGACCGGGGTGGTGGTCCCTCTGTTTAAGAAGGGGGACCGGAGGGTGTGTTCCAACTATTGGGGAATCACACTCCTCAGCCTTCCCGGTAAGGTCTATTCCAGGGTGCTGTAGAGGAGAATTCGACCGATAGTCGAACCTCTGATTCAGGAGGAGCTGTGTGGTTTTCGTCCTGGCCGGGGAACACTGGACCAGCTCTATACTCTCCATCGGGTGCTCGAGGGTGCATTGGAGTTTGTCCAACCAGTCCACATGTGCTTTGTGGATATGGAGAAGGCATTCGACCGTGTCCCTCGTGGGGTCCTGTGGAGAGTGCTCTGGGAGTATGGGGTTCGGGGCCCTTTGCTAAGGGCTGTTCGGTCCCTGTATGACCGGAGCAGGAGCTGTGTTCGCATTGCCGGTAGTAAGTCGGACCTGTTCCCGGTGAATGTTGGAGTCTGCCAGGGCTGCCCTTTGTCACCGGTTCTGTTCATTATATTTATGGACAGAATTTCTAGGCGCAGTCAGTGGCCGGAGGGGATCTGGTTTGGGAACCACAGGATCTCATCTCATAGAGTGCTAATTGACACTGCTTATATCTAGCTGCAGGGAGGAGCTAACTATACTGAAATTATTCTGAAACTATCCCACCTCTTTGTTTTGAGTTTCTGTCTTTTGTATTTCCAGTTTCTCTAATGGCTGTTTTCACACCTCTGGACCTGACCTGGCTAGCCCTATTGTTTCCTTTGTTTGTTTTGATTTCGGTTTGAGAATGGAATTATATATGGGAGACAAATTACACTCAACAAAAATATAAACGCAATACTTTTGTTTTTGCTCCCATTTTTCATGAGATGGACTTAAAGATCTAAAATTCATTCCAGATACACAATATTACCATTTCTCTCAAACATTGTTCACAAATCTGTCTAAATGTGTGATAGTGAGCACTTCTGCTTTGCTGAGATAATCCATCCCACCTCACAGGTGTGCCACATCAAGATGCTGATCTGACATCATGATTAGTGCACAGGTGTACCTTATACTGCCCACAATAAAAGGCCACCCTGAAATGTGCTTTTTTTTTTTTGCATTATTGGGGGTCTGGGGGTCAGTATCTGGTGTGACCACCATTTGCCTCATGCAGTGCAACACATCTTCTTCGCATAGAGTTTATCAGATTGTCAATTGTGGCCTGTGGAATGTTGGTCCACTCCTCTTCAATGGCTGTGCGAAGTTGCTGGATATTAGTGGGAGCTGGTACACGCTGTCGTATACGCCGGTCAAGCACATCCCAAACATGCTCAATGGGTGACATGTCCGGTGAGTATGCTGGCCATGCAAGAACTGGGACATTTTCAGTTTCCAAGAATTGTGTACAGATCCTTGCAACATGGGGCCGTGCATTATCTTGCTGAAACATGAGGTGATGTTCATGGATGTATGGCACAACAATGGGCCTAAGGATCTCATCACGGTATCTCTGTGCATTAAAAATGCCATCAATAAAATGCACCTGTGTTCTTCGTCCATAACAGATGCCTGCCCATACCATAACCCCACCACCACCATGGGCCACTCGATCCACAACATTGACATCAGCAAAGCGCTCACCCACACGACGCCACACACGCTGTCTGCCATCTGCCCTGAACAATGTAAACCGAGATTCATCCGTGAAGAGAACACCTCTCCAACGTGCCAGACGCCATCGAATGTGAGCATTTGCCCACTCAAGTCTGTTACGGCGACGATCTGGAGTCAGGTTAAGACCCCGATGAGGATGACGAGCATGCAGTTGAGCTTCCCTGAGACGGTTTCTGACAGTTTGTGCAGAAATTGTTTGGTTATGCAAACCAATTGTTTCAGCAGCTGTCCGAGTGGCTGGTCTCAGACGATCTTGGAGGTGAACCTGCTGGATGTGGAGGTCCTGGGCTGATGTGGTTACACGTGGTCTGCGGTTGTGAGGCCGGTTGGATGTACTGCCATATTCTCTGAAACGCCTTTGGAGACGGCTTATGGTGGAGAAATGAACATTCAATTCACAAGCAACAGATCTGGTTGACATTCCTGCTGTCAGCATGCCAATTGCACGCTCCCTCAATGCTTGTGACATCTGTGGCATTTTGCTGTGAGACCAAACTGCACATTTCAGAGTGGCCTTTTATTGTGGGCAGTATAAGGTACACCTGTGCACTAATCATGATGTCAGATCAGCATCTTGATGTGGCACACCTGTGAGGTGGGATGGATTATCTCAGCAAAGCAGAAGTGCTCACTATCACAAATTTAGACAGATTTGTGAACAATGTTTGAGAGAAATGGTAATATTGTGTATCTGGAATGAATTTTAGATCTTTAAGTCCATCTCATGAAAAATGGGAGCAAAAACAAAAGTGTTGCGTTTATATTTTTGTTGAGTGTATATCTGACTCCCCCATTCCTGTTTAAATAAGGATTTTCTTCTTTGACAAAAATAGCCTCTTTAACTCCCCTCTCAAACCAGTTCTTGGCATCTTCACAAGTGAATTTGATGTTCGGATCTACAGAATTGATATGTGTAGTAAAAGGTTCCAAATCTTGAATTTTGATTTTTGAAAAAAGTATCATCAACATAACTTTCACCTGACCAAATCTGCCAACTGCTGGAAATTTATCTGAATACCACCTATTTCCAGTTCAGAGGGAACTTCTACAGGCAAATCCACGGCTGTCCGATGGGCTCACCGATCTCCCCTATCATGGCTAACTTGTACATGGAACAATTTGAACAGTGTTTTGGCTACATATCCAGGCACTCCACCCACACATTGGTATCGTTATGTTGATGATAATTTTTTTTTCAAAAATCAAAATTCAATATTTGGAAACTTTTACTGCACATACTCTATTCAGTGTAGTGAAGACTGCAGTGAGCGCTACATTGGAGAAACAAAACAGCCACTTCACAAGAGGATGTACCAAAAAAGACGGGCGTGCCAGAGTGGACCGTCATCTGGCGTACATCTCCACCTAGAAGCCACAGGCCATTCATTTGAGGACAGTGAGGTTCAGATCTTAGCCAAGTAAAAGAACAGGTTTGAGAGGGAAGTTAAAGAGGCTAAGAAGAGGGTTATACATGCCCACAAATCTCCACCTCCACCTTATGGGAAGCGGGCAAAGGATTCCTCTATTGTTTCATTTATTGCAGCAAAGAAGAAGATACCCTTGCCAAACAATTGGAACTTGAACAGCAAATTTTGATTTTGGAAACAACAGGACTTTAAACAGTCCTCCTTGCCCTCTGTGCTCAAAAAGTTAGATGCCAGATCCGCTCTAGATGCCAGATCTGCTCTTGATCAATTACTTAAAAGGCAGAAATGTCAATATTTTACACAAGGCATAGATTATTTGAATCTGGAAATAAACCTGGATGTCTCCTTACCTGACTTGCCCAGGGGAAAAGTGGGTATCATGCAATATCTTCTCTCAGAGATGAAAAGGGAGATCTGCATTTTGAATCAAACTGCATCTGTAAAATACTTAAGGAGTTCTATCAGGACCTATATTCCTTGGGGTGTGACAACACAACAAATCTTAGTGAAGGTTTCTTTGACGGAATTAATCTCCCTGTGTTATCCCAACAAAAACAACTTGATTTAGGTAAACGTAAAAGTACTCAAGAGGTCTTGTGTTTGCTGCTGCCTCTTGGCCAGGACTCCCTTGAAAAAGAGGTTCTTAATCTCAATGGGATATTTCCTGGTTAAATAAAGGTCAGTAAATAATAAATAAATCTTTACAGAGTGGGAATTGGCCCTGATGGATTTGGGCCTGATTTCTATTAAAAAAAAAAAAAAAAAAAGGCATATTGTGAGCCCATTATTGAATATGTATAGGGAATCTTTCTTGTGTGGAGCACTCCCACCTACTTTGAATGTGGCACATATTTCTTTAATTCTCAAAAAGGATAAGCCTCCTGATATGTGCACATCCTACAGACCAATCAGTCTGCTTGGGGTGGACTGTAAATTTTTATCTAATCTTTTATCTTTGGCAGGGAGACTGGAAGAAGTGCTACCAATTCTGGTTAAGCCTTGACAAGGCTGGATTTGCAAAAAAACATGTACTCCCACTCCAACGTGCGCTGACTATTAAATATCTTGCAATTTTCACACAATAGGAACTACATTGGTCTTGCAATTTCATTGGATGCTGAGAAAGATTTTGATCGGGTGGAGTGGGGGTACCTATTCAATGTGTTATATATTGATTTATGATATGATTTATGGGACAGTGCGCAATCTACATTAACCTTAACAGGAGAGAGGCATTGTGCCAGGTTGTAGCAATCGGGCTAATTTCCTCCTGTAGTCCCTGTGCATGTTTTTTAAGTTTGATGGGGGAAACCAGAGGGCCCGGAGGAAAGGCACCCAGACACGGGGAGAACATGCAAACTCCACACATAAAGGCCTGGGCGAGTGTTCCCCGGTCACTCATGCTTCTTGCTGTGAAGCATGAGAGCTAGCTACTCAGCTACCGTACCTTGGTTTGAGTGTTGAGTTTGTTGGATGGATCAAATTGTTGTACAGCGCTTCCGCTGCAAGGGTTTTGGCGAATGTTCAATCTCTGATCATCAGGGCTGTCCCCTCCCCTATTATTTGCACAAGCTCTGGAGCCACTAATGGAGTTTCTGGAATTAAATTGGGGAACACTTTACTGCACAATCTAAGAATGCCAATGTGTTATCCTTGGCATCTTCACGGGTGAATTTGATATTTGGATCTACAAAATTGATCTGTAGAATTGATCTTGTGCAGTAACGATAGGAGGAGACCGGCGACTCCAAGTAGAAGTCTTCAGGAAGCCCACACACACAGACCAATACCTGCTTTTTGATTCACACCACCCACTGCAGCACAAACTGGGTGTTATTCGGACATTACAACACAGGGCCCAAGTGGTTCCCACAAGCACAGAGGGTAAGGAGAAAGAAGAAGAACATGTGCAGGAAGCCCTCTCTGTTTGTGGATATCCTAAATGGGCTGTCAACAAAACCAAGAGAGACAAGGGCAAGAAACAAGATAATAGAGAATCTGAACCCAGGAGGAAAGGGGTAGCGATTCCTTACCTGGCCGGCGTGTCGGAAAAACTACAGAGGATTTTCAGACAATATGAAATCCCAGTTTATTTCAAACCCACAAACACTTTAAGACAAAAACTCGTCCACCCAAAGGACAAAACACCAAGCCACAAACAAAGCAATGTGGTCTACTCCATTCAATGTAGTGAAGACTGCAGTGAGCGCTACATTGGAGAAACAAAACAGACACTTCCCACCACTGGAAATTCCAGGAATCATTGGGAAGCAGATATGGGGATTGAGCTTAGTGCTGAGACTTGCCTTTAGGTCTTCCAGGAACATTTTTACTTGTAATAGACTCAGAGAAAACCAATATTGAATTTTCACAGACTTCAATGTACTCCTCAATTTTTGCATAAAATTCACCCTCATTACTCACCTTTTTGCATAAAGTGTATAAAAAAAAACATTGGGGGCATGTAATACTGTATCTGGCAGTGTCCATTGATACTCTTTGGAAGGATGTTGCTACAGAGCTCTGATTCATTTTTCACCGAGCTGTGCCTGTGGAGCCTGTTTTATTTCTTTTTGGCCTGTCTGAGCCTGCCTGTGTTACCAAGGCTGTTACCGAGATGATGTTACTACGTAAACTTTTACACCTGGTGAGGAGATGCATTTGCTTCAGTGGATACAGGCACAACCTCCATCTGTTATACAATGGTACAGAGAGACTTTTAATGTTTTAAAGCCTCAGTGCCTCCATTGGAGGAACGCAGTTTTCTTTTAAATACTTTGACGTTCAAGAAAGTGAATCCCCGCAAAGCACCAGGACCCGACGGCATCCCCGGACGGGTGCTGAGAGCTTGTGCTGACCAACTCGCCGGGGTGTTCACTAACATCTTCAGCCTGTCTCTGAGCCAGTCTATCGGGCCCACCATCTTCAAGACCTCCACTGTAGTCCCCATCCCAAAGACCCCCACAGCATCCTGTCCTAATGACTATCGGCCCATAGCACTCACATCTGTCATCATGAAGTGCTTTGAACGAATCATTAAGAGACACATCTGTGACTGCCTCCCCGACGCTCTGGACCCCCTGCAGTTTGCATATAGAACAAAGAGGTCTACAGACGATGCCATTGTTCTAGCAGTCCACACTTCTCTCAGTCATCTGGAGAGAGGAAACACATATGTCAGAATGCTCTTCATTGACTACAGCTTGGCATTCAACACCATAATCCCCTCCAAACTGGTCTCTAAGCTCACCGCCCTGGGCCTGGGGATGTCCATCTGCTGCTGGATATGGGACTTCCTCACTAACAGGCCACAGGTGGTGAGGATCGGCAGCCACCTGGTGCACCCCAGGGCTGTGTTCTCAGCCCTCTCCTGTACTCCCTGTTCACCTATGACTGTACCACCAGGCACAGCTCCAACATCATCCTCAAGTTTGCCGACGACACCACCATCTTAGCCCTCATCACTAACAATGACAAGAGTGCCTACAGAAACGAGGTGAAATCACTGACCAGCTGGTGTCAGGAAAATAATCTCTCTCTGAACATCAGCAAAACCAAGGAAATGATTGTGAACTTCAGGAGACAGAGTGTAGACCAGCATCCCCCTCTCTTCGTCAACAATGCTGAAGTGAAGCAGGTCAGCAGCTTTAAGTTCCTTGAGGTACACATCACTGAGGATCTGTCCTGGACACTACATACAGACACTGTGGTTAAGAAAGCCCGACAAAGACTCTACTTCCTGAGGAAGTGTCACAGCCCCTGTGATCTCATCTGCCACTCCCTCAGTGGCCACCTCCTTCCCCTCCCCTTCTGGTGTTCCAGGAGTGGAGACAGGTGTGCTGGAGCCAGACTCAGCTGAACCCACTCTCCAATCAACAGGGTACAAGAGCCAGTCAAGCCAGATCAGGGGTGCCAGATCGTAATACTTCGTCTGTTAGTGCTCTGTTCTTGCTACATATGTTTGCCTACCTACGACTTCAATTACTTAATCTTTTGTTCATCTGCCTCAGATCTCTGTGCTCCAGTCACCTGCTCCAGTCTCCTGCTCTGACCTGCCCTGCTCCAGAGTCCTGCTCTCCATCATATTCCTGGATTAAATCTGTAATAAATACCAACTATTCTCCTTTGACCTGTGTCTGCTCTTGGGTTCCTCCGTTATCCGTGACAGGAAGTTTGGTATGAACACCAGCATCCTCACAAACTTCTGCATCACAGTGTGGTATGGGAACTGCACTGCTCAGAGCCGCAAAGCACTACAGAGGGTGGTGCGAGCGGCAGAGGACATCACTGGCAGCAGTCTCCCTTCCATCCAGGACATTTACCACAGCAGGGGTCTGCATAAGGCATGCAGCATCACTAAGGACCATACTCATACGGCACAAGGACTCTTCTGTCTGCTACCCTCTGGTAGACGATACAGGAGCCTGCCAGCACGCACAAAAGACTCAAAGACAGCTATTACCCCCAAGCTGTCAGACTAGTGAACTCTGGATAATACTCTAAATAATGCACTAAACTACTTTTCATAATATATTTACTGCTGCTGCTCTATATGAATGTATCATGTTTGTCACTACCTCACTGTAAACTACTGTTACCTGTGCAATACTTGTACTATATTATGTGCAATACGAAATCCACATGCAACACTTATACTACACCATATTATGTGCAATACTCTACTTGCGTCTTATTTAATCCTACCTGCACCTTTGTATATTGTACTTTATATTTTTATTACATTTTATTACATATTTTTATTATATTGTTTACTTCTCCCCTTGCACTTTTTGCAACACTTTTTTTTTTTACCATGTACTATTGTTGCATGCTATTAGTACTACTTGATTATCTTAGCGAGTCAACGGTTCTTATGATCCTAAGCATTTAATTGCATTGTATATGACAAATAAACAATCTTGATAATTGGGTTTATCTAATATCCATCTTAGTGGATATTAGATCAAATGGGCTACCAAATTTTCTCTGACCTCTGCAACAAAACTAGACAAAAAAAGAAAGATCTTAAAATACTTGATTTCATCAGTAATGTTTAGGATTTGGGGCATTTATTTTGTCTGCTTAAATTAGTAGACCCGTGTAGCCTCATTAAACACTGCTATATGGGCCTATATGCAGCCTAATAAGTGATGTAGTGGTGTTCTGTGGTTGTATATTATGTCCCAGCTTGTACTGATCATTATGCATGTTAGAAGCCGTTAACCTTCATTTTTCCTTGAAGGTTATTCCTCCTATAATAGCAACACATTTCCGTCATAACTTTCTTTGCATAACAGTATTTCATGTTTTTCTGATTAATACTTTTGGTGGGTTAATACCTGTAGTAAATAGATTTGCATCCTCATCATGCAGAAACAAATTATGAGCAAGGTAGGCTTTTTTTTTTTTTTTTTAGCAATTTAAACATTCATTTAACCAAATAAAGGTATTTATTTGTATTAGTCTAATATTATGTAATTTAGGCCCTTGTTTACATAATGGTAGCCAGGTAACTGTAATGGAATTCCCTCTAGATACTCTAGTATGTCCAACCTGTCAGATGGACTTGAAGTTTTATAATTGTCCTAACCCTGTTGTTCCAGTGTTGCGTCATAAGTTCTTTAACTGATTGTTTCACTGATTCACTGGTGCAGGTCTGCAGAGGTGACTTCCAAGTGACACTGCAAATCTTTGATATCAGCACAGATCTCTTCTTAGAAAGTCACGAGAGCATTGCCAGGTATGAGCTACACCTCCGCTGCACACTATAGGCTGCATTCACACTTGTATTTTATCTTATTTTAGTTGTCATGTGGACGTGATTTGGTCCTCTTCTAGTTCTGGTTTAGTTCTAGTCTAGACCTGGATTAGTTCTGATTTTAGTCCCAGTTTAGCTTATGGTTGGTTTATTTATACCTGGTTTATTCCTGAGTTAACTCTCAATTTAGTCAAGGTTTGATATGCTGGTTGTGTGCATGTTAAATTTACATGCACTTCATTATCCATACCAAAAAAGTAGACAAATATTATTAAAATAATTTATTAAAAATAAAAATTTAATATAATACAATATTACAAATAAAACAGTGCATTTTAGTCACATTTTACAATTGAATTAGTTGTAAATGTAGCAGTCCATATATACAGTATATACCTTCCAATACACATCCATTTTACATTTTAAGTATATACACATATATACAGAACAACATTAGATATAGATATTGCATTATCACTGCCAATACCAGTGGTGTTCTTGTTGGGGTTGATCTACAGTATGGCCTCAATCACTGTCATGTCCTGAGGTTATGGTTCATTCTCCTCCTCATTTTTTGACACATTGTTCTTCTCTTCCATTTGTTCAATTTGAATCCTCAGCTGTTCCTTTTCATTCTCAATAGCATTTCGCTCCTCCTCTTTCTCTTCTTTCTCTGCCTTCTCAGTCTTCTGTTGCTTCTTGTATTTTTTGAAGTAGCACAGGTTCTTCTCGGGGTAAGTGACTTTAGCCAGAGGCAGCTTGAAGATCTTGTTAGTGCCCGTGGTGATGAGGAGAAATGTCAGAGCGGAAAGGCAGAAGGGCCAAGTGCATGCTGGGAGACCAAACTGAGAGCGCAATAATGTATGAGATTAGAGTTGAACGTTTTATGCTTTTATGCTTAATATGTCAAATAAATGAAATAAAAGAGAACTCACCGTTGACATGATGTTGGCAATAGCTGAACCAAGGTATGCACAGAAAAATGCTGTGGGAATAAATAATATCAAATGTTTGTGATGGACGTTTAAAAAAAGATTCTTCTCTAAACAAAACTTACCGCATGTGATGGCAAGTAGATGAACCTGCCAGGTGAGTGCGTAAAACATGCCTCCTATAGCAATGCAAGCCAACACACAGTTGTATCCCCACAGACCAAAGTAAATGTCACCAAATGGTGCAGCCAGTGCAAGACCTGGATAGAGAACATTAGAGTATGAGGCAAGCTTGCTAACTGTACAACAACGTACTCTAACCCGTAAGCATTCTCTCTTTTTTTTTTTTTTTTTTCCATCTTTTTTTTTTTTTTTTTTTACCTGAAACCATGCCCACTGCTGATCCCAGAACGGCATGAATACAAGTGATGGGTGATGAAATAAAAAGAGCAATAATGAAAATGCCTCCAGTCCAAGGATTGTCACAGCCATACACCTGCCCAATTCCCACAGGTACTGACATAAACAACTGTGGACAAAAGTATATACATTTTAAATGAAAGACAGACTTATTCGCTAGCATCAAAAGAGTTCATATATTATTATATTAGGTTAAAATGTGAGCCTGACCTTTGGCAGATCTATCTCAGCCCAGGTGAGGTTGGGCAACTCAGAGCGAGGCTGGATAAGGACCTGGGGGAAATGATGGTTGTAGTGTCCTGTGGCAACCATATGCAGGCAAACCAGAATATTAAAGGGGAGAGTGAATACTGGAAGGTCCCAACGACTGTTTATGGAGGCTAGAGCACTGGACACTATAGGGCTGGAAAAAAGGGGGAAAAAAAATCAGAATGAACAATTCTTTTAGCTGACCCCATTGTGTTAAACCATTGTTCACAAGTATTTAGTAGGAGGTGGGGGTTGTTACTCAAAAACACAGCACTCCCTTTAGCTAGTATCTAGATACATAGCTCTAAAGGTGCTTTTTGCAATTTAGATTTCTAAATTGAATTGAATCTATTGAATCTGCTAACTTTTCCTTAACCATAACTTAACTTTAATGTAACTGGATGAATCCTGTGTCAACTCACCACATCATAGACATGAAGATGTTGGGCAGCAGAAGCCACCAGTACCAGTTCCCTTTATTTGAGAACACAGCCATGAGGAGGCCCACCAAGATACCATTGTATCCATACAGCCCTGCTGCTATTGCACCTCTGTTTAAGACAGTATGAATCATTGTTATCCATCACTTTGACATATACTAAGTCAGTAATATTTATAGTTTAAGAATGTGCCCCAACCTGTTTTGCTGCAGAATTAGAGCAGATAGTGTTGCGAAAAGCGTCCCCACGAATCCATTGAGCGCCCACCAGTAGTTCTGCAGGATGAGGCCGGCAAAAATGATGAGTCCACTCAAAGGGTTGTTCACAAACATGACCTGAGCAGCTCCTCGTAACACCCAGTCAATCAGCTGCAGCAAAAAGAACTGCCCTGGATATAAAGAGGCAGACATGAGACTCAGACAAGTAAAGCCATCAAAGAGTCACTTGTAAATGATGAAGGTAAAATGTAATATGATTAGCAATAGCACAAACATTATGGAAAAATAACTTCATGCCGTGGTACTTACTCTCCATCCATTTAGCAAAGGGTGTCATGTCTCCAGCAAAATAAGAGAGGCCCTTGAGTATGCAGGCGCGGACCTTATGGGTTGACTGTGCTGGGTGCATCTCTTGCTGGACATGGTCGGACTGCCCAGCATGAGACTGCTCAGACTTTACTTCAGGAAGGGCCATAAGGGGCTGGAGCTCCTGGAGTCAGTCAATTGTGTCTCACTGTTAGGTGTGTAATAATTTGCATGTGCCTGACTAATGGTATGTTTGATTTACTCACAGTGGAGGTGATGTTAGGAGACAAAACTGGTGGCACTTCTGAAGACAAGAAGCAAGGAGTCTGTGGACCGTGAGGGGACAGATTTAAAGTTAATCATAGCTGTTGTGTCTTTCTTTTCATAACATGTTATGACAACAGTAACAGAGTGCCTTATGAACCAAAACACTAGTAGTTCATACTAAAGAAAACATCTAACTCAATATCGCTTGAGAATACATTTTGTATTGTTTTGGATGTATATTCATAGAATTTGTTGCTATTTGTTGACACAATATTCCCCACAAATATTGTTAAAATCCAACAAGTGCATGTACAGTGGTACCTCACCTTACGAAATTAATTTGTTCCAGAAGTGGTTTCGTAACGTGAAAAATTCGTAAGTTGAGTAGCTATTTCAATAGAAAAAGCCTGAGCCGTTCCAAGGTTTTTTTTTTATAGTGTAACTTTTTTTATAGTGTAACGTTGTGTTCCTGACGGGCTAAGAGACTAGACCAGGACTAAAAGAACGTGGAATAAACCAGGTTTGGCCAGAACTAAACCTGGATTGGACCTGTTATTATTATAACATGGGTGTGCCGTTGGATGAGCATGTTGCTCGTTGCTCGTGTCTGCGCACCTTATCTCGCTCGGGGCGGGCTCTGCTTCTATGTGACTTCCAGGTCTAGACCAGAACTAAACCAGGTCTAAATCTAAACTTCACCTGGACTAAACCAGGACCGGACCAGGATTAAATCACCCTGTGCTCGGCCCGCGCATGCTCGGCCCTGAGGAGGAGGCACGGCCCGGGTCCATCCCGCAGCCCCGGTGTAGCGCAGCCTTGCGCCGTATGGACGTCACTTTTTGATCCTTCGATGTCGGCTCTTCCTATCATTGTGAAGCAGAATTCACCAAGCGTTGGATTGTTCACTCACTAAAGGAACGTGAGCTGGGTTTAGACCGTCGTGAGACAGGTGAGTTTTACCATACTGATCATGTGTTGTTGTGCCTCGCCTCGCGCTTTCGGCGCTATATTGAGCCGTGTCCCCCCACGCTTCACTATCAACACATTCCATTGAAAATCTATGAAAGTTCGAGTGTTCAAACGAGAGAGAAATGCGAGAGAAACTCCAGTCTGAGAAAAGCGTATAATGTGTGTGGTGAGATTGAGATTTGTTGTTTTTAAAGTGCTTTATAAATAAAGTTGGATTGGATTGGAGATTTCACGTTTCGTAACTTGAAATTTCATTCGTATCTAGAGACCAAAATTTGACGTGAAGGTGTTTCGTAAATTTTCGTTTGTTGGGTCATTCGTAAGGTGAGGTACCACTGTATAAGTGTCTTCTAAATTCTTGTAAAAAATATTACAGATGATTTAAACAAAAAAAAGTATCCTGAAATAGCCTCAGATATTATATTATATACTATATTATAGTCAGTTGTAGAGTTGTGGAATTACCTTAGAGCTTAGAGCCTTACCTTAGAGCTATGTTGTGCAGTCATAAGTCCCAGAGTGAGCGCAGGTTCCTCAGCTTCCCCTGGTGCTGTCGTCCAACACTTTCTCTGTACTTATATAGTGTCGCACAACTAGCGTCTCGTCTGACTTTCTCTGTGGCACTTCCTTTTCTCTGCAGGATTTTTTTTAGTACTGATCTTATCCCAATCTTATCTCCCCAACAGTTTTGCTTTGACACACATGCATGGATATTTCTAGAACATTTTTAGCCAAGTTAATATGTTAAAAATCATGTTCACTTCATTTTGTTTGCTAAATAAATCACTATAAACTAATCATGAAGTTAGTTCTTGAATTATAAACTGGCTGTGCCCTAGTTTAACTTTAACAGGGTGAATGACCACTACCCAGACTAGGCCTCTTACACTGGCTCTCTGTCATCAATGTGTAACAGCTAAGGACAAGCTGTATAAATGGTGCCAATTAAAGTTACCACAACTGTAAATAAACTAGGGTGCAAAAGTAACTCAACTTAATCAGGTAAAATTATGAATTAGACGAATCAAGTAGAAGCTTATATCTGTAGTAGCAATTGCATTTATGTGCTATTGAGATTAGAGCACATGAATGTTTTAAGTCATCATTTGTGAACTTCGCTTTTGAGGCATGTCTAGAATTTTCTCTTCTCGTATATTGGTTATATAAATCATCCGTTTGCACGGATAAGAGCAACTGTTTGCAGCTGATAAGAGCTGTTGGACAAGTATGTGGCCTGCATGCAAATCATCTCAGAAGTGCAAAAATGTTTTACGTAACTGTCAGACATTGATCTTTCACATGACAGAGTGCTTATTCAATATATTAATCAGAAAACATAAAGTAGTGCCAAATATTATAGGCTACTGCCCATATATTCCATGATATCTTTGATCAAAACCCTGGAGAAGCAGAGTTATGTAAGCGCATTTAGCCATTAAACACAATTACACACCAGACACCACCCAGAACTCATTAGAACTACAGACATCAGGTCTCCGCTGAAGGAAGTGTCCTTTGTTGCACTGATCAAGTCATGTTTGCTACTGTTTTGGTGTTGTTTCTTTCAGAATATAAAGTGCATGCACCAAACTGGACAATGGGTGAGGACATTAACAGAGTAGTTGCCTAGATATATGTAGGCCTATGCTACAGTCATTTCTTAAAGGTCCCATGGCATGAAATTTTCACTTTCTGAGGTTTTTGAACGTTAATGTGAGCTCCCCTACCCTGTTTAGGCCCCCTCCCCCCATGGTTAAAAGTTGTGAAATGTCTAAACTGAGCATTTGCGATCCTTTTCTGCGTTACAAAAAATCGGAGCTCAAACGGGCGATTTTGAACAAGGCACCTTATTGACATCAGATCGAAAAAAGAAATGCAAATGCAGTTCCACCCCCGTCTGTCTGTACTCAGCGTCTCTGTAAATCACGCCCAGAGAGTTTGGACTGCGAATGCGCTAGGCAATGCGAAATGCGTTTTTTTTATTTGCCTGGAGGCATGTCTGAGTGTTTCTAGGCTCGGAAGTCCTTTATCTGAGCCTCTGGACCTTTGAACAGCAGTGGTTTAATTTTATTTTATGTGAAAATGTGTTTATTTTTCAATGGAACGCTTCAAATCCCCCCCCCCCCCCCGCAAAAACAAGGAAACGGATCAGCTGAGGGCTCAGAGCCGAAAGCTGAGTTTGGCCACGCCCCCACCCTCTACTATTGGCCAGCTCTTTTCTCCTCATTTGCATTCAAGCAACAAGGCCCATTATGGAGTGTTCCAGAGAGAGAAAAAATACTCTTTCTCATCTTATCTCTGTTTCTCATGCACTGAGTGTTGATTTTGAAGAAGGATTCATTTACAGTATTGGGAAACCATTAAGGAGCCATATAAAAGCATCAAGAAGTACCATGTCATGGGATCTTTAAAGTAGGTCTACATAATTAGTGTTGATTGAACAGTATTTTAACTTTAAACAAATCACAGCCTTCAAGCTTCTGTCATTTTTACAAGTTCAAGAAAGAAGGTGTGAGTTGTAATTTAACACAATCTGACTTGAAAGAGCTTTGTTTTTTTTTAGTTAAGTCACACTCAGCATTTTGTTGAAAATCAACTCTTAAACAGGACCATGAATGCTCGTGTTGATCAGAGGTTCCTGAAAATGTGTTGTTTAAATCCTTTTTTTTTTTTTTAATTATTATTGAGTTTTCAGACAATCTGAAAACTTGTGTTACCATGGTAACTGTTGAACATTCTGCCATAGACATCCACTGCAGAGTATCAATTATGTCTATAATACTGTCTTTCGCATAGTGTTGGCAGGTGTTACATTATAATATTAGAGTGACATTAGATATGTTCTACAACTTACTAAAATGTTTACTCTATCCCTTATACACTGTTCAAAATAGTCAGAGCCGGCAATAGAACCACAGTGTAGAACAGAGCTGACATCTAGTGGAAAAAGAGGAAAGTGCAGTGTTTAAAGGAATAATAATAATTCCTAATATTTTGAGACCATTCTATACCCATCTTAACTGAATACCTACACACCAACTCTCAAGTGCAGCCATATGCCTTTTTTCAGTCAAGACTATTCTTCCAATAATTGGATTAGCCTATATTAGAAGAGGCAGCCTGTCATCATTTGTATGCTGCCAAACCACATTCATACACAAAAGATGAGAGAGGCCACAAGGCGTCCATGTTTGTCTGAGTATTTGTGAAGGACGGGGGCAAAGAGGGTACCACTGTAGTCTACGGAACACGATACTTAATGACTCTCCATCACAAGAACGAAAGTATCTTTCTCTTTGTGCACTTGGCCCTTTCATGGTATTGCCCCTTCTATGAGAAGGTTTGTTACGCTGACCTCTGAAAAAACAACTCGAGGGCGACCTCTAGAGGAGAGTGCAGCGCTCCAAAATGTAGGACTTCTTTTAGTAAAACTGCTTTCTCTTTTATTGCCATGAGTCAGTGGAATCGTTTGCCAAATGAGATTATAACATGTACAAGTTTTCAAACGTTTGCACATCAAGCAAAGAAATGGCTAATATCAAAGCAAATTTGCACTCATTAGTAATCAATCTGTGTGTGTGAGGTTAGGACTGTTGAGTGTGTGTATGGATGTATAATGATGCAGGGCTCTCAAGTTTTGAGCGGGGTCGTGCGTGAGACTGCGTAATTTCCGAGGAGGAGGGGGGGGGGGCAATTTTTCCCCGAGGAGCGGGGGGGGCGCTTCAATTGCGTGCGAAATGCCGTGTCAATGCGTGAGATTTGAGAGCCCTGTGTAAATGTTTGTCTAAAGAGCAAACTTAAACTACAAAGCAACTAATGAGAGTTATATAAATGAAGTTATTACCTGATGGTTCTCAGTTTGTTTTATCATCTCCTCCTGTTCAGTCGCTGTCCTTATCACTGAGCGCGCACTGCACTGTCAACAGTCTGCCCAACAACAGAACAATCTATTTTCTGATTGGCTGAAAAGGGCGCGGCGCCTGATATCTGAGATTTTTTTCCGGGGAGCGGGGCGGGGGGGAGCGGGGGAGTTTTTTCGCTGAAAACGCGCGGTGCCTGCATAAACTGAGCCACACAGACCGATTTTCTGGGCACAAAAAAAAAAAAAAATCAGTGTGAGAAATACCACGTGTGGCGTATGAGCGTGTGAACACGTCGAATTGCGTGTGTCACACTCTCAATGCGTGAGACTTGAGAGCCCTGGGAATTTTTTTTTTTTTTTAAATGTTTTAGAAATGGCATAGTGATGGTTGTAATTTTATCTGATATGTATGCACATATGTGATTATTCTTATGCACTGGTCTATCACCCATTTACAATCTGTCAGAGTATATTTCATTAACATCAACCTGTCCCGGGACTACAGGTGGAAATTAGCATTTTTGCTATAACCTGGCACCATGCATCTTTCTTTTGTTTATTTCAGAGGTCAATGAAATGTTGTGCACTGTCCCTGTGCAAATAAATAAACCAAACCAAACCAAACCAAACCCTACACCATCACTCTATGTGCAGCCTGTATGCTGCTTTTTATTATTGTCTCATCCACAGATTGTTTTGTATGATGTCCTTTAAGCCTTGAAGCATCATGAATCAATATTTGTAGTTAAAACCCACACAGGGGTTGAACTGAAGGAATTATCATTGTACATTGAAATCAACTGTCTTTGCTTACACACAAATGCTGATGTACAAGCTGTCAATTTACACTTGTTTCTAAAAAAACCCAAAACATTTATGTGAAATGGGGGTAGCCACTTTCATTAGTGTTGTTCTCCCAAAACGATTATCAGAAAAATATGTTTGCAATCCAAAATGTTCTAAAAATGCCTGTGAATATCTTGCTTGAGGCACAAGAAACTGGACTGGACTGTCTGTATTAATCAATAGCTTTAGGATTTTTATTATTTTTGTTTTAGACAGTGTACTTAATATTAATTTTGCATGCATAGAGTAATCATTAATTGTAGTTTTACAAGTTATGAGTATCTTATCACTGTGTTAGCATTTTTTACAGCTCTAAAATGTTGTATTAAAGTATTGAGTTATGCATGCTTACCCTTGTGCTTGAATGAGAAAGGGGATACAAAGCCTCTCTTGTTCTATGTGGCGCTTTATCCTCATTACACTTCTCATTTGTTTATACTGTTAACCTCCCTCCTCCTCCAGCCTTCATTAACTCTCTCAACGTTTACAATTACCGCCCCTCACTCTTGCTCTTAGTGTTTCCAACAGGTTACCGCCAATGGTCTGTGCTCCGATGATGGGTAAAAGTTAATGTTTATGAGAAGGAAGGCATTAAATTTATTGTATTTGAAAGCTGAGATTTTAAAGAGAAAATAGCAGCTTAAGGAAAGACAGATGAGGACGGTGCAGAGGGAAAAGCAGGGTGCAAAGGAGAGCAAAAGACAAAAAGTAATTGGTCCTATGATGGCTTCCAGCTGCATGGACCCCAGCCAACCCAAGTCTTCATGTCATGCATTCGCACGCATGCTAACACCCGAACAGTCCAAGTCTGCAGAGTCCCATAAACTTGTAGTTTCTGACAATGTACAATGTTGTGATTCCCATATACTCCAATAGCTGCATCAGTGATATACAGACTGAGCCCCCTAAACGCTGGAACACAATAATGAAAACTGACATATTAGGTTTAGTTCACAATCTTTTGCCTGTTCTGTCCAGACATTAGCTCATTTGCTCATTTGCACATTTTACATTGCTTATTTTAACATGTCTAAATATCAGGAAACCTCTATTATTGTTTCATTTTCATCTCAAACCAACATTTCTTTCATATTATAAGATCACAATTGTTACAAATGTTTGATTAGATTTGCATGTTATTAAAGGTGCACTATGTAACTTTTTTTGATGTAGTGTCTGCCAACTGCTTATCTCCATGGGGATGTTATTGCTGTGCCTGGAATATTATACAGAGTGGCATTACATCATTAAAGCCTGCTCACATGAGAACTGATTTGAGCAGTAACAATTAATAAATGCAAGATGAGTTTTATATATATATATATATATATATATATAAAGGCAATTAATTAGACATGACCTGTCAGTGGCTCACTTGACAACTGATGTAAACATAAGGGTCCAGATGTTTAAATGCATGTTTGCCTTTATGTTGCAACATCTGTTCAGGAGATAGTAAATTAGCTGCTTTCTCTGCAAGCGTCGAGTCTGTCAGTCAAAAAATTGCTCACATATTCAGAGTGTGGATTTGTTATAATCACACACTGATGAGCAGAAACACTGTAAATAACGTAGCCCACATAAACGAGCATCTTCACAATCTGATAATTTACAAACAATGTCAACAGATTAATGAGCTGAATAAATAATACACCAGGCAGAAACAGAAAAACACAGAGTACCAAACGGACCGGAAAGCTTTCCTCCAGGTTTTCCAATTAAAACACTGCTCCTGATTTATGTGATCATGAGCTCCATCACAGATGTTCCCGCTAAAACTTGTCAAAATGTGGAGATTGGAGTTGGGTTCTTGTCAGTAGAGTTTGAAAGTTTTAATGAGAGTTTGGGGCTTTTTGGGGCTCTGTGTGATACGGTAGCCTTAGATTTCCCACTAATGCTGTAACATCCACAACCAGGTTTTATCCAAATAAACTGGATGACTACCGGCGCTGTGTGATTAACCATATTTGAATCTGATCCAATATTTTCAAAACTTCAATGATCATCTTCATTTTAATGAGAGGTTTACAGCAAATTATATTGTCAATAACAGCATGTTGTATTATGGTTATATTCATGATAGTTTTAGGCTATTTGCTTTTACTTTGTTATTGTATAATTTGAAGGCTCCGGATTTGTTTGACAACTGTACATTTCTATCAATGGCTTAGATATTTTCTAATTACGTCTGCTGATATCACAATGCTAAAAATTTTTAGTAGCTGACATTTCCTTTGAGTATTTTTCACCTTTCCTTATCCCCGGCCACTATTCTGTACTTACATGCAATTACTGCTGTTGAAGAGGCCATTCAGAACAGGAAGTCATCTCACCCATTTCCATTATCAAGTAATTTTAGATCAATATTGCAGTTTACGTATGTTATAATTTAAATACTAAATACCTGAAAATGCATAATATCATCAAGCATATCTTCTTTAATGCCTTTACTTTGTTTTATGTTCATATGTATTTATTCAGCCCATGTCCAGGGTAATGCGTGTTAATAAACTCTGGGTTCAGATCACACAGTACTTGATGTAAGTTGGCACAGTGAGCTCAGTGCATCTCTGTCTCACGTCAAAGCCCCTCTCCTCTCCCTCAAATGCAGACAGCCCCTCTCTGCTCTCCTCCACAGCAGCTGGAGAAACCATTAGCAGCTGGGCCCTCGGAAAAGAGAAAAGTCAAATTATTATCGCTGACATTTCAATACTGCCTTTAGTCTGAGCTTCCAAGCGAGCAGCCAAATCCATTCAGGCTAATCTAGACCCCTCTTCAAAAGGCTTATCCCTCTCAAGACCCCTCCTCTCTAAAGCTTTCAATGACCGCCTGTCACAGTCAACCATTTACAGTGTGCAGTGCAGTAAAAGACCAGTTGTGTTGATATTTAAGCCACTTTAAGACTCTGAATGGCTGTATGCATTTAGTGTAGAGGGGCAATAACTCTAGTCTATTTTGATTTAAACTGGCAAACTGGTTGACTTAATAGTTTGTGTTTAAGTAACATCAGAACAGAACCAGAAATGTATGATTGTTGTCAGTTGAATGAAGATTTTAATTTAAATTGAATTCGTAAGATTATAATGGCAAATTTGTGGACCCGGTTCTTAACAAATTATAATCCCCTGTCTTTCATCTGAAATTATGTCATCATCAAATTGTAGAGCATTAACACTTTTTATTGCTAGCTATATACTTTATTTTTTACTCCCTCAATCAAATCTGTGATATATTTATAGCATTTCCAGGAGTAGTAACACAGTTTCTTGTAGCAGCCTCAGTAATGCAGTTAGTAGTTTTTAAAATTCCACTTCCTCAATTGAAATTATCTCTCATTCTCAGTGTATTCTTACTCCGAGGCTGCCATATCAAATTGATTGCTTCCTGGTGTGCATTGATTTCGCTTGTTAATTCCGCGTTCAGGTGTTCCATCTGTATCCAGGTTTGTGTGGCTCCCTGCTGCTATGGCTTATTCTAAGTACTGGTATCTTAATAACTGTACTTGAGTTTATATTCTTCTGGATTCACAGTTCTGAATGTTGCACTGGTCCAACATGCTCTCATTCAGAGGTACTTTATATGAGCAGTGATGGGGCACATACAAGAGAGCCTTATTATGCATGGTAGTAAATGACTAATCTTTAATGAGACCCACAGTTAACCTTTTAATGGCTCTTTATTAGACTAACGAGCTCTGCCTCTGTGCGCAGCAGAGGAAGTGTGTGTGTGCTGATTGGAGAGCACAGCAGTGAAACACTAATTAAGCTGTTGGATGGTGCAGTAGATTAGGCTGCCCCCCTGCAGAGGCTGGGTCCCGGTAGGCAAATAGGCCCCATCCCTCAGCAGGCCAACCCAAATACATCCCATCTCTGCACCCCTCCAGACACCCACAGACCCTCCAGGAATTATTACCCCTCACAGTCATATCTATGCATGGCTTTCCAAATCTGGGCCAAAAATACATTCTTGTCTGGAAAATGACATGATCTACTGTTACACATGGAGAAACACTGTCTATGCTTCAGTTAACCACAGCATTTAAAACTTCCACCACAAAAAGAAAACAAGAAGCTCAACTCTGACCACAGATTAAAACAAAGACGTAGCCAGCAGAGCACTATTTATTTCAAATAAAAATGTTTCTCACTGACTTCAAATAATAAACCGCTTCCTATGGACATCATGCTTATAATTGTATATTTCCACGTTTGGTACATAGAAGTTTTGCAGAAATTTTAATTACATTGTAGGATGGATAAAGCTTCACCTTATCACCTTTGCCTCGTGTATAGGATCATCATCCACACTGAAAACATATTTGCCTGGGAATTGTACCAGCAAACCTCTTGCAGTGGCGCTCTCCCATCCTCCGCAGTAAATATCCCTTCTAAATGATGCATAATGTGATTTATGCGCACTACCTCTGGAGTGATGTAAATCTGTTTTCTTCTCTTCTAGCATCTCTGCTAGCATCCATGGATATGTTATTGCTTTGCTTGGAATTTTCCATAGTATGGCATTAAACTAATTTATCTCCATGGTAACAAGCATCAATAATTCACATAAGAGTATAAGCCATTTATTTATCTCATCCTGTTGTGTGGGAGCATATGTGAGTTGTGCAAACCCATTTCTTTTTTCAGTTTTTTTTTTTTTCAGTTTTTTCAATTTTTTCAATTTTTTTTTCAATTTTTTTTTTCAATTTTTTTTTCAATTTTTTTTTGTATTACCTGCTCTGATCCTACATACTTGATTTTGGTTGCCTTGAATGTTCACAGTGTAACTTTTTAGTGGAGGACTCATCACCTGCTTTTCCTGAAATGTTCCACAGTAGGGCAGTATATTAATTTATCTCAGTCAGATCTGTGCAGAGGTAAGCCATTCACTATAAGAATCCATGTTTTCTTAAGATAATATTTCATTCCACCTTTAATTGAATACATGAAAATAGAATTAATGCCACAGTTGAACTATGCAAAGACCTGCAGAGGCAGGTGCCATACCCCCCCACAGGAAAAATTACATAGTGCGCCTTTATGGGTTGTCATAGGCTTTAATAGTCTTTAATCTTACCTTTTGACACTTGATTCACCTGATTTTCTTTCTTTTTTTAAATTGACACATTAAAATTAGAAACTAATATGCAAGTTTATTTTTTTCAAAAGATTTATTGATAATCATTTTATTTCACAGAAATGGTATTGTGTCCAACATATTTCAGTTAAAGTGATTCATCATTTCTATCAAAAATCATTGGAAAATTACCTGAGACATCAACAACTCTGATCGTCCTATAATAACTACACACCTTTTATTAATCTGCCTAAATATGTTCCTCTTCCATTGCCTGACAGCTCGAGGGGCCAAAGTGAGGTCCCCAATACACACACATACACAAATACTGTCAGTGCTTTAGTGTTGACACAGTCCAGATGTGGGCAGCTCTGTTCCAAATGAAACCGGGGCAGCCATCCAACAAGCTCAACCGCTTTCTCCCCATCAAATGATATGTTTACAATAATACTGTTCGGAGACTCCGGAGACACACGGTCCACACACAAATTCCTTAAAGCAGGGGAAATGAACTCATGGAAAAACTTGTGGAAAAGACAAATGCAGTTGGTTTGTTGGTGGTGTGTTGAGGCAGAAAACATTGAAGATATGGGATTTGACAAATAGACTGATCAAAAGAGAAGAGCCAGTGATTATTATTGCCTTGTTTGGATGTGCCTTGTCAGTCTGATGAGGAGACAAAGGCACTGGATGGAAAAATAATGGCGCGGTTATGTAATCTGGATCAAGGCCGGAGCAGAGGAGGGGAAAGCACTATACTGTTATTCCAATGTAGAGGTGCAGCAGGTCAGTCTGTACCTAGCAGCTCTTCATATCCACTTCAGACACATAATTAGAGCATTCTGGAAAAAACGCTTTATGGCTGATTACCACACACCAACACTGATTCATTTAATCTCATTATCACTATTGCTTTATATTGGAGTAATTATTGTGGTAGCCTAGAGGTGTATGTATTAATTATGTTCATTTGCTGTGCATCCAAGCAGTTAAAACCATATGACTGCTGGTGATATGACATATTTTTTAAATCAGGAACATAAATTATGTATTGTGTATTATCATCTTACTATGGGTTGTACAGTGGCTTTTTATTTCACTTTAAGAAATTAAAACCAAGCTAGTAGTAGTATGAACAAAAAACTTTAAGTATCAATAATTCACATAAGAGTACAAAAGATGTATGTCCCCCGGTGTGATAAATAAATTGTTTAGCACATAAAGTAAGTTGTGTGGGCTTATTTCTTTTTCAAATTTTGTATCTATATTAAAATATATATTATTGTAAAATCTATATTACTGAGTATAAGACGTCCTGAGTAAGATTTTGAAGGTTTGATAAAACAACAAAGTACATGGGTCAGAAAAATGTGTTGTTACATTTTTGTATACATAAATGTGTACTTTTCACTAATGTATTTTTTTTATTTGAGGTGCTGTCGCCATACTAAAAATTCAAATTGTGTGGAGAAGACTAACATTTTGTAGAGAATCAAACGTAATTCTCAGCACTAAATAACAGTACGTAGTTTCTTTAATATTACCATGTGTTTTATATTAACCACATGGTAATTTTATTGAGGAATTGTTAAATTGTCTTCTATTTTTATCAGTCGATTCTATTTTGTCTTTTCAGTATTGATACTTGTTCAAATGAGTATCTAGTTTTGACCCTAGTTTTAGTATTGTTTGGTATCTGGGTCTGTTAAGCTGTGCAAATGACTGAAAGGTTCATTATCATAAAATTAACATTAAAAGAGAAGAGAGAACTACTGTATTCTCTTTTAATGTTAATTTTATGATAATTATTTATGTTTTAAGTTGTTTGTATTGTGATTTTAATGTCTTTTTTTTAATTCTTTAAAGCACTCTGGATCTCCGTTTGTGTAGAATTGTGCTATACAAATAAACTTGCCTTGCCATCGATTGTGAATAATGATTGAAGTGTCTCAGTGCTGTTTCCTCCACGAGCTGTTAGCACACGTTTGTCACTGTGGTGATGTGTGCCTTGCCTGTCACATGGTGTTAAACATTTATGCCTACCTGACAGCTGGCTGCTTCATTATGTGATCGCACATGGCAGATTCTCTTACACAGCCTCTCTGCACATGTAAAAAACTTGGATGTGGACACATAACAAAAGCATGTGATACAGTAAATATCTCATTTTCTTCTGTTTGTTGTCCTGGACTCTTTCCTGAAGCTAGAAACATCAGATCTGCTTGTGAGACTATCTTTGACAAGCTGCTGCCAAATCTAAAGAACTGAAACATTGTGATAATGATAATCCACTAGTGTGTCCCAGCCAGTCTAGGTCAGCTCATTAGGGGGAAGTCAGTGTATTTAACAGTGTATGGAGCTATGCTAAACAAGATTTCACTGCAATACGTTAGCAATACAGAGCAATGCAAAAGTCTTTGAAATAATGTAACATACTCTATAATTATATCAGGTTTATGTGGACTAATGATCTGTTTATTGTGGGGATACATCCCTTCTCAGCTGCCTTCACCAAGAATATCTGAATATGTAAATGAGTCATGTGGGCTTGGGTTGTTGAGAATTGTCATTTCTACAAAAGTCTGAGTGTTATCCCTGTACTCTATGGGCTCTATGTGGGCACAGCTGAAACTGAATGATAAAAGTGTATTAATTAGAAAGAGATGTTGTGTGACTGGTCACTAAAGGATGTGTTCTTTGGATTTTAGGATTGGATTGTTTGTATAAATGTGGTTCTATCCAGATAATTTAGTTTTTTAACTTTTACTATGAGGTGGATCTTTGGATTAATTTAACAATAAATTGACATTATAGGCATTGGCACTGTCTTTTGTCATTTGTGATTATGGGTGCTAATGTTAATTGTCGTGTGGTGTTATTTTACTTCAAGACCACAGTTTCTAGAATAAGCTCCCAGATGCATCCACTGACAGAGGTAAAGGAACCAAATGGTTGTAGTTATATCATCAGAATACACCACTGTAACAATAAACAGCTCAGTTATAGAAAGAGCAGTGCTGAGATGTGAGTCTATTAACGCATGGCTGAAACCTTATGTGCGAACACTGCCAAAAAGATAGATACAAGAGAAATTATTGACTACTAGTAAATGTTAAACTCAATATCTGGGCCCTGTCTTTTATTTTGTTGTTTTGGGGATCTGTAATTTGCAGTGTTGTTGTGTATCTCCGTGCTGATGCAGGTGTAATGAAGTGTGTAGCTGTGCCAGCTTCAGCACAAATGCCCGTGGTGCTGCCTTCCAGTTCTGCTCTGCACACCCACAAACACATAGACCCAAACCAACCAGAAGCTGAAATCATTTTTAACGTGGAGGCATGCTCCCTGTGTGTCACATAATCTCATTCACCAAGGGGTGTGTGTGTTCGCTGCAGGGGGTCCATTAATAAAATATGACTGTATCATATAATAGACCAGTCTGCCAAATTACAGGAGACAGAACGACAGCTTATTAGGAGGACCAGGGAGGAGGAGTGTGTGTGAGGGAGAGGGCCTGAATAGAAAGATTAAGTGGCCTTCTCTCATCAAAAAACCACATTACCTAAGTGTTCACATCATTAATACGATCCAGAGCCAAGATACTAACAATGGCATGGACTGTGAGGGGGATCACATGACAAGGAGATTGAACAGAGCTCAGAATCTTTTTGTTTTTTGTACATGTTCATGTATTTGAGTAGGGAACATTGTAGACCTTAGTTTAGTTGCTTAGTTTAGTTGCAAATGTTGCTTGTAGATGTTGAATTCATTGTGTACATTTTATAACAGGCTACTGCACTGACAGGTCCACATTATTTTGAAACTCACTTTATTGTTTAGATCTGTTTTAAGGAAATTATTTATCTTTTTGAGAACATCACAAATTTGAGTTCAGGTCTGGGCACTTAATCTTTAACATTGAGATTGGACAGGATATAACAGCGAAATCAGATCAGAATGTCTCTAGTGAGCACCTAATCCTGCTTAAAGCTATTTCCACAGCACTGTATATAGGCTGCATAACTAACATCACATGCACACACAAACCTGACAGACACGGAGCAGGAGAAGCTGGGGACAGAGTCAAACTGCAGTGAGTCACCCTGTCACCGTGGCAACTGCGGCTCCACACAGCTCTCTCTCTCTCTCTCTCTCTCTGTCTCTCTCTCTTTGTCTCTCTCTCCGTCTCTCTCTCTCTCTGTCTCTCTTCATCCCTCTCTCTGTCTCTCTCTGTCTCCCTTTCTCCGTCTCTCTCTCTCCGTCTATCTCTCTCTGTCTCTCTCTTTGTTTCTCTCTGTCTCTCCATCTCTCTCTCCATCACTCTCTGTTTCTCTCTCTCTGTCTCTCTCTCCGTCTCTCTCTGTCTCTCTCTTTGTTTCTCTGTCTCTCCATCTCTCTCTCTCCATCACTCTCTGTCTCTCTCTCTGTCTCTCTCTCTCTATGTCTCGCTCTCTGTCTCTCTCTCTGTCTCTCTCTGTCTTTCTCTCTCTCTCTTTGCCCCTCTCTCTCCGTCTCTCTCTCTTTGTCTCTCCATCTCTCTCTTCATCTCTTCATCTCTCTCTGTCTTTCTGTCTCTCTTTGTCTCTCTCTCTCCATCTCTCTTACTCTCCATCTCTCTGTTTCTCTCTCTGTGTCTCTCTCTCTCTCTCTCTGTCTCGCCCTCCATCTCTCTCTCTTCTTCTCTCTCTCTGTCTCACTCTCTCCGCATCTCACCTCTCTCTCTCCGTCTCTCTCTCTCTCTCTCTCTAGTCTCTCTCCGTCTCTCTCTCTCCGTGTTTCTCCATCTCTCTCTCTCTGTCTCTCTCTCTCCATCGCTGTCTCTTTCACTCTCCGCCTCTCTCTCTCTTTGTCTCTCTCTCCATCTCTCTTCATCTCTCCTTCTCTCTCTCTCTGTGTCTCTCTCTCTTTCGGTCTCTCTCTTTGTCTCTCTCTCTTCGTCTCTCTCTCTTACTCTCCATCTCTCTGTCTCTCTCTCTCTGTCTCTCTCGCGCCCTCTCTCCTCTCTCCGTCTTTCTCTCGTCTCTCTGTCTCACTCTCTCGTCTCTCATCTCTCTCTCTCTCTACGTCTCTCTCTCTCTCCGTGTCTCTCCATGTCTCTCTCTCCGTCTCTCTCTCTCTGTCTCTCTCTCTCTCTCCGTCTCTCTCTCTCCATCTCTCTCTCTCCCTCTCTCCATCTCCCCCTCTCTCTATCTCCCTTTCTCCATCTCCCTCTCTCCGTCTCTCTCTCTCTCAGTGTCTCTCCATCTCTCTCTCCCTCTCTCTCTCTCCATCTCTCTCGCTCTCCCTCCATCTCCCTCTCTCTCCATCTCCCTCTCTCCCTCCATCTCCCTGTCTCTCCATCTCCCTCTCCGTCTCTCCCTCTCTCTGCCATATATCTCCCGCATTATCTTTGAGCCGCGCATAACTTCTCGCGCCACTCATTCCTGCGCTGATCTTTCGAGAGGATCAATAAATCGCAGGTCAAATTTCAATCATTCACTGCAGTAGAAAAAAGTGCATTCTCAAGATGCCACTTGGACACGACAGGTAAAGCGATGCTCTGTTTGCGGTGGGTGTGACAGGAGCCCGGGGCTTTTGAAAGGCTCTGAACCGCACCGATGTGTTCCACCACCAGAGGGTGTCTTTCCAGCGCTGCCATGACAGAGCGCTGAAGGCGGGGGGGCACATACTCCCTGTCCTATCCATCTTAATAAACAGCAGCAACAGTCATTCTCTGAAAACACCAACACAGATAAATTACTCAGTTACATGGCACTTAGGAGGCTCTGTGCTGTTGGCAGTGACTAATGCTTATTTATTGTGTGAAATTAACCACATAGAGCTTATTCACAGCTTTCTAATCATTTATTGCAGTTTCCTGGTCAAAATATTGAAATGAGTAACTTCAGGTTTGGATATTAGAAATAATGCTGTATGCAAAAAGACTTCAAAAGTTTTTTAATAGGTTGTCTGATGGTAAGTATAGTATATAGTAGATTATACTGTACTGCTGCATTGAAGCTCCAGCCACAAACCCTTATGATAAAATGTTGTGTAATCTTCCTCACTTGCTCAGTCCATATCTCTACATCATTTATAACTAAGTCAAGTTATTAAAAGTGGTTCTATTTCAGGCTTATTCATTTATGATATAATGTTACATGGCTTGCAGATATGTCATTGAAATTCATTGAGCTCCATCTTCATGTTGAGCTTTGTCAGATTACACTCAAGATGACGCTGCAACTTGAGAAGAAATCATTGCTTTGAAGTGTCAAGTGTAGCGGGCTCTCACTCGACCTCGTGGTGCCTCTCTCCTGCGGTGGTTGGGCTGTTTCACTGATGCAGGTCCTGTGTTCCTGCTGGAGGAGGTGCACATCCATGTGGGCTCATTTACAGGGATGAGTGCTGTGTGCTGTGGGTGCAGCCTTGACTTTCATCACAGTTTTTTTTTCTGCTCAGGCTCAGTGGTGCCAACAGTACGATCAGTACCACAAGATACACACATTTGGGCAGCTCACCCTGCAACCATGGTAACAGAAGAATTTTACTAGTTGGCAGCAGCCAATAGTGGGGCACTTCCCACTTATCCTCATCCAATAAGATGGCAGCGAGCAGCCCAACCCTCCAAGACCTGTCACTGCTGGACTAGTGCAGGCAGGATTTAGAGATGTAGGCTTAGCTAATGAACATGAGAGTGCAGTGCAGCGCAGGCATGTGTGCAGAGTGATAGTGAGCGAGTGAGGATTTCCCTGCTCTGAAGCACTACATGCCGCCACCATGAGCTGGAGACTCAATAGCTGTGACCATCTGACAGCAACACAATACCAGTGATGCATGCAGCATCCTGCATCTCCACGCATTAGCTCTGTGACTCTGAGTTTATTGACATGTAACACTGGAGCTTTAAGTAGATTAGAGCTCTCAATAAAACACAATACCCCAAAGAATAAAAGAAGTGCCACCATGAGCTGTCAATAAAGTCATTTATTATTTCACACAATGGATGACATGAACAACTTCGACGTAGTTCTTCTTTATAAGTGCTCAATGCTGCCAGCCAACATAAGGTTAGCAAAATAATGAGCTTTTCTTTCTGAGGAAAGAGAAATTATAATACAGAAAATAACCTACAAGATCATAAACATGTCCAAAAGCATGCCAGCAGACATGGATATACATATATTGCATGTACATATGTGCTTAAGACATATATCTGTATGCTGGCCAATGCAAATACAAAATATATGTGTACATTTACACATACATACCTGAAGGATATATGCATATGCATGCGCATCTAGTATTTACTCTATATGTCAAATATTTGCAGTTTTTTAATATTAATACAATGTACAAAAATGCTTCATGAATTAAAAAAATTCATTACAAAAAGAAACATATCAAACCATGTACAAGATCTGCTCCAAATGTAATTTAAATTCACCTTTTGCCTTGTCTAAAATATTTATGCATACAATCTGGTTGAGCATGCAAATAATGAAAACCCACTTTAGAAAAGGTTTGAATATAGTAGGTTGTATACAAACTCAAATATGCCCACACAGTTAGAAGAGCTGTCTTTGTGCTCAAAATAAGTACATCTATTGGTTTTCATCAAAGACTTGTCTGCATTTCTAGCTTTGAACATTATAGCTTAGATCTGGGTGATGCGAGAATGACCACATACACAACTGCTGATGAGGATCTCACTCAATGATCTAGAGGAAATACTGCTGCCTTGCCCTTAATGTAGTCATATTATTACATCTGTGTTTCTGCTGGAGCCACTGGGCCAGCCTGACTGATAACTCAACAGTAGCTCTCTTCACTGCATCATGCATCTGTAGTCTCTGTGTAAAGTGAAAGCTCTGGGTTTGGACAATACTTGTCAGTGTTAGAAGGCACCGGAGCATTGGCTGGTAGAAAAGACAGACAAGACAGAAGTGACTCCTAGCTCTTCAAGTCTCCTCTCACAGACCAGTGTACAGAGGGCTGAGCTGTGAAATGAGAGGTCCCTAAAACTCACGGAACATAGTTTCCTTTAACCACTTCAGGCTAAACACAGGACTTTATTTTGCACCTCCCTCTGCTACCTCAAATCTAGGTGCTGCATGTTTTGTTTACTGGTGTTCTTTAATTATCCAAATACCTCATTACCCCAGGAGGTTTTTTTTTTAATTATAATTTTTGTTTCATAAAAACAAAGTACATTTTCAAGGACTGTGCCAATGACCTCCAATAAATGCTGCAACACAATAGTGATTTTAGAAAAGAAGAGATGACTGGTGAGTTAGGGAATAGCCTGAGCCTAGCAAAGCTTAGCCAACATTCATACTGGATGGACATAATACTGGATGGACATAAGAACAACAACACTTCAATACTTAGAGATACATCTGCTTAAGGCTGTACTGCATGGAGCTGCAGTAACTATAGTTCATGTATTGATAGTCACTTTCTGCACAAATTATTACTAGTATTCACAATTCTGTCCATATGAATGAAAATACCACTTTTTATGATGAAGGATGGACCCAGAACTGAATTTCCTTATAAGGTCATTGCAAGGCATGGCCTGATGCATAGCAAACAACAATGTATGAGCATGTGTTCTCCATGGCAACATCATCTGCTGCTATTCTGCCCAGCACTTAGCTGTCCAATGACTGATGATACTGAGTCAGCTGGAAGGATGCCTAAAGCTGAGTGGTGTGATATCTAAGTATGTGATCTACAATAACATCAGAGTGGGAGACAGTGGCATGATCTGTGTGACAGAATAAGACACATTCATATTTTGGGTCAGGGACACTAACACTGTTTTAGGTTAAAATAATTGAAAGAAAAACATAAGGCACAAGTTGAATCGCTGAAACTGAAATATTCCCACCAACAAACTATGCTTGCTTCTTTAATGAAATGATATTTTGAGGAAAAGACAAGCACTATTATGTGCCACAAACACTGTAAAGATGAGTGAGGCATAATGTCAACATGTCAACAACATCCAGGATAGCTACATTCTGAGTTCACATAGGAATGCTTTTTATTGGTGCCAGTGACACAGTAATCAATATAACAAAACACATTCTTAAACTGAATTCTGTTACTTTGGTTTCTAAACCTACTACTCTGGATGTGTTAAATAGAAAAACAGGCATTTACGTTTCAAAACAATGAGAGGGAGCCCCTATTTGGATCAGGGCGTTGCTTTGACGCTTTTGGCTGCATAGCCTGCATATACAATTTGATTAAGGTAATGCATGCTCTCTGTAATGGTTCACCATCACAGAGGATCAAACATAAGGCTGGGACTAGCATGTAAGTGCTGCATTTGATTGATGCAAGGGTATGTTCAATAGTGCATTAAACCAATTTTAAGGTTGTCCAAGAATACACCTGATTCACTTATATACTGTAATGCCCCCTGGATATATACAGTACACAGTAATGAAATGTATGAATGACTATGTGATTCAGTCTGAAAACAAACTTGTTTTGAGTCACACCCATGTCTGGTTTTGGTTATAAAACAATACACATCTTTCATTGTCTATGGTACAACAGATCTATTTGACATATTTTATGCCAGTACATGTCTATAAGCTGGTTTTCCATTGTACACGGCAGGCAAAAGTAGTTTCTATGTACAGTCTCAACAATCTCATCCACCATATTGCCTTTAATTCACTGCCAGAGAGGCCCGAGCATGGAACAATAAAACAAAGACATCGTCGAAAGACATCAGCTATAAAAGATGAGGTTTAAAAAACGTCTGCCTTTAACAGAAACAACAAAATGTATAGAGGGGGCCAAGTCAATGGATAAGGTGGCTTTAATACTGCTGTAATACAAATCTTTGACAAACTTTCATAGAAAGGCAAAGATAAGCAGAGATGCACAGTTTAATACAACTTCCCCATCCCCCTGCTGGTAAATATATGGCTGAAGCCACATTCAGATATAGCATCATAAAGGACCATACACATCACCATGTCACAAACATAAGAATTACGTTATTATCCTACCCTATCAGGACCAAGTACACATAGATTTCTATAGCATTAGATCAGTATCAAAGAGTACCATATAGTGCCATGTTAAATAAAGATCAGAGGAAACGTAAAAGGCTCATGTCTTTAAATGTAGCAAATAGAGGAATGGCACGATGAGTGTCCCTTCTTCCTATCTAATCAAAGTGCACCAAGAAGTCCCAGAATAAGGGCACTGCATCTGACTTCTCTCCCTGTGCTCAGAGGATTCAGACAGTCCTTGTCTCTTGTCAAATCACTGACTGGAGGGAGCCCATAAGTCGTCCCTGCTATGGGGCCTGCCCCTGCGTTTCCCACTTTTAGCTGGAGGCAAAGAAGTGGCCTGATGGACCACAGTCTCTATTGTTGCTGCGATAGAGTCGTGATTGGAGAACTCCAGAGCCTCAGGGGTCAGACTGGGCCTGACACTCTGTCTGCCTGGCAGGTCATCACACCTCTCCAGCACTGGCATCCCCAGAGTCCTCCCATCAGCTCTTCTATCAGACAACAAGTCCAAGTCTTGCTCAAGCCCGCTGGCCACCACACACTCCACAGGCTGCTTTCTCGGTCGTCCTGGTCGCCTCTTGATGACATTGTTTCCTGTTTTGGCTTGGCGCTGCAGGCGCTTGGCACGCAGAATCTTCTGCACATGCTCAAAGTTCAGTGAATGCATCCTTCTTACATTATTCTGGATCTGCTCAACTTCACGGCGCTTGTATCTTCGCTTACCAGCAGCACCTGTGAACAAAGAAATTGATCATAAGCAAGGTGTTACTGAGTAAAGCAGATATAGACAAGCAGAATGTGTCAAAAAGTCAAATTTTATGGTAATATTTTAGTCAGGATGAACTCATAAAAGACACCCTTTTAGCTGGTGAAAAAACTCTCTTATTTTGCTTCAAGAGCTTCCTGCTAATTCATGTAGCTTTTGAAAGCCCAGCTGAGCCAGGAGAGCATATCCTATCCTGTAATTGTCTATAAGAGAGCTGTGAGGAGAGTGGAGAGGAGGAGATTCCATTCTTCTAAGCAGGAAATCCACAGAAATGTCTCCTTCAACCATTTAATGTTGCTACACAATAACAACCCTGTGCATCTGGAGCCCAGACTGCCAGAATGCCACTCACAAACACATGCATGCTGATGCATTTATCTGCTTACACATCCACACAAGTGAAAGAACACAAACTGCACACACAAACCAAGGCTTCAGCAGTTCAAAAGGGCTGAGCTCAAGAAATTGGAGCCATATTGTACCCTTCACACTGGTGATTGGGCACTATGCCCCTTACATGCTGTTCCTCTCTTACCCATAATTCTCAGTTTCACTCAATCCTTGAACACCAGTTTACATCTTTCATATTTCAATTAAACTGGTAGCACTCCCATACTCGATTTCCGTCTCATTTTCAGAATGCTTCCTGGTCTTGTCCGTGTCTGTCATTCTTTTTGTTTGTATCCCTGTCTTGTTTGGAGACTCCTCCCTCCTCGCTGTCTGGGCACTGTTCCCAGGGCTGAGACTGAGGCACAGCCAAAATGGAGGAAAAGCACAATCAGACACCAGTCCCTGAGCGGCGTGCACAACATGCAGGGTCGCTTTTATGAGCTTTTACGGCAATTGCTGGGTTCCCTGACCAAACCTCCAGTGTTGCTTATGCACCACATGAGTTTTCTATATAAGAATATATTATAATATTATCCATATCCTAAACCTTCACCAACCACAGCAAATAAAGATGATAAACAAATAAGATATAGAATCACTTAGACCTGGAGCACAGGTCGCTGTGATTACAGAGAAGATAAAGATGAGCCACCTCCATTTAAAACTCAAGGGAACATCACTCCTTATTGTTGCTGAAGAATTCAGGGCAGCCAGTGAAATTAGTCTAATGCAGAAAGCACTAAGTAGCAGTAGTTTATGAGCTACACACAAGTGCGCTCCCATCCCGCTCTCTCTCACACACACAAAGTAGCAGAAATTTATGAGCAGCATACACGCAACATAAAACCGGTGACCTTCAGCAGTGAGAGGGGCCATATAGCACTGAGGACCTGTTTCTCTGTAGGATAGGGAGTCACTACACAACCAGACTAGGGCATCCAAATGTGTTGAGAGCAACTGCATAAAAACAACATGCAAGTTATACATAGTTGGAGATGTGCTTTGTTGTAAATATTATTATGTGTTTAAAAGGCAAAGACTGGATATCCCTAACTGTCTCGGTAAATTCAGATTCTTATATATGTGCTTCTTGGGCACGGGTGCTCATATTTTAATTGGACTAAAGCTGTTAAGTGAAGCAGTAAGTCTTGAAAGAGGCGGGGCAGAGGATGAGGAGGAGAAGGGTAATGGGGAAACAAGGGGGAGGGTAGACTGAGCAGAGAGAGAGGGAAGAGGACTAACCAGGGATATGTTTATGTGGGATAGGGGGAGGAACAGGAGCAGAGCAAGGGCAAGAAGTGCAGAAACAGCACAAGAGGGACCAAGAAGGACGAAAAGGAAGAAAGGTAGAAAAAGACTGCGGGTTCTCAACCAGGAGGATGGTTGAGGGAGTGGGGGGATCTACGTGAGTCATCCATGCTGGTTCCCCTGGGGTGGGGGTGTACTCAGAGCCCCTGGCTTCTCCTCCCCTACTACTGGACTAGGCCCCAGTCATTAAACCCCTGGCTGCTAGCCAGCTCTTTTAACACAGGCAAGGGCCTTTTACAGCGTGTCTGTAGAAAATAAATCACACTGTGTGAATAATATATCTCTGGCAAAGGCATTGGCAGTGGCGGAGGGAGGTAGAAGACGGAGAGATTGGTGAATTATAGTCATCTCTATCCATGCATTACGTTCTTTCTATCCCAGCCAGATGTGCTCAAGACAGACTAATACAGAATGTACCAAAATATGTTTCAGCTTCTGAGAGAGACAGGACTACCCTGCTCTTTTGTCTGACTACCCTGCCTCTTTGTTTGGTTTACTTCCATACTGGGTAGCACATACAGCATGTATTAAATCATTAATAACAATATATGAACACAAAATTATGTTTACAACAAAAAATAGAAACATGAGACATTTCTACAATAGTGCAAATGAAGAGTGATTAACTAGAAGAAACTAGGGAAAAAAAGATATAGTAGACCAATTAAAAATAATCCTAAATATGTAATCACTAATCAGCAGGAGATGGTTTTCAGTTCAGCACTTTTTAGTAAAGCCCACTTGGAGCAGTGCATACTGTTGTGTCCTTGAGCAAGGCACTTCTTGGATATACTACTTTCCAATGTGCATGTCTCTCAAATATATATTCGTTAACATGTACTGTTCTGACCAAATAAATAATAAAACAATTTTGTATAACATTATAAGCTTCTCTTACCTGTAAGTGAGGGGCTGGGACACTTGCTCTGCCCAGGCTGCTGCCCTGCAGTATGAAACGACATGAGGCCTTGATCTCCAAACATACTTGACTTCTTGCCTCGTCCGTTGCCTTCCTCCTGTGCCCCCAGAAACAGGTCATAACCAGGCTCTGGCCGCTGTGACTCACTACTGTAGCTGTTCAAGAAGCTTTTGATTCGCTGTCCAGTTTGATGCAGTGTGAGCTGGTTGTCAGAGAGAGAAAGAGAAGGCTGCTGATTTGGGTCCTCCCCGAACATACCTAAGCTTGGTGCACATCCAGTGTTCTTCTGCTTTTCCAGAGGCTTGGATGAGGCCTGACTGAAGTCTCTCCTCTCTGTCATCATGCTCAGGCGTGCATTGGTTTTGGCCCCACTGAAGAGTCCTCCCAGATCCTGGTGGTCCCGTGGAGACAGCAGCGGCTCATCTTTGTGCTTATGTTTGTGCTTGTGTTTCCTTTTGTGAAGGCGAAGACCACCTGCACTGCTATTGGCCAGGCTCTCTGCTCTCACTGAAGCCCCCTGCATTGAGCCACTGGCTCCATGGAGCTTGGTGCCTGGCTGGAGATTTGTGTGGGCTGCAGAATGGTAGGCTTTGGGAGGGGGGACAGCTGGCCTCATGAAGGGTGAGGAAGGTGCTGGTCCTAGCGAGGCGTGGGGCAGGTAAAATGGCGGAGCAGGAGGGAAATATCCCAGACCCAGAGGGGGAGCATAAGGCATGGCATAGGGCGCTGCATAGTAATTGCCTCCTGCTAGGGGATAGCCATATCCTTGTACAAAAGGCAGCTTTGATGTGATTGGCTCGCTGGCTTTGGCTGGACGACCTCGTCTCCTTTTTGCCTTCAACTCAACACTGCGACGCATGTAAGGGCTGGGCTCACAAGGGTAGGAGTCATAGGTCATGGGGTAGAAATGGTGGAAATTTAGGCGGAATATGGAGGGATATGGATGCTGTGGGTAGCAAGTGTATCGCCGGTGAGATACTCTTAACTGCTGTAGCTTTAAGACCACCTGAAAAACAAACAATATTTATTGTAACCAAACAAACAATAGTTATTGTAACCAAACAAACAATAGTTAATGTAACCATCAAAAGAACTGAAAGACTTTTTTATGTGGACTTTTCTAACCTCTTCTAATTCAGCCAGAAAGTGCAGATGATCACGGGTCTGTAAACACTTCCTCTTTCTTCGATGATGTTTCTGTTTCTTCTCCTGCTGTGAAAGGAAGGTATCCACTGAAGTCACCTGCCGCTCACAGTGTGTCCTGCGACCTCGGCTGGAGGCTTCAAGAGCTGCTGCCTCAGGAGTCTCATATCCACAAAGATCAAAGGAATACCTACAGTGAGGGTAAAGAATACATGAGGTAACAGTCAAATTAAAGTTGTGGTGTGATTGTAACTTATTATTGTCTTAGTAAAAGCTATAATAAAATTTAAGCAGGCCTACTCACCTGCGCCTTGAGGCAGGACCCTTCTCCGCTTGGTCTGACGTGCTGTTGTTGTCAGTACCAATCCCACTGTCACTAGGGATGGTCTCCTCGCTGTGGGACTCACTGATGGGGGATAGAGTTGCCTCCTTCACAGATGCCCCTTCTGAAAGATGCGATGGTGAATTAGCCAGAAGACGTGGGGGAGACAACTTCCATCCAGCAGAGAGGAAACCCCGTCCCAGTGGTTTGGAGGGTAACGCAGAAATAGGCTGTAGACTGGGCATGGAGGCATCAGCCCTTAGTGAAGGAGAGGAGGTGGTGGAAGGTACTGCACACTCATGGAGACCAGAAAACAAACTTCGCTCCTTGGTGGATGATTTTGAATCTTGGGTTTCTGCTCGTGGCTTTCTCCCTCTTTTTTTGCCAATGTAAATTGTTCCTCTCTTGCTAACGTTGATCTGCTTTCCAAGCCGTGCCTCTATTGTTGATGCTACTGCTGTCATCGCCGTGGTGACAGGACCTGATGCAGATTTCAAACTGAGAGGACCACCCTGACTAGAACCAGTCAGAATCTCATTTAGGATACTTTGCATTTTCCCAAGCTTGACTCTACTCACTGGACGATGCCCTCTGCCACGTTTAGGGCTAGTCACATGGACTAATGAATTTAATGTGTGCGTCTTCCTATTGTGATTCAGAGCTGCAGTAGAGTCCTGGGAGAGTGGGCTTGGAGGTGAGTTGGAGGTCCCTTCATGAATGGTCTCCACAGTCAAAAGTGGCTGCTTTTTGGGGCGCCCTCTCTTCCTCTTGATTGGCGTGTGGACAGTCAGGCTGTCTGTGTTGGTGTACAGAGGACTAGAGGGGGTGATGGGGAAAGGCGAAGGGGGGTCTGCAAAAGGTGAAGAGCTGGACTTGTTGTCTCGTTGGGGTGATATGAAACTGGTGTGTTTCATAGCCTTCAGGTAAGACCACCTGTCCTTGCTTTTGGTTGGTTTGGAGCTGCCTGTAGAGGTGATGCTGTGGCTAGGGCTTGGACTACTGTTGGATCGAGGTTTGGGGCTTGGAATGGGACTCATGCTGGCTCTTGGACTAGAGATGGGGTGTGGACTTGGGAGTCTCGGAGTTGTTGACGGACTAGGTTTGCTCATATTAATGTGCGTGGGTTCTTTATGCTTAAGAGAGTCAGTGCTAGTCTTAGGACGTCCCACTGGATTTTTCTTAATTTTGTTTAGATCTGGGTCATGAGTATCTCTCCTCTCTCCCTTCTCTCTTTTATCACTTTTATCTGATCTGTCTTTCTCAGATCTATCACCACTTCCGTCCCTGTGACTTGTGAAGTGCGTATCATTCTTTTGGGGGTCATTTTTGTGTGCCACTTTGGGTTCAGGTGGCCCGTTTTGATGTTTCTCAGTAGAATCACTATCATGCCGTTGATGTGATGACTCTGTGGGAAACGATTTGTCAAAAGAAGGCTTCCACCGTCTCTTTCTTCCTTTGCTTTCTTCCATCACGCGATTCCCCTCCTCTCTCTCCTCTGGATACTGTTCACTTGTTTCTTCATGGCGGTATTTCAACCTCTCCTCCGAATGAGCAGGGCTGTCTTTCTCTGGCTGCTTTTCCCAAGAGATTTCTCCACTCTGAGAATTAGGCAGCACCTTCTGGGACTCCTTTCTGCCATACTTCTTCTTGATGTTCCCAAAGAGCTGCTCACTGACCTCTTGCAAGCCCCTTCCCCTAGAGATCACATAGAGAAGATTTATGCAGTTTACAATGGAGCAGAGTAGAAAATGTACTACATGCACATTGGAACGCCTATAATATAAAGATAATTTTTGCTTGCTACCTTAATTATACCATGCATGAACAGGGATCATGATTATGTGTTTGCTAGATCAGTAATGTTTGTGTTAGTAATGTTAGTAATGATGTTTGGTATGGGTGTCAAAATCAATACCTAGATTATACTAAACATTTTACAAGCATGTACATTAGACGTGTAACATACTACAAAATTTATAGCCAAGGATAAGTTGCAATGTCCTCACTGGAGGGGCTTTTACAAAAAGCAAAACATACACACACGTTCACATCATAATTTGACATATACAGTAAATGGTGAATGCAGGTCATCATGATGGGTCGTCTGAGTTTCAGAGTTTAGCACCCTGGACAGAGAATGCAGACTGCCCCAAAAAAGTAGGTACTAGATAGAACTGAACTTGGATGAGCAGTGAAACATATTCGGCCAAATAAACTTTTGTCCAGTTGAAAAATTGAATTTCTCCTTTTGCCATGGATTCTACTTGAACGACTAAAAGATTTTACATACATACTACATACTAATATGACCTGGTCAGTGGTGGCTGGTAGTATAATTTTTTGAGGGGGCGTCTAAAAAATTATAAATATATGTCCCCTCCTTGAACCGCCACCTTAACGTGGTGGACAGGTTTGAGTGCTCAAATGATCCCGGGAGCTATGTTTTTCTGGGGCTTCATGCCCCTGGTAGGATCACCCAAGGCAAACAGATCCTAGGGAACGGGTCAGAGTAAGAGCAGTTCAGAAGCTCTTTATGAAGAGAAATACAGCAGTCGCCTGGATTGGTGTCACCGGGGCCCCACCTTGGAGCCATGCCTGGGGTGGCTGCTCGACAGTGAGCGCCTGGTAGTCGGGCCTTCACCCACGGGGTCTGGGCGGGCACAGCCCGAAGGAGAGACATGGGGCCGTCCTCCCGTGGACCCACCACCCACAGGAGGATCCATAGGGGCTGGTGCAGGGAGATCTGGGCGGCAGATCTGTTTAGGCTGTTGCCCTCGTGACCAGAACCCGGATAAACCGAAGAAAATGGATGGATGGGTGGATAAATATATGTATTATATATAGGCTATGTAGTATTATAACAAAGCCAAAAACAGTCATTTTGTTCACTATTGGTTGAACTATATCTTGAATAAATATGAATAATTTGTCTTATATTTCATCAGTCCCCTGTTCTATACTTGCACTATATATGGTGTTCACAATCAGAGCACAACACACGCATCAAACGCAAAGTTTACGCAGCAGCACAACCTGATCCACCACTCACAGCCAACCCCAACGACACAACCTAAGACACCACTCACAACCAGCCCCACAACGTCAGCAAAATTACAGTAAGAGGCTACAGTCACAACCCGAACACATGGCAGCAGCGTCGCTTCTACAACACCAGAGCAGCTTCATCAACCCACAAGCTCATTTACGCACTATTTACCTGTGAGACTCCGTCCTCAGATTTGCCCAAAACTAACGAAAACAACCATCCTACCTTCTCCAAAGGACTGAAGCAAAGTGTATCCTCTATCCACTGTCCTGTTGGTTCTGTCTCCAATAGTGTATTATTGTCCAATATGAAGAGATGAAACTGGTCCAAGTCCCGGTCCAGTCAGATCTGCGATACAAGGTCCGGGAGCCGAGTGTCTTAATCCTACTTCCCACTTAAATCTGAAAGTTACGGCCAGTCCATATTAGCACTAGGACACCAGGAAGACTTAAGCTCTGATAGAGGCTGATAGAGCAGCGAGCAAGTGCCCCGGGTCAATGTGGAGGGTCTATGTCAGTGTGTCCGTTGCTTTGGGTCTCATGAGCGGCATCTCTCCTTGCGCTCTCCTGTGTGGAGGTTTAGACAAAAGTAAATAGCCGCCACTAGCCAGTGTGTGAATCAAAATAAGAGTCATAGGATTTCACCACAGCCAGATGCACTCATTCCAGCTTAATGCTTCTTTTGTTGTTTGGCAGAAGGGTCCCGCTGAAGAGAAGACATATTACTCCCTAAAACCTGTTCCTCGGACGCACTTTTACTTGAAGTTGAACTCGCCAAAACTATATAGCACATAGCACTGCTGTTATCCATTCATGAGCCAGTAGTAGTAACATGCCGCCAGTGGAGAGTTGGGGCTGGGCGGGACAGATCTAGCACTGGAAATCATAATAGGTCAGGTATGTGATAAATGCTTAAGACCAATCACTTGATTTGAGTTCTCCCCCACCCTGTTCCCTCAAGCCGTACTTCAGGGCTGCAATCTAAAGTAATGGGCAGAAGCAACTTACTGACGTCAAATTTTCTGAAAAAGTCCATAGAACTCTCATTAAAGGAAAAGTAACGTTTTTTACAATCTGAGCCTTATTTCGGTAATAAAACAAGTTGTTTTATTCACCCATAGCACTTTGGTGTCATATGGAGCACTTCCGGAGATGTTTTAGATTTGCGATCTCCATAATGTGAGTTCTCGGGGCACTTGTTTGCGGTCTCCAAATAACACAAACTTTAGCACTTTTCAAATCATAGAAGCTTGATGTCTTAGCCTATGATTTCGTGTGGTCAAAAGTGGCCTGTAATCCGAGATTTAGCCATAGTTTCGAGTAGATGAGGACGCCAGTGCGCATGTGCGGACTGTGCTCTCAGCTCCCGGGACCCAAACATGAAACGCAAAGCTGTAAACTATGGATAAATCTCGGATTACAGGCCACTTTTGATTCAAACGAAATCGTAGACTAAGACATCGAGCTTCTATGATTTGAAAAGTGCTAAAGTTTGTGTTATTTGGAGCCCGCACGGGCCATATTACATGCTCGGGGAATATATTATATGCCCCGAGCTATGGCTAGAAGTCGCGCTAGGCTAACCGCAAATCTAAAACATCTCTGGAAGTGCTCCATATGACACCAAAGTGCAATGGGTGAGTAAAACAACTTGTTTTATTACCGAAATAAGGCTCAAATTGTAAAAAAACGTTACTTTTCCTTTAAGTTCGCTCCGACCCAGCGAATTCAAAGGGCAAACACATGACTCAAATAAAGTGATATGACTACATTTAACATGATAAAAATATGTCTATGCAGATACATGTTCAGTTTTAAACTAAATATGAAACATATAGCTTAATACAAAATAATGACTTTATTATAATTTTTAAAAATCTAGGTCAAGTTAGGGAGTGCGGCACACTAGCGCCCTCTAATGACCAGCCACCACTGAACCTGGTATTGATTATTGATGATGCTTTTATATGGCTCCTTAATAGTTCCCTAATACTGTAAAGGAAGTGAACTTTATTGATCTCACACTGGAGAAATTCTTCTCTGCATTTTAACCCATCCTATATATATATACATATATTAGGAGCAGTGGGCAGCACACATTAGGGCGCCCGGGGACCATCTCCATGATCTTCTTGCTTCGGTTTGGTCAGGACCTAAGCTGGAGTACCTATGGTGCATGTTTTGGGTTGGTGGGGGAAACCGGAGTGCCCGGTAAATGAATCCTTCTTCAAAATCAAGATTCAGTGCATGAGAAACAGAGATAAGATGAGAAAGAGTAGTTTTTCTCTCTCTGAACAGGCCATTATGGGCGTTGTTGCTTGAATGCAAATGAGGAGAAAAGAGATGGCCTATAGTAGAGGGTGGGGGATTGGCAAAACTCTCCGCTCTCAGCTATGCGCTCTCTGATCCATTTCCGCGTTTTTGCGGGGAGAAGAGATGATAAACGTTCCATTGAAAAATAAACACATTTCCACAGAAAATAAAATTAAACCACTGCTGTTCAAAGGTCCAGAGGCTCAGATAAAGGACTTCCGAGCCTAGAAACACTCGGACGTGCCTCCAGGCAAAAAAAATAGGCAAATAAAAAAACGCATTTCGCATTGCCTAGCGCATTCGCGGTCCAAACTCTCTGGGCGTGATTTACAGAGACACTGAGTACAGACAGACGGGGGTGGAACTGCATTTGCATTTCTTTTTTCGATCTGACGTCAATAAGGTGCCTTGTTCAAAATCGCCCGTTTGAGCTCTGATTTTTTGTAACGCAGAAAAGGATCGCAAATGCTCAGTTTAGACATTTCGTAACTTTTAACCATGGGGGGGGGCTAAACAGGGTAGGGGAGCTCACATTAACGTTCAAAAACCTCAGAAAGTGAAAGTTTCATGCCATGGGACCTTTAAGTTTTAGTTTTAGTAGTTTTAGTCACCTGAATAGTTTGAGAAGGGTGTGTGGTTAAATTAATGAAATTTAAATTAAAATAAAATATTTGTTTTAAATGATTTATGACTAAAATGTGTCATGAGACCTCCACTTGCCACCATAATACATTTCTAATCAAATGTTACCTGCTGAGAGATGTTAGGTTGAGAATGCTGGCATCCGTAACCACAGGCAGTTGTAGATCAGGAGTGAGAGACCTCTGCGGCGAGGGGCTGTGGGCTGAGAAAGCTTGTGTCTGTTCCAGAAGAGCGTTCCTGGTGGTCTCTGGGTGGTTGGGGTTGTCCGGTGAAGTGGACAGGACAGTAGATGTGAGCCAGTCCTGGGTGAGTTGATGTCCATGCCTGTTGAACTGCTGCGTCTGCTGTGAGTGAGGAGGAAGGGGGGTGGGCCGCGGGTGGTGCTTGGGTGGGGTAGGATCTCCCAAAAGTTGCAGCAGACCTCCCTCTCTCTGCTCAGGCATTCTGAACTGCCGCTCATATGTCTGTGGACACATGAGTAGAAATAGTCAGTGCATAAAATTCCAGTCAATCTCCTATGACAAAATATAATGTTTCTAAATGTTTATATAGCAGCAATAAATCCTCAAGTTATCGTCCAAGGCATCTAATCCATTTCCATTCTTCAAAAGACTCTGCATTACTCAATCGCATAGCTTTCATTTGAGCAATTGTTTCATTTTTGTGAGAACATTTTATCATTGTTTTGCCGCTCACTAATCTGGTGTTCTATTCTTTTTATGGCGAGGCTGAAGCTTTTAATACATCCAACTTCAATGAGCACACAGTGTGCAACAAAACAATGGGCTTGTTTACAGAGCAATTAAATTCCTGTGGCAAGGATGTAACATGCTGGGAAAGGTGGGGGTGGGGTGGAGATGGGATATTGAGCACAGCATAAGCTCTTATGGCAGTGTCCAGTCATTTGTAGCACAATAAACTATTGATATGCATACAGAAGGACTTTTAGTAAATGTAATTGAAATATATTCTCAGTACCATATTTTCCGCACTATAAGGCGCAACTAAAAGCCTTCAATTTTCTCAAAAGCCGACAGTGCTCCGTATAATCCGATGCGCCTTGTATATGGATCAATATTGGTTAATCATGGCTACCGTAGTCAGCCACTACTGTAGCTTCTATTCTATGCGCCTTATAATGCGGTGCGCCTGATATATAAGATTAAGATTAAGCCTTTATTGGTCTCACACACAATGACACACAGTGACACACGGGAGAAATGTGACTTCTGCATTTGACCCATCCTTTTCAGGAGCAGTGAGCAGCCATCTTTTTCGGCGCCCTGGGGGCAGTACCGTGAAGGGTCTTGCCCAAGGACCCACACTGGTTAGCTCATTGCCAGGGGGGATTTGAAATGAAAACAGTTTTAAAATAGGCCATTCATTGAAGGTGCGTCTTATAATCCGATGCGCCTTATAGTGCAGAAAATACGGTAATTGTATAAAATGTATCTTACCACTTATCTTAACTGAAGATACAGAAGTGTGGTTGTATCCCGATGACGGGGCGTATTGTACCATGGCTACATGATCAATGCCTCACAGAAGATGAGAAATAGAGCAGCGGATGGCCTTTGTGGTTTAGCCGGTTATTAACAGACTCAGTGTGACGCAACAAGACACTGTTCTGCTGCGCTGCAGGGATATGTAACCTAACCACAGGCCTGCCTCTCAGCATGTACACACAGGCATGCAACACAACACAATGTACACATCTCAACAGCTCTGCCAAATGATGATTTCACATGCAAAAGATTAAAATGCCTCTGAGATTTACAGTTACACGGGTTAAAGGGAGAGGCAAGCGTTTTCAACCCCAGATCTGCAGCATTTTGACACATGATTAACACTGGCTTCCTGCTGACCAATACACATATAGCAGAGTGTTTGTTGTAGTAAAATAGCTCCACAAACTAAAATATCCTTTTGTTTTATAATAAGGTAAACATTTCTATACTGAAACAAGAGCTGCACAGAATTGCCAATAAAGTTACCATTCAAGCTAACGTTTTTCACATGTATTTGCTTTACATGTATTTACTGATTAGAGAAACCATAACTGACTGAACTGAACAATTTGCAGTAACTTACTATATACAAGGTTGCAATGTGTGTTTTTACCACATTCAGTATAGTATGTTTCGTAATTAAATCTGATAATGGAAACATTTCTGAAAATGCAATTAAAACAGAAACTATTTATTCAACAAATCATCCTAAATTATTAATTAGCAAACACACATAGACACTTGTCACATGCCATCTTCACAGTCTGTGTGTAAGTGTGAATGTGTCTGGTCAGGGACACATGAGAGGATACACAAGGAGTCCTCAGAGAGATAGGATGACCGACACCTGATACACACATGGCTTCTCATTTAACCTCCCCTAGAATACCTGCTGCTCCAGGTTAAAACACATGGAAGAATAACATGGAGGCTCTCTGGCACTCTCCACTCACAGCATCACAACCAAAATGTATCCTCCCACGAACCGACAAACAAACATTGAGCCAACAGCACAAGTGGAGCTACAGACACCTTTGCAGCTCGAGACAGGAAGCAAACACAAGTCTAGGAAAAAATAAAATTCAGCAGCTTGCCCCCCTCTCTCCAGCTGGCACTAGTTCAGCTTTTTGTTCTTGGTCCTCCACCATACCTCCCTTTCTTTTCTCTCTTTTTGCCATCCACTAAAAACATTACAGCATAAAAGACAAACACTCACTTTTATAAATCAGGCTGATCAAATCGCAAACTAGTAGAAAGCTCATTATTATTTTTTAGCTTTGTGTAAAAATAACATCTGGCACACAGCCTCTCAATGTGGTACTTCTGGCTTGCAGCAGGGGGCAGCGGTCAGGAATTTATGTACTATTATAGGGAGTCTGACCCTTAACAGCCAAGAGTCTTACAACCCAGACTTCATCACCTTTAATACACTGTTCCCCTATTTGTACAACCTCAACTCCAGACTAATATTTGCAAAAGCCTAAAACCATTTGATCTGATCTAAAATAACAAGACACTCTCCCTTGAGGATCAAACTAGATTTCTTGACTGTGATCAGAGGTCAAAGGTTGGACTTCACAGCTAGGTCAACAACCTTACTGGGGATATCTTGCTTTGAATCTGCACTGGCTAGCTAACAACATCGACCGGTCTCAAGGATTTGCACAGAGGAGCTCTCAACAATAGCAGGTTTAGGACTGTGTACGTTCCTTTCCACTGGTGATGTAACCACCTAATAAGCCAGAGGACAGGTTCATGGGTAATATGTGACTAAGTGCTGCAACCACACAACTCAAAGACACTCTCTCACATTGGTTTTTACAGTTAACACTAGCTCCCTGCTCTGGACAGTAACAGCCCTCCTAGCCGTCCCTCTACTGCTTTTTCCATTGAACTTTTCGTATGACCTAGCTGCACCATTATACTGGGAAAGAACACCCTAAACAGGCACACCCAGATTTCACAAGCCAGCACATATACCCACGTATACACCAGAGCGCACTCACACACATACACACTGCCCTTCAAATAGTTTTTCGCAGCCTTTTATTTGGCAGCACGCCCGGTGGTTAGAGTGTTTCATTTTTCCCTGTGTATGGAACTGGGCAGCTGTCCAGACACACACACAAAGAGAGCAAGGCAGAGAGAGAGAGAAAGAGAGAGGCAGGGTAAGGGAGGGAGAAAGAGACAAGGAGAGAAAGAAAAACAGAGAGAGAGAAAGAGGGGCAGGGTATGGGAGGAAGCGAGAAAGACACAGAGAGAAAGACAGAGAGATGGTAAGGGAGGGAGGGAGAGAGAGAGAGAGTAAGGGAGAGAGGGAGAGTAGGGCAGAGAGAGGCAAAGTTTGAGATAGTGAGAGAGAGTGATAGGGTAAAGGAGACAGAGCAAGGGGGGAGGTAGGGTAAGGGAGGGAGAGGTAGGGTAATGGGGAGAGAGAGGGAAGTAGGATAGGAGAGAGAAAGAGCTAGGGTAAGGGAGAGGGGAAGGGGGGGGGGGGTGTACCAGCAGAAAAGCAAGAGAGCGTTGCCTAGACCCGTTTTAAGGCTGATTTGCTCCTCTCTTTCTCTCCTCTTCGCTCCTTGTCGGTGTGCCCTGTGGCCTGGTGCAGCATGCCCCCACCATCTCACCAAACTCTGTCCCTACTTTAATTCTTTATTTTGGATCTGACCATTCTCCCCCTGTGGGAACTACACCTCCTCTGAGCTGTGCACCCCGCGCTCCCATTCATAGCCTCATCTTGCCTGTGATCTGACAGTCCTACTCACACACAGCTCCTCTGCAAACAAACACTATGAATACTAACATGGCTTTGTGTCCACAGCACTCGGGCAGGAGAGGAGTGGGGTGGGGGCCTTTTGGGAAAAATGGAGGGAAACGCAATGGTGAAAATAGTGGTGCTGTGTTGCTCTTGTGACCACTCTGAGCCCCCCTCCCTTCCAGTCCCCCTCCCATCTCTACTCCGTGTTTCTCTCGTTCTTCCCACCAGTTCTCCCGGGAATAAAGACTTCCATTCATGTGCCTGTGGAGACCCACAGCAGGGGAGAAAAGAGGGAGGAGAGGGGCTAGGAAATAAGGAGGGGGTTCAAGGTGGGACACTTTGGCCAGATCAAGCCCAACATTTTTACTACTTCCAGCACCTTGACACAGTGGTATGCATGTTCATTAAAACTGTAAAGTTTGAAAACTAGTCTCCCTCCAAACTCTGAACTGTTTTTCACAGAAAGCCTGCTTTATGCTAGAGCTGAATGTTCAGTAGCACATAGCCCATGCTTTATATCCACAGAAGTAATCCTTCACATGAGAGCTCCTAAAGATAGCAGCACCCAAGAGTCTTCTTGTCACAGTGTCTTTAGACACGCTCAGCCCAGGATGACTCAATCTGAACAAAAGACTGTGATTGGCTGAACTCAAGCATGTTATTACAGCGCAATCCAAGGCTTTTCACTTGCATAGTAATTACAGCTGCATTTACATGCTACACAAAGTGTACATCTAATCCCCATTATTAGATTTAATAGTGAGAGCAGGCGTCCAAGATAGCATTAGAAAAGTTTGTACCAAGCGATTATTACAGCGATTATGGGGCAATTGTATGTTATGGTGGCAGGTCAGCTTCCATAAAGCGTTAGGCATCTCAGTCACTGAGCTAAATACATACAGGCACAACAATCCCCTATAATAGCTGTTAACATGCTCTTGCATTCTGAAGTGGGTATACAAAATTATATTTCATTATATACAATACAATTCATAAACCACTGGAATATACTGCATATAGTGCCTTGCACAACATATGACCCAATCAAGGCTATGGTGTGCAACAGGAAACAATTAACAGCCAATGAGCTGCTTTTAATCCTTAGGGATAGTTTCCTGTGTGGAATGATGGGTAATTCAAGACAGAAGTTGCACTAAGATTAAACACTTCCTCTCAGGGAAACAGTGGTGTGTACGAGCGGAGCCCCCTCTTCTCTGATTAATGATTTAGAACTCCATCAAAGTAAAGCGTCTGAGAGAAGCTCCTACTAGTGAACTTGACCATTTAGCTAACAGGTTGTACGCATTATCCAGTATAATCCTGTTCAAATGTGGAATTTCCACATACTACTGATTTGATCATTATCATGATAATTATCAATGACATGATAACGATATTATCACATCTAGTGAACATTGGCAGAGTGGTTAGCACTTCTGATCTGAGCAAAGAAGCTATTGGTTCTATTCCCACAACTGCTAACAACAATCTTTTCAGACAGTGGAGTTGTCCTTTGCTTTTGTGCAAGTCTAAACGGCAGATATTGATCAATACAAATGCAGAGAATCTGTATGTTTTTGCTTTGTCTGTCACCTTTCACCCAATCATTGTCCAGGTTATTTCGAGCTTTAGGCTCAGAGACGTTGGCATATACGCTAAGAGCAGTAATCGGAGACAAATCAAAGCCAAAAGGGTAGCTCATAAATAGTAATGAGAGTGAAATATTTAATAATACATTATATTGATTGGAGGTCAGGTTTCCATTCCTCTTGACTTAGGTTTTTGCTACAGAGCCCGTTTTGTCTCTTTACTTGAACTGGAATCACTTAAGTCAACATATTTTTCTTCTCTGAGTCCTCAGATGATCCCCACTTTCTTTCAACATGGAGTGAAAGCAGCAGAGCCGTTGTAATGACATCTTCAGTGACAGGAAGAATGGGCAAAGTGAGACACAATACTCTTAACCAATCAGACTGGCCACCTCCCCTCAGGCCCCCTCCAACTAACAATGAGTCTTTGTAATAGGCTGCACTCCACTCGCGCGCAACCATGGACTCAGGAGCCGCTTAATACCAATGTGTCAGATCCTCTCCCATTTGATAGGCATTCACACATCACACACAAAACTATTATTGAAGTAGGCCATGGCAATACAGTATAAAACAATTTAGTTTTTTTCTGATATAATTATAAACTAAAATGATATGTTATATGTTTGTATCTATGTTTATATTTATATGTTTGTGATATTGTGTTGTTTAGCACAGTACTGTAATTTTGGTGACCATCTCAATCCTATATTTTGGAATTTCTCAGACAACTTAAACTTAACTTAAGGTTCAGTTTAAATGTTTTTCTTCCTGGCCCAGACACATGACTAGAGTGCCCCCCCTTCGCTCCCTCATCTCAAGCGGTACCCCTCGTAGTTGTAGGTGAGAGGTCACACGGAGTGGCATTCCTCTCAGCCTGAGTGTAAGCCTCCCGAGTGTTGCTCCAAACAGGGAGGCCAAGCACAGGCAGAGCAGCAGCACAGTCCCACACTCACAGGTAAAAGATAAGGGGCACAGAGGAAGATGGGACGGGTGGGCTTGCTGAAATGGACCACTAAACAGAAGACCCCTAGTGGCTCTTCCATGGTCGATAACCACAGCTGTTTGTTTAGTCTAAGATGCCCCGTGGGACAGACACACAGAAAGAAGGACAGACACGCATTTGTATCATTTATTCATGTGGATATTGATATGACCAGTCTGACTACACAGCCATGCACAAAGGAAACGCTTAAAAAGGCCCTTAGTCACAACAAAAGTGTATGCTTGATTTGTTATTTTAAATATATATTTTCCCACATCATTAGAAAAAACAGTATTCACACAGATAGAAAAATGTCAAAAGTGGATCTGAATGCTCTACATCCATTTTCACAAAGCCTATTTCTATATCTTCTTTGCTTACTCTATTATTATTATTATTATTATTATTATTATTATTATTATTATTATTATTATTATTATTATTATATTCTTACATTGCCACAATACTAAAATTTCAAACTCAATTTCGATACTAAGGAAAAGGCTTGACCACAATCATGAAAATGAAAAACCCTTGACACAACAGAATGTAATTTTCAGCACAAAATAATAGTCCTATGTTTAAAGAACACATATTGTGCTTGTTATGTCATAATTTGCATGTTTTAAATCTCATTATTCATCTAAAACAATTTAAAAAAGAAACAAGTCGGCTGACTTCCTTGTTAGAAAACTGTGGTGCCCAATGGAAGCACACATCTCAGTAAACGTCATCACAACAAAGAATCAGAAACTACAATGGATAGATGCAGATCATGCTAGTGAGTAACAGATTTGTTTTCATTTGTAACAAAATTACTATGTCACGTTGCATATGTATCACTGAGTAATAGGGATGTCAACAATTAATCGATTAACGATTAATTGTCAATTAAGACATTGGTCGAACAAAATGCATTAATTGTAATTAATCGCTAATCGCGGACACGCGCACCCGCGAGGTCACGAAACAAGGCAACCGCGCACCGCGCAGGTCTAGACCTGGTCGAGTCCTGGTTTAGTCCACAGTTATTCCTGGTCTAGTATCTTAGCCAATCAGGACAGAACACAATGTTACACTATAAAAAAATGTTACGCTATAAAAAAAATTGAAAAAAAAAAAATAAAAAATCTGCGAACCGCAATAGAGCGAGAGATTACTGTATTTTGTTATTCAGCATCAATACATTTGTCTGCTTTTTGCTAAGGAATAATTAATTGAGGAATATACAATATACGTGAAAAGTCCCTCAGTCGTCCAGGTAGAATCCATGATACAAGGAGAAAATGTTTCGCCGCCCATCCGAGAGGCTGACGAAGCCTCTCGGATGAGCGGCGAAACGTTTTCAACCAAACATACTTTGTCCAGTTGACAAATTGAACTTCTCCTTGTATCAATATACAATATAATAATACTATGATATATTTATGACTCAGTGTTATGTATACTATAGCTTATATTCTTAAAGACCCTATTGAAACACTAAAATTCAGGTGAAAAACGCCGCTTATCAGTTAATCGTTAATCGATCGATAAGGTCAATCAACTATCAATTAATGAATTAATCAATAATTTGCATCCCTACTGAGTAAGAAAATAAAATTGGAGAACGAAGTAAGCAGAGAGCAACGGCCGTATGCCTGCGAAAACGGGGGTTGATCAGCAATATGGCCTCTAGTGACTAAAGATTGCTCAAACATGCAAGAATCACTCCAAATAAAACTTCAAGAGGGTAAATGAGAAGGGGAAACAACTATAGCATGGTTAGCTCTGAAAAGTCCATTTTGCATAATGGGTGTGCTTTAAGTGTATACTATACTGGTGTTGATAAATTTCAAGATCTCACTCTAAAACTGTTCAAGAAAGGTCAAATTTTGTAGATATTTATAGATACTGGTTTTAGTATCAATTACTATCTGATTTTCGATACTTTTGACAACCCTACTGTATTCTATTCATTATCTTGCAATTGTATGTAATTCCTTAATCTACATAAAAGTCTTACTGATTACTCATATTTCCCATAAAAAATAGATATTTTATTATGACAATATAATGGCACAAATGTAATGTGAGTCCCTGTTATATGTCATATTTATATGCAAAGACATTGTAGATGCAATCTTCCCCTGACTAAATAAGTTTCTGCTTTAACTGATGCCATGGTTTGAATTAAATTACAGGGCTGGTTAACCGCTGCTCTGTCCTCTCATTTTTCCTGCAGTTACCAGTACATGCATTTGCAAACCCCACAGGGCAGAGGCGTCCAGACAGCTGATGGGGCCATCAGATTTCACTGACAAACACACTTAGCCTTCAAGTGAGACACAGTGAAAGTCAATACTCTGCAACTGCTTCTACTGGGCTCTCGTCATTCGTTTTACACAACACTTTGCCCTGCACATCATCTTTTTGCCCCGGTAGCTTATCATAAACCACAGAATACTCTCCCTCAGACACAGGGACTCATGAACTGACCACAGACCATTGCCACAGAGCAGAACTCATCCTGAGTCATGGGCCTCCATTCAAACAGACTGGGCTGAGCACTGGCCCTCTTTAGATACTGCCATTCAGTGAGTCACAGTGCATTACCCTGTTAACATCATCAGGAGCCATACACATACACATATACATTATGCAATTGACGTAATTTGCATTCATATGATGTATTTTGGAAAATACCCAGAGCAAGTTATTAGCCTCATTACCATTTTTCAATAACATCATCATTGAGGTATTTATCATAAATTATGCTGAATATGCATCGCATGAAGGTATTCTGTTGTTACTGACTTCACATGTGAACAGTGCCTTCATTCACTTACAAAAAGATAGTGAGAGGTGTCTAAATAATCATTTCATAGATTTTCCTGGAATTAATTGGGGGTTTCTAGACTGTGCTTTTCTTTAAGCTCAAGTAACTGCCCGAGGTCTTCATTAAAATGTACCTTTGGCTAGACAGCCTATTATGGCTTGTCCACATCTGCCTGAAGAGGACCGGCGACCCACTGGGACTGGACACAATAGTCAGTGAATAGGGTTTGACCTTTGGGACAGACTAAGAAGATGCTATGTGTGTGTCTGATTGAGAAATTAGCTACACTTCTAAACAAATGGTCAGCAGTGCACACATGCACACCTCAAATCTAGCCCTGAGGGAAGAAACCAAAGGCCAGACTGCAGTTGGTTCAACCCTGACCCACTCACACAAACAAACAATGCACCCAGAGAGAAGGACACACTGGGGCTTATACAGCTGCACAGGACTCCAAGCTATCTCGGTAAGTTGTCAGTGTCCACTGGGGTCAGAGTTCCTCTACTGGCAATTGTCCTCATTTCTGTAATTGTTTGTGAGCATGATCACGAAGAATGACCTTGGAGACTCATTCAGCGTGATACAGTGACACTACGCAGGCACACTGGAGCACTTAAGGTGTGTAGGTGTGTTGGTGTTAAGAATATTAGTGCTGGCCTAGCCGGGGTCTGCGGTAGAGAGCAGAGGTTATGCTTGGAGTGGTCCATTTGAAAAGTGTATGCTGTGTGTATGGGTCAGACACAGATGGACAGCTGGTGTTTGAGCGGTGCTAAATCACTCCCCCTCCCCACACGCAGACACACAAACACATACACACATGTCCCATCCCCCACTCACACATGGATACGCCCCTCAGCATTCCCACTCCTCCAGGCAGCGTGCTGAGGCCACATCCAAATCAAACCTTGTTATTTTTTACCAAAATGACACAGACTAAAGACCCAGAGTGACAGTCTGATCAGGCCATATTAGAGGTGACCCTTAAAGTCATGCAAATGCATAAATCAATGGAGGATTGCTCTCCTTGAGACGCCTGCACATACACATTTGTCTATTTTATGAGCTCATCAAGTCCCTCAGGTCACCAACGGCCATCTCAGCCAGGGATAAAACAGCTCACATCAAAAGGCTAACCATCTCACACACATGCACAGACACATGCACACACACTTGGCGTTGCGACTGTGGCAGCATTAATTTTCTTGTGAATGCACTTGACAAACACATAATCATTCGTGGATGCTGCTGGGAGACCACCACACAGGGACACACACACAGCCAGGGGGACCACTGAGCACTGGGGCTGTCAGGACAAGATAAGTGTGCATATAGCATCACCCTCTAATACACAAACACACATTAACAACAACACGCAGGCCGTAGCCCAGACTCCTGGAAAAGCTTGAGCTTATCTTTTGCCACAGATAGCAAAATGGATTAAGAGGCACATTTGGCATGTCCAGAGAGCTGGACAGATAACCAGAAAAACACTCTCTAACTGCAATCATGGTTTGACATGATTTGTGTGCGTATTTGTCTGTGTGCAAGATACAGGGGCAGAAACATATTATAGCCTGAGTTGGTATGCACTCCCCAATGAGCAGCCACTGGACAGGTCTATGCAAGAGTATATGTGTGGGCATGCGTGTCTGGGGACTGATGCAGTGGTTGACCCAAGACTCCAATACACTGGAAGAACGCATTCATCTTGTAAATGCACACAGCTAGCACAGACAAAGAGGGTGTGTGAGAGGACGTCCAGCATGTGCGTGGTGTCAGCTAGAGACAGAGAGAGGAGCCCATCTTATCCTCCCTGTGTGTGTCTGTCCGCCAACGCAGCATGCTGCTCAGGAACCCACTCATAGAGGCAACAATGAACATGAGGGATGTTCCTTTTGAAACTGACAGCTATGATTTTAGCATCCTTCCTTTTCTATGTGACACCACCATGCCCCCAGGACCTTTAACATCTAGATGGATCATTAGTAATTCTCAGAGCCTCCATATCTTCATAAAGTGTTTTGTTACAATTACAATATGAATCAATTTGGTATATCCATATGCATATTTTAAGGTATTTTTCCCATGGATATAATAACACCTGAAATATAACTTGAAATATCAGTAGTCACTTTTGTTAACTTTGGAGCTCTAAGTTAGTTAACTTCCATAAAATAAAGTGTGATTAAACATTACACAGAATTAGTAAGTAAACTAAAATAATTAGTAAGTAAAATATTTTACTACGTAAGTAATGCCAATGTCAACTTATGGCGTGTCCATGTATGTCACTGCTTTGTTATAACACGACAGCTTTCTTTCCATCATTTTAGATGTTTGCCTACTTATCTGCCTGTCTATCCTTCTCCTTTTCTGTCTATTAGAGTCAAATCTCCGTCCTAATGGCCATCTATTGTATACTGCCTCTCCCCCTTCTGCACATGCACACTCCCTCCGAGGGGCCCCTTAACCAGGCTCTCCATATGCCTGACCCCCACCTTGTCTTTCCACATCCCCCTTCTCTCCTCATCTCCTGCTCTGTCGCTGCTGTTGTGGGCGAAGGCTGCTGCCCCATACTACCATCTGCTACAAGACAACAGAGAGGGAAAGCAATAGTGAAAAGGCATAGTGAAAAGATATAGAAGCGATACAAGAAAGATAAAAACCTAAAAATGTCCCATTGGAGGTGTACATGGATGTACTAAAACAGGACATCCCCCATCCTGGCCACAAAGGGAGTATTTAACGTCCACATTCGCAGACAGGAGCAGGACAGCTGAGTGGCGCTTTTTAACCCGTTCCTCTCCACTGATCCTGTCCCATGTTACACTTGTGGGGTGGCAGGTGATGGCTGGGCTGAGGGGAGAGAGAGCTGGTTCAGGGGGGTGGGGGTGTGATTGAGGGACGAAAGCTTGAAACTGATCTCAATCAACACTTACATATCCCACACTCCCCTCCCAAAACCTCAGACCTCAATAGAGAGCAGCTTGCTGCCCCTGTCACTATGACAACCTCTGTGTCAATCAGACTGTAGCAGTGGGCTTTCACATTGGGACTGTGCCACTGATTGCCAGACATTGTATAGTGGGGTTCTGTTCCTTTTGTTGTACTAAAGACAACTACTAATTTATTTGAAAAAAGCAGGTTAAGAGTGCACCTGCCCCATGTTACAACTTTGTCATGATGTATAAACACTAGGCAGCATCTTGTGTTAAAATTGCGGGTTAGGACACAATTCCAAATAGGAAAAATAATTGTAAATGTAAATGCATGTTAGTTGCTCATTATAATCATTGCATTATTACAATAACATTATTGTTACTTTACTTGGTTAACAGGATTGTCATTGTCAGATAATTTTGGATCACACTTATTAGGTATTAGGTGTCCTGTAAACTTAGGTTCCCAGTCCTCAAACATCCAAGGAACTCAGAGAATCTCTTAATTTGACAATTAAAATATTAATTAATGATTGGCAGAAGAAAAGAGAGCGCTGAGTAGCACATCTGACTCCTGCTGAGCCTGTGGAGCTCAGTGGCATCAAGATGGCTGTCAGGTTTGGACACACACGCCGTCATGTAGGTCAACAAACACAGCAAACAGGCCATTCCCCAAAGGAGCTGTCCGTACACAGTGTGACACACTACAAGGCTGCTCAGGACTAAAGGCTGTGATAGAGGGGGGCGAGGGGCGTGACCTGCCAAAGCTGACTGCATTAGAGAAGAGGAGACAGGAAAGGTGCCAGTGTATATGACCACAAATGGAGAGGACACACACCAGCTGTCACTCGCTTATGTCAACCCTATTCTCAGCTTCTGTGCATGTGTGCTCTGTGATCTCAGCATGCATGCTCTCAGTTACACTGCAAACTTTGACCCTACGATGTGTAACCACGCAGGAAAAAGGCTTCTGTTCAGTCTTTTTAATGGGAGCAGACTAATGCCAACGCTCTCGTTGTCTTTCTCTGACAGACATGGCAGAATTTTATTATAGGCTCATACTGTCTTGGTTGTCACATCCACTAGTCCCACTGTGGGGAATTGGTACTAAAAGGTGTATTAAACACAGCAGTGTGCTGATTGGGTGACAGAGAATGATCACCTTCTCACTGGGGTATCCACGGTGACTGCCGCTAAGCCTAAACAACAGCAGCAGTAAAACAAGCCGTATTAGTGACTGCCATCCCAAACAAAGTTAAACACTGAAACACACACATAAAGTAGAAACAAGCCATAGGTAACAACATACCCTTTTGCGGGGCGGTCCTTTCTCTTCATCCTTTGAAGCTCGTGCCCCTGCTCCAGATGTTCGCCCCTGTCGCCCACTCCTGCCCTCTCCCAGTGGAGGCCTGATGGTCATCCTGATCTCTGGGGGGCAAATATAGTTCTCCAGGTTCTTTGGAGGCTTCTTGGTTCTCTTGGTGGTCTGAATCTTTAATTTTAAACTTCCTTCTTGAAAACTGGCCTCTTTGATGGAGAACTCCTGCTCCTCCAGGCCCTCGCCTTGCTCCTCTAGCCCCTCCCCTTCACTAATTGCACCGTTAATTGCATCATCACGACGCAACAAACCAACAGCTCCTTCCTGGTTGTTTTCATTTGGACCCAGCCTTCCTCCTTGTAACTCCACCTCTTTGGGTCGGGCCGAGCCAACCAGGTCCCGTGGCTCCATCCACTCTCTGGCCAGACCCACGAGGACGGAAACCTGGGGCAGTTAGAGGCAGTCTATGGGATGACCCGTTGTGTCAGTCAGCTACTGGGGTTGTGTTGATGGTCCAACAGGAACACAGCAAAGCCAGGGAGAGTCTGCAAAGATGTAGGAAAAAAATAAGATTAACCATCTTTGCAACATCTCTGCAAACAAAACAACACTGTCCTCGGTGTCCTAAAGTACGGTCATTACGGATGACTGCAAAGATAATATTCAGAACAATAAATGTGTGTTATTGACCACAAGAGTCACAGTACAAGTGATTTGAACAGAGACATGAGAGAACAAAAATAATATTTAAAAAAATAAAATGAGATTTTGCTTTCATATATTTTTTGCAAGACTGACAGTCCCATGAGTGATTTCAGGAGATTCAGTGATAAGATACTTTGCAAACATTGGACACTGGTGACTGATCCTTAATTAATGACCAAAGTTAGAAAATAGTTTGAAACTGATGGTAGAAATCAGAAATACATTTTTAAAAACAAACTGTGCAATATTTTAACATGTTTACTTTGAAGTTAGCTTTCTTGAAAAAGAGGCTAATTTTGTGTGTTCAGCAGGGGGCGGGGAATAGTGCAGGGGAAAGGAGAAGGCAGGGGAGAAAAATGGAGAGAAGGAATCTAAATTCTTTCCCCAGATGTGGTTTACGAGCTGCTCTGGAAAAAAAAAAAAAAAAACACCATCTGAAATGTTTTACACATGCATGCAGTAGCATTGGCATACAGAAAGTACATAAAATACATACATAAATAAGTACACATGTAAGTGATAATGTTGCTGTCAGGTTTCAACTCCTCTCCCTCTCTTTCTCACCGCTCTGTAACAGCAACATTTGTGTGGCAGCCATTTCTCAGAGGATTCAGCTTTTCTATTTTGGACCATTGCACATGCCAGGCACCACGGTTATATATGACCAACTCAGACAGAAAAGCCATCAAGTTACACTATGCTCCTAACACGCTGCTGCACAGACAGAAAGCTACCAAAACAAACAGTGGACTACACTTCTCAATGCAGCTCCAGGGAATCCCATCAGTCAATATGACACAAGACATGACTGAGCTGGAAGTGGGGAATGCTGTCCTACATTCTGAGCTCTGACTGACACTGTTTACACTGATGTCAACCCTGGCTAGACCTCCTCCTCCAGACCTGATGATGGCTCCCACAGACGGGCAATGACCTGAGTCCACCGCAGCTTTAAAACAGTAACAGTCTGCACACACAGTCCCAGGTACTGGCTCACACCATGGACTGATCCCTATTGTAATACACAACACTTTGAACACCACATGCTTACAGCAATGAATGAACTTAATCTACCACAGCATTTCATCAAAGCCATTGTGATAACTGTTTGAAATAAATAATAAATAAATAAATAAACCAAAAAGATATAGTTTTCCAGACACAGTTCTTTTTTAAAGGCAGCAACTGGAATGGGATTTGTTGAACCATTTAAGAGCCTTTCTCTAGAACAATTTAGAGAAACTTTAACAAATAAATAGGTCTTACTTTAGTGAATATCAACATTTAATCCCTCAGACGTCCATGTAAGGTACCTAGCAAAACCCACTCATATTGGCTTAAGTCTTTCTTTCAATATTCTCAATATTCTCCCAATATTTTAAGACAATTATCCTTCATTATGTGTGGCTTTTCTCTGTCTGGATTAATATAAACTTGTTCTTGTAAAATGTAAGAATCTTGGCTATGGTTGAACAGTTATTGGTGTTTAAGCTTGTCATATAGTGTGGTTGTTCAAAAGCTCTCTTGATCCGTTTCCTATTCCCAAATGTCATGTCTATGACTCGCCCCTATGGCATGTGTGAAAACCTCCCTGTCCGTCATGTGACCAGCGACAATGACAGGAAAAAGAGACAGCTGCCAGAGCCAACAGTGCACTCACATCAAGAACTAGCTGAAGAACCTCACCTCCACTGACTGGTTTGTCTGTCTCTCCACTGGCTCTATACAACTTAATATTATCTTACTACAGGAGTTTCATCCACCATAGACAGGTCATGACTACAGCCCCTCCCGGCTCGGTGCCCTATAAGCTGTGTAAGTGCTCTGTGTTAGTGCTGTATGTTCCTGGCAGACAGTTGGAGTTTATGTAAGTCTGACCCCTCTCTGGGCCTCTCCAGCCTGGCTAAAGCCCCACTGTCTCCTCTCTCTTTAAAAACTCACACACCTTCACAAGTGCCAGACTGCAAGATGACTGTGAAAATCCAATGCATAGACAGTCTTTTCATGTTACCAAGGCTGCTTTTGAATATCATAAGGACATTTATTCCATTGGTTCACCTGAAAAAACATTATGCCTTGTGAAAGCATTTAAAAGAATTGCAGTAATGGACTCATATCAAAGATGAAAACTTGTAGATAGATGTAAACAGTGGTGGGAAGTGTGAGGGCTATGAGAGAGAGATGGAGGAGGAGATGGCAGAGGAGAAACACAGCCTTTTAAGGTTGCATACCCAGCAGCCTGTTGCCTGAGGTGGACTTCCAAAGAGCTGCTACATGTGGACAGATGTGCAGACAACACAAGCAATATCATACAAACTATTTAAATACATACATCTTCAACTCTTTCCAAGGAAAGATGTTTTGCCTGGAATGGTCCATGGCATGGCATCTTTAATCATATTACAGGTGTTATTATGGTTATTTAAACAAACAAACAAACAAACAAACAAACTGCATTCTTACTGTGAGCAGGCTCTCCAAAGATCTCACTTGACCTGGTGGTTTCACCTGTCTCCGTAATACTTCCACACTGTGCAACATCTCATTCCATGCAATAACATTTCCACAGAGACAAGCAGATGATTGACACTCCATCTTAAAGTTCCATAGTCCACATTTAAAACTAAGTGAAGAGCCTCACAGACTTACACTGCTTTTATGAGGCAAATTCAAAAGGGATTTCTCAAGATATGTAAAATCCACTGGCCACAGAAGGCTGTCAAACTGGAAAGCTTTTAGTCCTTGTGTTTTGACAATGACCTTCTGTGCCTATTGTGATAATAATGACTGTTATTATTATGTGTATTAGCACAGAACACACCTGTGATGGGCAAGCAGTGTAGAGATTTAAGAACACTCATGCAAGCAGATGCCATGTATGTGACTGTAATGTGAAGTGATGGACTGGGAGCTATGTGCACCTCTGAGTGAGCCATATGCCAGACAGCACTCAAACCACCAAACTACCCAGCACACAGAGATGAATATTAAACCATTTTACTGCTGCAGAATCCACAAAATGGCTGTCAGCACAAAAAAAAGAAAAAAAAAAGCTCCCCAACTGTCTTCCTCTTTCCCCACACCTCACCAACCTCTGTTCCCCCTCCCTCCCCTGTGTACTCTGCCAAAAGGTGCTCCAGAGCTGATACTCTGTTAAGAGAGCCTGCCAACAGTTAGATTTGTCCTTGGATCTCATTCACATTCCCTCCTTCTCCTCCTGTGTGATCCTGTTTCAACCCCAGCTATCCCATCTGCGGAAAAAGAGGGGGATACACCTAATCAATTTCCCATGCTTTAATTTAAAAGGTGGTACGGAGATCTAATTTCCTAATAGGAGGTTTATTAGCCTGCTGAATAATTTTTTGCTGCTGGAGTTTCGACTCCTAGGAACCTGTTAACAAGACAAGATCGATGGTTCCATACCGTTTGAATCACCTCAATTATCTCCCAGAAGCACTTATCGAACACAGTCAGTCAATCCTTTCGCAATAGCCTCTTATAGTATTTGTTTTGTTACACACTTACAATTCCAGGGACCACTTTACAACACTAAATCATCCAATTTTGTATGTTGGAGTCCCAGTCTATATTCAATCACAAGTACTTTCGTCAACAATGTCATGGGCACATATCTTGCCATCCCAGCTTTCCACAATGTTGCAGGCAGCAGTGATTAATACATTACTAACAGCCAGAGTGAAGAGGTAGTTATGGCATCCAGTAACCAATGGTATGTAAGTGGGGGCATGGATGGGTATGTGATTTAAACGTGATAAGAGAAACATGGGAAAACATGACACAGGTGTGGAGAAAACATGTATTTCATTAGATATGTATAACTGCATCTGCAAAACCAAACTTATGTCCAAGTAAAAGCAAAGCAAGTACACATGAAACAACAGAACTATTGACCCAATACTGGTGTTTGCACTATTGATGATGGAGAATACATAGTAGTAGACACATATTTGGTGCAAGAGAGCAGAAGCAGTGCAGAAGCGGGCAACATCAGTTGATTCGTGCTTAGTGTGTAGTGGGCACTGCATCCTATTGACCTCATTAGCTGTTTTATTACATTAACAAGGCAATAACGTGTAAACAGCGAGAAGAGCAGACAGAAGAAAGTCCTACATGTGCCTACTTCATATTTTTGTCATGAGTCTACAAACGTGGTAATGAAACAATCACTGGAGCTAATAAAATGGTACGTGCGTAGCAGTAAAGCTTGTGGCATGCGTAAAAAGGCGAGCTCTCTCCACAGATCACAATATGGCCAAAACATATAAGAGTGAAATTATTCAGATGAGGAATGTGGGCATTGGAGCGGAGCTACTTACCCATGTTTAATGTTGTCACACACTCGGCTCGTACGTGTAAATATTTTATCAAGATCATTTACAATCCATTTAGCCACATTTTACACCAGCGACAGATGAGATGACATTCTCCCGGGGAGCTGTCAAACGGTGCCACGATATATGGAGATCGGAAATATGTGTAAAATGGCGTCAGGGGTTTATTTGGGAAAGAAAAAAAAAAGGCAAAACTGGATCTCACAGGCAGCGTGATGTCAAAAACAAGGTAGAAGCACGCAAGGAGAAAATCCACTTGGAAAACTTGGTCCTTCTGTCCAGTGCTGGGTTTCTTTTGGAAAGCTCTGGGTAGTTGTGGTCTGGTGGCTCAAATGCCGCGCAATACAGCTGGTAAGTGAGAAAACTGCGCAGCACAGATCCCGAGCAAATCCGCTACACGAAAGGAGGCGAAAGGAGGAGGAGGAGCGGGGCTATTACTGCAGTCAAAACAAGCACGCATCCGACTACGAGACAAGATCCAGCGGGGAAATGTCAAGGAGCAGGAGCGCGCGTTGGGCTTTAGGTCCACGGGGAGACGGTCGCATTGGTGGAGGATCCCCCTCTCTCCGCCTGTGTGTCTCTCCACTTCTTCTCAGCGCGGTGAATGTCAGGTCCCGGAGCCTGCTGTCTGGTAATGATCTCACCCCGCAGACTGAGCGCTTGTGGCCGACCCGAGCAGCACTAGAGAGGAGAGGAGGAGCGACACCGCCTCCACCTGGCAGTGCGTCTCCATAGCCATATGGGAGCGTACTACAGTAATTATGAAAGATCTATTTCAATTTCATTATCACCGTTATTTCACTAAGTAATGTGTCAAATGAATTCATTATGATAAAGAATATGATAGCTATTATTGCTGGCTATGATGGCTATACGTATTGCACCTGCTTCACAACCAACGTGCAATACTTATACTACAATATATTATGTGCAATCTGTGAAATACTCTACAGTACTTAGACTTAGACTTAGACTTAGACAAACTTTATTGATCCACAAGGGAAATTGCTTTGGGTACGGTAGCTCACTCATCAAATATAATATACAATATAAAACAGAGGGTAAAAGAACAAGAAGAAAAATAGATGGAATAGCAACCAAAGAGCAATAGACCTGTGTCAGATGAGACACAATTATATACATAAGATAATGGTAATAAATATATATGTACAATCAGATTTAAATAGAAAAGTAGTAGTCAAATACAAAATACAGTATCAAATATGATGTTCAGTACCAGCTGTATACAGTTGTAGGGAGTATTATCTAGCATTAGTATTTCTTGACTCTCTTAGCGAGTCAACGGTTCTTCTGATCCTAAGCATTTCATTGCATTGTTGACCTTGTGTTGATCCTGCATATGACAAATAAACAATCTTGAATCTTGAATCTATTATCTTATAACTTTGACCAGATTCATATTTCAAAAAACATTACATTAGGCCTATATTATTCATTTTTGATAAACCCATATCTTGACCAATTTAAACCATTCGAATGTGCAGTGTGAGCCTCCTGCCCTGTAATACACGGTGTCTGTAGTTCACATAGGCTACTGATTATTAAACTTTTATAGACTACTTCATATCACTTACAGGCTAAATATGCTAATCACGTTGAGCAAATGAATATTGTATGAATTCTTCAAACAGAGTAGAACAAACTCTATCGATATGTATGATACTATTATGTGCTTTTACATAATGTGCTACATCTCTTGCTTGTAATAAGGAAATGGGTCTCTACATGAGTGGGCCAGGGTAACAGCAGGTGTAGATGTGACCTGGTGCTTTCCCTCTGGCCAGATTATTCATGGAGTGTGAAAGCAAAGAAACACTTCATCAATAGGCCACCATACCATTGCTGAATACAGTACAGTATAGCTTTATGCTTTTATGCAAACTGTGACCTTCCTTGTATCTAAAGCCTGATTTAACATTAGCAAGAGATGCAAATGATGTCAAAGTGACCTTTCTCTTGTGCTGTCCCAGGGCTTCCAGCTGCTCCCTAGTGTCTAACTGTAGGCACCCACTGGGAGTCACTGTAATAATTTGCTCTCCCACATGTAAGCAGTACTTTAAAATACACTGTTTTTGTTTTTGCTCCCCCTGCTGTGGTGCACCATCTAGTCTCACAAATCAACAGTGTGTGTTTGCGCAAGCTGGGCTGTGAGTCAATTTTATCGGCCATGTTTTCACTGCCACAGCAAATCTTTTTTTCTGCTATCATTTCTGCTCTAGTGTCAACAGCAATCCTTCATAGTACTTTGATTTTACTGGGTGTGGATGCCCTGTAATAAGCCATGGAGTACCACTCATATCTCCAATATTTTTCATGGTTTTTGAAGTTATTATTGTTGTTTATGCACCGTCTAGCACATTTCACACCAAATATTATATTGTCCCCTTAGAATTATAAGATTCAATCAGAGTGTTTGTAGAAAGTGAGTTTTTCATAACTGTTCCTTCTGTCTGATCTAGACATTTATATTTCTTTGAACAAAAACCTTTAAACCTAAAATCTCAGAACTACAAGAACACAGATAGAATATAGATAGAGATTTTCATTAATAATGTTTAATATTTCTTCATATCTCTTGAAATATTTTATACAGATATTTTTTTCTTTCCCAGACATATAGGATAACACATTGATGCACTGTAGACCTTTCTCCAGGGACTATTGATGTAAAGAACACATACTTTGCACTTTACAAAATAATTACAAGGCAAAAGCAGCAGACATTTTGAAACACTGAATAATAATCCTGTGTCATGTGTTTGAGTTTATTGATTTGGGATGTGTGCAGGAATACAAAGAGACCCCTGAGAGTGAGGTTTCAACAGCTGCTCCCCTACAACCAATCAATCGCAGTCTATGTGTAAACATTACACACACACATATTACACACACAAGCACGCACATGCACAACAGATACCAAACACGCTCTCCTCTTCTGTTGCCATGGATACCAGATACCGGCAGCCAAGAGGGAGCAGTTTTCCAGCTTAAACTGTAAATATTGAATTATGATGGAGAGAAACGGAAGACAGATCTAAATATCTCCATAATCCTCTCATCTCTAGTCACCGCTACAGGAAATCCACTGCATCATTCGTGTTCATCAAGTTACTACATTAAAAAAAATCAATTATGGCATTTACTTAACTCTCTCTCTCTGCCTAGTGTCCTTGTTTCTTCACCTGACAGTAAATGCTTGATCATGATATAAGAAACAATCAGATCAGATACCTGGAAAACTGTTGCACCTCTCATCCTATCTATCCCAGAGCTGCCAGTCTGTTTGAAATGCTACTTTTTAGCAAGGATTGGGACTGATATGAAAACATAGACTGTGTGTACCAAACTATAGAACCAATCTAGGATCAAACCAGAATCAAACAAGAACCAAACCAGGACAAAAGTAAATGCAGTCGTAGCTAGGTTTGTACCTTTGCTTTACCCATGGATTATGCAAGGAGAAATCTCATTCCTGACTATGTTGCACAACAATCATCAATTACAGCCTGCTCTAGCTTTGAATAAGAAAATATTTTAGATGTACTTATTCTGCCATAGTTACCGATTAGTATTAGAGGCAACGTCCCAGTAACAAGATAAATGATCAAAGATCAAAGATCAAAGTATAGATAGTAGTATAAAAGTGCATTCATACAGCTACATGAATTGCTGTTTTGTATGAGCACTTAAGATGCACAATAACCTTGAGGTGACATTGTGGGGAGAGGAGAATCACGTTTAATCAATGAAGGGCTTTTCTCTGGGAGTCCACTAATCTCACAGGGCAGGGGAAGGTTCATCAGAGCTGAGAGACCCCTGGGACTATCCGGGCTAATGGGGTTAGCGCACACAGTAAGGGAGACACACTTAGATTGGTGTGTAACAGCAACACAAGACAGTGAACATGCTTTAAGTGTATGTTACTGAGTGCTTAGTGAGAGCTGCTTACACATAGATGGATGCAGAAGGAGAGGGGCCCATGCTGATAGAGGGGGGAGTTAATGGGACGTGTGACAAGGTTGATTACTGGGGCCGCAGTGATCGGCCTGGGTTAATGAAGTAAATGACTTCTTGGATAACACAGTACAGAGGTGATCTTCAGCTCCTTACACACTCTAGATAAACTATAAATCGCCAGGTCTTTCAACTCATTTACCTCTCAGACATGACCAGCTTAAACACCCTTTGGTTTTGTGAGTGGGAGTGTTTGTTTTTTTTGTTTTTTTGAAAAGAACAAAAACACTTATTCCACTCGAAGGTCATGCAGGTCATGTGAGGTTCTTAAATGTGAAAGACAAAATGAAATACAAGTATCAGTTAGGAATGTGAAATTATTATTAGACATTTCTGATTCATTACCTTTTACTCAGGTGGGTGGAAGGTGTCAGCCAAAGCCTAATTTTAAGTATGAATGGAAAAAGAATAAACCAAAGGTGTAAAAACGAAACCCCTTTCTTTTTTTACGTCATCTACACTGAACAAAGCTGTTATGCAGTCAATCAAAACCAACCCCATAGCCGTAGCTTTAATACAACAAAACAGAACTTTGCAGTGACTGAGGTACTCATTAGACTTCAATATGTTCCATTTTTTGTTTACTGAAATCCAGAAGAGCAGGTTAACTGGAGGGCTCTGCAGGGATTCTTTTGTTCCTGAAACTCTTGTCAAATTTGGCAGCATCAGTTCCTACATGTTGTTGCGGATTGCAATGTGTCCACACATGTCCACTGAATCCTCTTAACTGTTTTTCTTCACTATCTATTTGGTCATATGATCACATTGTACAAATGCAACCAGACTGAGTTAGTCTGGAATGTACATAATGAAAGTAGCTCTTGTACTAGCTCTTGTAGGCTCTAAACTCTCTCTCTGATTGTTATCTATGAATCACATCCAAGATAGAAAAGTAGTTTCTTCTTCAAGACCTTTGACTTAAACAATAAATAACAAGCTATATCTAAACAAAAATAAAAAATCAAATTACAGTGTTTTGTCTTATAAGAGAAAACTGTTTATGTGAATGCAATCGCACCTCAGCCCGAGCCAAAGAAGTTCACACATTTTAAATTTACTGTTCGTGTGTTTTGCATATAACAGTCCTAACAAAACACGCTGAAATACAATATTCATTTTGGTGGTTTTGTCTAAACTTCACACCTCAGATATCCACCCGAACACATCCTGTTGTGTTCTAACTGTGCATGTGGTCAGATGCAGCTGTGTTTGTTCGGTTTGAGCAGTGACAGAATGAAACAGAAAAACCCCCTGAACAGAAAGACCTCATCACACGTACAACAGGTGCATGATACAGCAATGACCTCTTTATGCTGAATCATCTTGTCAAGGTGGATGGTAGTAACAAATTACAAATGATTGACTTACGTTTTATTATAACATTGTATATTATTAAAACATATAAAATAATAATTCATGATCTTATAATTTATAGGTACATGTAAAAACATGCAATAGCTTTTTTTGTCATGCAACTGTATATTTTCCTCTCTGCAAAATAAATAAATAAATAAATCTGTGAAGAAATGCTGTTTGTTCGACATTTGTAAATTAATGGGATTTGCCGAGTTTACAGAAAGTGTGAGCATGTAAATCAAAACAAAGGTGTGTAAGCTATGAAACAAAACACTAAGACTGTTGTTAAAACCACACAATAGCAGTCAAGGGTGAGGTGTACAAGAGTGTTGCACTACGAGCAAAACAATGGTTCAATCTGTGAACACTGTTTTTGAATTAAGAATAAATCAACATTATTCAGTAAAATTTACATTTGATCTGAACATGTTACCCCATATCTGGGAATACAGTCAATACTACAATAGAATTTATAAGTTCATTCACCAGCAATGTCTTAATTGCATTTCCTAAATAAACATGCAGGGTATACAGCCTATGTGTGGCCCATGTAGCCTATTAGCCACCTGGTCTGCACTTGTTTACAGTAGACCATGTGAATAATCTCCCATTTGAAGTTCTTCCCTGTGGCAGGATGTGGTTGTGCGAACCGTCCTTGCACAAAAACACCCACTTCCTATGATTTTGATAAACAGCACTGTGGTTTCACTCCAGAAAGCACATTATTGGTTGACAACACTGCCATCTGTTAATGTGACATATATTAGCTCACATAAGCTATCAAATACATGCATTTTTGTGATTTTATTGTAGGTGGGTGTATAGTCTTCGATGTTTGACATGAAAAGACAGTATTTTCTCTTGTCTTCATGGTTGCTTGGACACATACGGTCCTGTCAGTCTGTGAGCTGTCAGGGTGCAGGGTGCATGCTTTCTGAGAGGAGAATAAGAGGGGTGTATTAGGCCTGCTGATCCTTCACAGTTCTCTTGTCAAGCTAAAAGTGGGACTAAAAGTCACTGGTGTGTAAGTCTGTGCGTGTGAGTGTAGTACTGGGGCCGTAGTGGGTCAAAGGAGAGGAGCCATGCCTAATCCAGTGGGATGTGGGGTATGCTGTGTATGGAGATGCGATGTAAAGATGTGCTCAACAGTGCATGGATCACAAAACCTTCCTAACTGACAGCAGGGAGTCCCAACAGCAAGGCAAGTGTCAAACTCACTCCAAAAAGAGCACCAATTTCTAACAAAAGAAAGAAAGTTTTCATTGCAAGTAAAAAGCAGAAATAAAAACCTGCTCAATATTGAAACACTTTAAACTATATAAAACAAACAATGTCATAGGATATACGACTAACCCACATCAGATTAATCTATCTGTAATGATGGCATTGTAACAAATAAGCCAGTAGATGGCAGTATTGGTTAATAGGAGAAATAATAACCCGGAAAAAGTAATAAAGGAGCTTTAACAAAACCGGAAGAAAAGAGCAGATACAAGCTGCTAGCATGGCTTTTGATGTCAAATCTAGAGCAAAGCGGTATGAGAAGCTGGACTTTCTTGGAGAGGGTCAGGTGAGCTAATATCAATGAACAATGACCGAAAATATAAGTTAGAACATGATATGAGCTCTCGAGCGTTTACAGGCAATATGCCATGAGCATGCCATAATGCTAATGCTAAATGTTAGCTGGTTGTCAGTGTAAACAAAGCGTTGTCCGTGCCATGATTTTGCGTCTCTTCTCTCCTTTAGTTTGCTACAGTCTACAAAGCTAGAGACAAATTTACTGACACCATCGTTGCCATTAAAAAGGTAAAAAAAACAAGCAAAGGTTTGTGTGTCATACGTTAAAACTGAACATTAAACTTTTGTAAACATTTCAAGTATTGTTCTTTGTGTTGCTTTCAGATAAAAGTTGGTCACAGGACTGAAGCTAAAGATGGTAAATATCACCACCCTTTTATAAGATCACATTTGAGAAGCAGGTACAAGTCATGTACTCACATGTCCATGTAATTCTTGCAGGAATCAACAGAACTGCACTGCGAGAGATTAAACTACTGCAAGAACTGCATCATCAAAATATTATTGGGGTAAATGATCAGCAGTACATGAAACATTTGTTCTGTATTTTATATATATATATATATATATTGGTATATACACTCAACAAAAATATAAACGCAACACTTTTGTTTTTGCTCCCATTTTTCATGAGATGGACTTAAAGATCTAAAATTCATTCCAGATACACAATATTACCATTTCTCTCAAACATTGTTCACAAATCTGTCTAAATGTGTGATAGTGAGCACTTTGCTGAGATAATCCATCCCACCTCACAGGTGTGCCACATCAAGATGCTGATCTGACATCATGATTAGTGCACAGGTGTACCTTATACTGCCCACAATAAAAGGCCACTCTGAAATGTGCAGTTTTGTCTCACAGCAAAATGCCACAGATGTCACAAGCATTGAGGGAGCGTGCAATTGGCATGCTGACAGCAGGAATGTCAACCAGAACTGTTGCTCGTGCATTGAATGTTCATTTCTCCACTATAAGCCGTCTCCAAAGGCGTTTCAGAGAATATGGCAGTACATCCAACCGGCCTCACAACCGCAGACCACGTGTAACCACACCAGCCCAGGACCTCCACATCCAGCAGGTTCACCTCCAAGATCGTCTGAGACCAGCCACTTGGACCACAATAAAAGGCCACCTTGAAATGTGCATTTTTATTTTTTTGCTTGCTTTATTGGGGGTCTGGGGACTCAGAACCAGTCAGTATCTGGTGTGACGACCATTTGCCTCATGCAGTGCAACACATCTTCTTCGCATAGTTTATCAGATTGTCAATTGTGGCCTGTGGAATGTTGGTCCACTCCTCTTCAATGGCTGTGCGAAGTTGCTGGATATTAGTGGGAGCTGGTACACGCTGTCGTATACGTCGGTCAAGCACATCCCAAACATGCTCAATGGGTGACATGTCCGGTGAGTATGCTGGCCATGCAAAAACTGGGACATTTTCAGCTTCCAAGAATTGTGTACAGATCCTTGCAACATGGGGCCGTGCATTATCTTGCTGAAACATGAGGTGATGTTCATGGATGTATGGCACAACAATGGGCCTCAGGATCTCATTACGGTATCTGTGCATTCAAAATGCCATCATTAAAATGCACCTGTGTTCTTCGTCCATAACAGATGCCTGCCCATACCATAACCCCACCACCACCATGGGCCACTCGATCCACAACATTGACATCAGCAAAGCGCTCACCCACACGACGCCACGTCTGCCATCTGCCCTGAACAATGTAAACCAAGATTCATCCGTGAAGACCTCTCCAACGTGCCAGACGCCATCGAATGTGAGCATTTGCCCACTCAAGTCTGTTACAGCGACGATCTGGAGTCAGGTTAAGACCCCGATGAGGATGACGAGCATGCAGTTGAGCTTCCCTGAGACGGTTTCTGACAGTTTGTGCAGAAATTGTTTGGTTATGCAAACCAATTGTTTCAGCAGCTGTCCGAGTGGCTGGTCTCAGACGATCTTGGAGGTGAACCTGCTGGATGTGGAGGTCCTGGGCTGGTGTGGTTACACGTGGTCTGCGGTTGTGAGGCCGGTTGGATGTACTGCCATATTCTCTGAAACGCCTTTGGAGGTGGCTTATGGTGGAGAAAGGAACATTCAATGCACGAGCAACAGATCAGATTGACATTCCTGCTGTCAGCATGCCAATTGCACGCTCCCTCAATGCTTGTGACATCTGTGGCATTTTGCTGTGAGACAAAACTGCACATTTCAGGGTGGCCTTTTATTGTGGGCAGTATAAGGTACACCTGTGCACTAATCATGATGTCAGATCAGCATCTTGATGTGGCACACCTGTGAGGTGGGATGGATTATCTCAGCAAAGCAGAAGTGCTCACTATCACACATTTAGACAGATTTGTGAACAATGTTTGAGAGAAATGGTAATATTGTGTATCTGAAATGAATTTTAGATCTTTAAGTCCATCTCATGAAAAATGGGAGCGAAAACAAAAGTGTTGCGTTTATATTTTTGTTGAGTGTGTGTATATATATATATTAGTGTGTGTGTGTGTGTGTGTGTGTGTAATATATATATATATATATATATATATATATATATATGTATATGTATATGTATATATGTATATATATGTATATATATATTATATATATATATAATGTGTATATATATGTATGTATATATGTATGTATATATATATATATATATATTAGGGCTGTCAAACGATTAATTTTCTTGATTAATTTCTGAGATTAATCTCAGAAATTTCATAGTTAATCGCGATTAATCGTGATTTATTTTGCATGTTTAAAATTGATATCTTGCAGTAAGACCGTTCGAATCTAAAGTTAAACTCACAATGCAAAGTATTTCTCACCATTTTTTTTATTTAAAAAAAGTGCAGAGAAAGGAAAAAGTAACAATGAACCAGTAATGGTGCTTACTTTGAGAAATTGTAAATAAATGAATGAAGCCCGCTCGAGCTGCCTACGGATGCGTAGAAGGAACAAAATACTAGCAAACTCAAAATAGCGCGTTTAACCGACAATGAGTTTAATTAATACAACCAAATGAGCTGCATATAGATGGTAGAATTGCGGAAAATGCTGGCAAACTCTGATCCCGATTAAAAAAATTGTTCGCGATCATAACTTACATTAATCTAATCGCGATTAACGCGTTAATATTCCCAGCCCTAAAATATATATATATATATACACACACACACACACATATATATACTTTATATATATATATATAAGTATATATGTGTGTATGTGTATGTGTGTGTGTGTGTATATATATTTGTATGTATGTATGTATGTGTATAATGAGTATTGTATGATTAAATTACTCTGAAATGTCTTTGTGTTTTAGTTGTTGGATGCCTTTGGTCACAAATCAAATATCAGTCTGGTGTTTGATTTCATGGAAACAGATCTAGAGGTAAAATGTCATTAGAAAGCTGTTATTCTTGTTTTTCTGTCTGTTAAATGTGTCTTGCACAGTTGTTAGTGCATAGAAAATGCCACTAGAATTTTGTACCCATAATAACTTGCTAGTCTATTGGCCAATACCATTTTTTACCTGGATCAGTTGGATGCTTTTTTTTATGATTTTTAAATAAAGTAGTGTATTTAAACTTATTGTTTCCTATTTAGGTTATTATAAAAGACACTAGCTTGGTCCTGACTCCAGCCAACATCAAAGCATACATCCTCATGACACTTCAGGGACTAGAATACATGCATCACCACTGGGTTCTTCACAGAGTAAGACTCTTAAATGTTATATTTTAATGAATATAGATTTTTTTTCATATAACATAACAGTTTTCTTGTTTGTGTAGGATCTGAAGCCAAATAATTTGTTATTAGATGGAAATGGCGTGTTGAAGTTGGCCGACTTTGGTTTAGCCAAATCCTTTGGCAGTCCAAACAGAATCTACACACATCAAGTTGTTACCAGGTCTCTGTAACATCATGAATAGGAATTCTGTTATAATCACATATATTTGTATTTATTTATATTTAACATTGGTCATAGTCCATAGATGGGCAATGGCTGTAAAGCTGTTGTGTATTGTTTTTTTATTATCTCAAATTCCCCAGGTGGTATCGATCGCCTGAGCTCCTGTTTGGGGCCAAAATGTACGGTGTGGGTGTTGACATGTGGGCAGTGGGCTGCATATTGGCAGAATTACTACTTCGGGTAATTAATATTCACATAGAACCTTTGATTGTGTCATTATATTTATGGTGACTCGACTTTATTTCTGTAACTATAGATACCATTTCTCGCCGGAGACTCTGATCTCGACCAATTAACCAAGATCTTTGAGGCTCTCGGCACTCCAACAGAAGAGACATGGCCTGTCAGTTTATTATATTGCTTTTTTTTGTATCATTTGCTTTTTACATCCTTCCTGTTAAGCATAAGCACCATATCTTTCTACAGGGGATGACTTGCCTACCAGATTATGTGTGTTTTAAAATATTTCCTGGTACACCGCTTGAACACATATTCAGTGCTGCTGGAGATGACCTACTTGAACTGTTACAAGGATTGTTTACATTTAATCCATCTACAAGGACAACAGCCACTCAAGTAATCAATTTGCTCTTGTACATATTTTTCACCACAGTGCTTCCCAAACATGACGTGAATTTGATGACAATTCACTTGTCTGCTGTCCCACAGGCTTTGAAAATGAGATACTTCAGTAATCGGCCTGGTCCCACTCCGGGTCCTCAACTCCCAAGACCAAATTGCTCAGCAGAAGCCTTGAGGGAAAAGGAAACAGTTGGACGGAAGAGGAAGATTGTTGGTCTAGAGACAAGTAATTATTTATCTTGGTTACTTATCAGCATTTTACTAGCGGACAGCACTTTGGATTTCCTCCTAAATGGTTGGTTGAGGTCCCTGGAGCCTGGAGAACTTCTCATTACTACAGTGGGCTCTTTGCTTTATTCCCATTTAACATGTGTTGTTAGGACCATTGGTGACTCTAAATTGGACTGACAAATATGAGAGTAAGTAATGACCAATATGTCTGTCTACACTAAGCCCCAAGTTAACACTCTGATGAGGAAAATGATGATCAATTATCAAAACACTGCCCATACCCTACTTGATGGTAAGTTGTAAGTTGTGTTGTATTGAGATGTTTGCGTTTTGGTTTATGTAGCTAATTTGTATGTGCCTGCCACACACATTTCACATGTTTAAGGCTGAATTGAAAGGGGCTTGGAATTTTAAGACGTCCCACATCGACCTAACTAACAGGTAGCATGTTGTGAATTTAGGTCTGCCCGTCTATTCTCATGCCTGCACCACTATTTGTAAATCCACATCAGTGCCCGAGAGAAGCTTGTAATTCAGAGGGTGTTGGCTGCAAAACTTGAGAATGTCATGAAGTTAGAGTACATGCATACTCTTTAGTGGTGAGATATGTTGTACTGAACTAGGGCCTTGGTGTGACTGGGAGGTTCTAAGGGTTTTACTTTGTGGTCTGGAAAATCTTCTGGAGTCTGGAGCTCTCTGTTTAGTGTACTGTGCAAGCTATAAATTGCACCATATGATTAAAATATTTCTTGCTCACTCAGTACAGTATAGGTAAGTATAACATGACATTAAACTTACCGATGTCATGTCTTTCCCAGCTGCAATGAAGAAGAAGCTGATTTTTTCACCAGAATGAATCCCATCAATCACATGTGGACCTTGAATCTCCACAGAAGAACATTACTCAGGGTTGTCTAGTGGAAGTAAACAACCCCACCTACCTGATGTATGTGAACAAACCCTGCTGCTGGCTAGTGCTTGGTGTATCAAATGACTGTGGTCAGTTCTTTCATTTCATCAAATATTGGAGGTCTTCTAAATACTTCTATTGAAGTGACAAAAACTAGCACCAAATAAATAAATGCGTTTTTGTATTTTTTTTGTAAGAAAGACCAATAAATGGCCTGCAATGTAATGACTTGGTGGATGTGTGGTATGTGATGTCAACCGGCAAAATCTACAGCTAGTTTCTTCTCCAGACCTGTTTTCTGAGGATCTGACTCCGTCAGCCACCAGTCATGGATCTATGAAGCAACCAGCCAAACTGTTATCTACCTCTAAATAAGCTCCAAGTATGACTTACGTTAAATTGGAAAGGGACAGAAAGAAAAAAATAAAATGAAATGTGCAAATAAAAGGAGAGCCATGCTAGCAGCTTAATTGATATATTGAGCTGCTAAAAGTGATAGAAATCACTTACCACAAAGCCTATCCTATATTTATGAATGGTAACAGCCTACAATTACTTTTATAAAGTATAACTATTATAAAGTATTTCAGTGTGTAGTGTTGTAGTGGCTTTATGGCTTTTGTTGTTGCTGATGAGCGGTGGGAGGAGAAACTGGAGCAGCAGGAGGAGGAGGAGGAGGACTGGAGGAGGCGAGAGCGACCAGCCGCTGACGAAGACCGAGCTCCAAGCGCGTTGTTTCCTCAAGTGCTTTGAAATCCATGTAGGAAAAAAGAGCGGTTTTTTTTTAAGCGGAATTCATTTATTTACCACGAAGCATTATGTGTACGCCGTGTTGTTTCTCGCAGGTAAGCATGACGAGGACTTTTGTTTGTTATCTGTCGACAATTTGGCGTACGATTGGTGACAATGTAACGCGCCGGAGCTTGCGCTGCTAGGTCAAGCCACTGTACTGTTTACTTTCTCTCGGTGAATCTGTAGTTCCCATAAAATGATCATCTTCACTCTTTATTACACGGTTGTGTCGTGATGGAGGCAAAAAAAAAAAAACTCGTCAGTATATTGGGCAGTATAGTTCTTTTATAAACCTTTTTGTTCGCCTTCTGGTTTCCATGTGACTTGTTATGGATGTCTGCTTAACAATCTTTTCTTTGTTTCTCTTTTCTTTTGTTACTACAAACTGGGAGAAATTCAGTCACCAACCTTACTTCCATTCTCAGGAATAGCATATAGGCTAATTGGATCCTTATCCAGCAAGCCGATGGAAAAGGCATACATATGGTCAGCTGTTTTAAGCCGTTCTCTTACTGACTGTAAACCAGCAATTACAAAACCTGCAATTTAACTTAGGAGAGAGACGCCACATCAGAGACCACTAACTGTCTACTCCCATCTTTTCTGTTGAAGTCCAGTCATTATAATTTGGACAAATATGACCGCTGCTATTGTATGCCTTTACTGTCTGCATTTGGTGGCCTTTTGTTTTTTTAACTAGGCTTAAAGTAGGCTGCCAACATCCTGAATTATTAAAACGTCAACAATTGCACTACCTCTTACAATATGAATCTTTTATATCAACTTCTCAAGATCTTCACAATTTTATGAATTTTAGTCTAAAGTTAAAGGTCCTATATTGTACAAAATGGATTCTTGTGAGCCTTAAGCAATGATATAATGCTGTAGTTAACCATGAAATACATACCTACAGTTGTGTTTTGTGTCATTCACACATGTTAGTTTATTAGTCTGTCTACATCTCCAAAGTTCAAAATGCTCGGTTCCACCTTGTGATGTCATGTAGTGGTAGTTTTTCAGTTAACAGCTCCTTTTACCTTTAGTTCATTAGAGATGGGCAATTCCAGATCTGAAATCATCTAGCTGATTCTAGTGACCCTGCATGGATTTTAAAAACACAGTGGAGGACTTCCTGTCTGTTTGAGAGAAGAACTCAGCCTAAATATGCAGGGTGTGTTTTGATGAGGAAACATTATTACACAATATATCAGAAAATAGTGTAATATAGGCACTTGAATCCATGTCAAATAGCATATATCAAATGTAAGTTCTCATATGTCTTTTTCATATGTTGTGTGATCCACTTTCTTCTGGACGGTGGGCTCACAGTTGGAGACAGACTGGAAGATGGGAGTTGGCTTGATGTGTGCACAGGACTCGTGTAATTTCACAGTGGGATTAGTGATGGATGCCGTGTTATTAGCTGTAGCTCATTATTGAACTTTTTTTAAGCACTGTGAGCATTTGGCTGAGCATGGACTGAAACTACGTGGAGGTCTCAATGGGGTTCAGCTAGTACAAGCATATTTGGCAGGAAACAAGATGGGACAGGATGTTGCTCTACAGATCATCAAAAGCAGACAGCATATACATTATTACCAAAAATGTAAAAATTTAGCCTATATTATATACCTTCATTCGTGATATTATAGCTGCTAGATTTAAAATGTGTTCAATCACTTGGATATTTTGTGCACCACAACTGCAATATAAAGACGTAACTCCCATAGCTCAATGTTAATTACATGATGTGGCCATCTGTGTAGACAAGTATTAAAATTATTTATGTCTCTCCTCAGGAATTACATTGCTCAACAGCCAGATTTCCTAGAGAGATTAAATTTATGTTTGAGTTTTAAATCCTATGTCTTTCTGTTGTGAAGATGATGTAACCACCTGAAATGCGAACTCAATATGGGGTCATTGTTCTCAGCAGTCGCAATCCTATACAGTGCAAAGCCTGGAGCTGTACAATGTCGGTTCAGTTTTATACATATTAAAGACTGGAATCTGTTGTGTGAGAGGAGGAAATTGTGGTACTTAAATAATAGCAGTTTTTGTAGGTTGGTAATTACAACCAACCAAATTGCAATTTTGATTCAGTCACCATTTTATTTTATTTTTTGCAATATTCCTACTTAGTATCTTTTTTTTATAGCTTTTTTTGTGCTGTTTTTTGTTCTTCTAGTCTGCTCATTGGTCTTTGTTGATTGTTGCTAGGGGCTTTATTTGCCCAGAGGGAAGACTTTCTTTTGAGTACAGAAACAGAGCAGTGATACATTCTGCTTTGTACATAGACAGTGGTGAACCTGTCAATCACAACACAAGGTCAAATGATCTAGCTTGGTGCATATAATAAGTATGTTATGTGAGATATTTAAGCTTATTTGGGTTTTCAGTTATTTTTCATACCTTTCTCTTGCATGTGGTCAAGTCGGTTTCACTACACCCTCTTCAGCAAAAGCGCTGTTGTAATCTGAGATGTGAAGGTGTGTCTAATCCTTTCCTCCACTATGATTCACTGAGACAAACATCCAGCAATTGTTGTTATTAGGCAGTTTTTCTTAGTTACTTTTTTAAGTTAATTTTTATTGCAATTTAGTATTTCTAAAAATGTTCATTTCACAATTTTTTTTTTAATTAAACGTCTTAATTTATGTTGCAATATGATAGTATTTTGTAAAAAAATATTGATTAATAATTTTAGTTAATTAATATTCCCTTATGATTGTCTTTTAACTGGTCTGATGTACTCCACATATTCAAAGTCTGGCTCAAATTGTTGTAACCAGCCATACAAGTATAGTGTCTAAGCTTTCTAACTGTAGACTCTTCTATCCCTCTGACCCAGTTATTTTACCATACTCTTTGTATTGCTTAAACAGTGTCTGTGTACTCTATGTTCACTGCATGTTTGAATTGCCCTAAGCACTACTTCCTGTTTATAATTTCACTACTCTCCATAGAAGCATCCATCACAGAGGACAGTATTTTTTAGTATAGTTGAGTTCAGTGTAAGTAATTTGTGCTTGTGGATTATAGTCAGCTGTTTCAACATGCGAACAAAGCCAAGAAAGACATATGAGCAAAGACTGGCTGCTTCAACATCCTTCATTTCCTCAGGCTTCTCTTTCCACTGTGCCCCGTTCACTGGCTCAAAGTACAAATGATTTCCCATTGAGGCTTTGTGTTAGAGAAGCAGCTCTATGAGTTGGAAGGGAGCATAGTGTCTATAGTGACAAATTTGTAAGGAAAATGTGGAGAACATACTGGAGCCGCCATAGCGTCATAGAGGCTCCTGGGTCTTTTAGGGAAGGGCCCTCTGTGGTCAGTGTGGTCCTCCCACAGAATGAAGACACAAGAAAGATTTCAGATCCAACTTAGCCTTTGTCAGTAATTTATATTGGGGCTGCACAAGATAGGAGTTTACACATTTCAAGGACATGTAACTACAGTACATTTAAAATCATTCATTTAAATTGAGTGATCTACCGCCAGTCCTCCTTTAAAAATCATACTGAATATTCTATGAGGTATTTTTCAACTCATGTCCTTATCTCCAACTAGCACTTCATAAGCATATTTGGGATTAGTCTCTAGGCATTCACATTTAGCAGAGACTAAAATGAACGTAAACTATCTTAAGTAGGCCAGTTAGTGGGTTAAACATTTTCAGTGGCTCACTGAATGTCCCATGCATTTTGCTGAAAGAGGAGCTGGCCACAAAGCAGACACGATGACCACCTGTCAGCTTGTTGGTGCGTGCTGTAGCGGAGTGGACGTGCGTGCCCTCGAGTGGTATAGGGTCACTGGATTACCATGGATACTCTTTTTGTGTATGTGTGTGGTGGAATTCTTTTGGATACCCCATTGGCTCCTGTCTCCCCTCCCACCCATCCGTTCTACGGAGTTTGCACTTGGGCCCCTCGCTGTGTGCTGTCCTCCAGTGAAACACCCCCTAACTAATGAAATCTAAACACCCTCTCGTCCTAAATAGCCCTGTTTTTTCTTGCGTATTGCAGTGTGATGCGGTTAATTAAATGTCCATTGAGAGAAACATGTGGGCGCTGCTGAGACAAAGCAAATGGATTATCCCGTTAAGCTGCGTTTGCTCAGAGTTCAAATTGTCAATGTTTTCTGTCATGAATTGGTAATGTGCTAAAATCATTCACATTTGTATTAGCATGAAGCATATTACACAAAAGTAACTCTCCCAGTGGGTAGGAAATTAATTTTCATTTGTCAGGGTTATGAAGAATCAAAGCATAATTCTGTGTTTGATCCCACTCCAGTCTGTACCCCAGTGTGTTACTGACAGCATCAAAGCTTTCTTTTTGTGTTGCTGTTAACCATCAGTTCATCCCTTCTCCTTCTGTTGCCTGTCCTGTCCAGAGTAGCCTATTGCTATAGCCTTGACCTATTTACAGTGGCCTCTGCTGTATCTCTGATGAGCTTGGAGCTTGACTTGATAATGGCTGTGGTCCATAAGACTGTAACATGCCACACATTACTGGCATTTAGAGCACTGCACCACATTTCACACTGGCTTTACTTCATCAGAGCATGCTTTACTGCACCACATGCTTCTGACCGAGGCCAATAATAAGGCCATACACAATACTCAAAATAAATAATCTTAAGTTGGCTGGCAATGGAACCTTGTTATCATTTTATCCATGGCTTTGAGCAGCTGCCTCAGCTCTCATGCAGTTTCAGTGTGTGTCAAGCTAAGACATTAGGGAACAGTGGTCAGGACCTCCACTGCTCTCACCTCCCACCACAGAGGTTGGGCTCTCTGGACATGGGTGGGTGTCTCTGGAAAAGTTTGAAATATCGAACCATATAATTATCCTTTGTCCTGTAAATAGAACTCAGACCTATATTTTGGGACCAATATACTGCTTTCTGAGAACTAAGCAAATGAGACACAGTAGTGTAGTCTACTGTCCCAAGATCTGTTTTTATGAAAGATGTCCATATACTAGCTCTTTCTTGAGTTCCCTTTTCTATCTAAATCTGTCACAGTCAAATTCAAGCCTACCATCTACTTCCTGTAATTGTGTCTGGAAAAATGCAGCCACATTAAACAAAACTTAAACAGATTATTATTAGAGACAACTTATCCAATTACATTGCCTCACTCACACATTGATCCAAAAGGTAAGTGTAAATAAATTTGATCTGTTTCACCAGGCTTTAGTGTGGATGCTGAAAGAGCCATTTGAATAGGGATAAGTACATGTTTAAAGTGTTAGCTCTTAATACTATACACTATACTCCAGGTTGACCAAAGACATGATCTGGGCTTTGATTAATTCACCTAAAGCGTGTGTATGGCGGCACTGGCAAAAGCTCTCATATTATTAGGACTCCTCCAAAATTGTTAACTATATAGAGAAATACTAATAAATCATTGTAATCTCCATAAAATTATTTGTTGACCGTGACTAATAAAAAAATCATCAACAACCCCACTATACTCATCATATGCCCTCCGTCTCTTTCTGTGTTTAGCTGGCCTGCTGCTGTGGCTCTGCTGCCTGCTCTTGTTGCTGTAAATGCTGCCCCAACATCAAACAGTCCACAGGAACTCGCATCATGTACGCACTCTATTTTCTGCTGGTCAGCGTTATCTGCATCATCATGATGTCACCCACCGTGGAGGATGCCCTTAAAAACCACGTAAGTATATAATATGTCAAATGCCACACTGCAGTTTTGTGGAAAGTTTTGTAGTACAATTGAGTGAGAATGAAATAAGTGGTCAATATAGTAATTATCATGACATGACTAGTTGACATACAAAAATATGTCCTTTTCGTCATATAATAATGTAATACAATATCTGAATGTGAGTGGAGGCAGGCACAAAAGTCCTGACACATTGCAGCACAGTTGCACATATATACTGGGTTCAGTGCTACGCCCAGGCTAAAAGAGCAGTCATTGTGTGTCTGTTCTGGAGAGATTTACAGCAGCTGGCCCCTTTCCTACTTAATCACAACCCATGGACATGCTAATATGGCTCTCTACATGAGACAAAGGTTCAGAAACAGGCTTTTTACTCCATGTTCTGATCTGCATTAGCCTGTACTATACATGCTATGGTGACGACTCAACAACACAATCCATTTGGCTTCTCTTGGACTGGAAAAGGACATGACATCATTATATCACATACTAGGACATCATTATAGTGGTTCTGTTGGTTATGTGGTTAACTTTAGTCACTTGCACTGTGCCGCTGAACCACTTCAGGTGGTGTTTCCATGAAGCTCACAACAACTCCCTGAAGCTCTTTGTCTCTGCTGTTGTGTTTGGACATGGCCGAGTCTTCTCTGTAGCTCATGTTGGACTTTCTCCCAAAAGGCGGTTAATGTATTCATCTGTGCTTTTGTTTGTGTACACTGACAGTCAGTTGTAAGGCCCCTTGAACGGAGGAGGAGGAGAAAGGTCCAAAAGGGCCTGTGGTCACTATCTTTTCTCTCCTTTAGAGCCTTGATGGTCAGCACAGGGTCTAAAACATTGTGAAATACTTCATAACATAGTGTTTAATGCTAACTGATCTTAACAAAAGATCTTCTCAAGATCGTCTCAAAAGACTTTGTATTTTAAGCAGACTGGAACTTAATTTTTAACTTAAATTAACTTTTAAAACAATTTCCCTTGTGGATCAATAAAGTTTGTCTAAGTCTAAATATTTGAAATTTCTTTTCCAGATCCCATTTTACAGTGAACTGTGTGAAAAGCTGAATGCAGGTGAGAACTGCCAGACCCTGGTTGGTTATTCGGCAGTTTATAAGATGTGCTTTGGAATGGCCTGCTTCTTCTTCTTTTTGACCCTCTTCACCATACGTGTAAACAACAGCACTGGATGCAGGGCAGCTATACATAATGGGTAAATCACAATGAACATATTGTGCTTAAATACTTTAATTTGTGAACTTGAGCATTCAATGTAAGTGTAATTTTCTCTTTATTTTGATGTCAGATTTTGGCTGATTAAGTTCATTGTGCTGGTGTTTTGCTGCGCAGGAGCCTTCTTCATCCCTGAGCAGGAAACATTTCTGGAAGGTAAACATAAAGCTCGTTCATACAGTGACTATTGGATAGTAATTAGACTTTAATTTTTTTTTAAACCAAATTTTACTGTCCAGTTACAATATACTTTAGACATATTTGGGGCAATGTAATGACGATTCTTCATATACATACATTTGTGTTTCTTTACTCAGTGTGGCGCTATGTGGGAGCTGTTGGAGGTGTTTTTTTCCTTCTCATCCAGCTCTTGTTGTTGGTTGAGTTTGCACACAGGTGGAACACAAACTGGTGAGCACAATCATATTATTACTTTGTCTTTATTTTAGCTCTTATATCAAAACATATATTATGTACTATTGTGAGGGGTGATCGTCTCAAAAGATTTGAGCTTAATTTTTATATCTTAAAGGTCCCATGACATGGTACTTCTTGATGCTTTTATATGGTGCCTTAATGGTTCCCTAATACTGTAAATGAATCCTTCTTCAAAATCAACACTCAGTGCATGAGAAAGACATATGTACACAGTCACAGTCAGAATATCACTCTCTGAACACCTCATTCTGGGCCTTGTTGCTTGAATGCAAATGAGAAGGAAACAGATAGGTTAGAGGAGCGGGTGGGGGGGGGGGGGGGGGCAAATGCGCCCCTGTTTTGCTGCGCTGTGCGCTGTCTCCCACTTCCGCGTTTTAAGTGCGGAGGAAGAAAGGAGAGGAATTTCAATGAAAAAAACACTTTCACAGAAAATACAATTAAACCACTGCTGTTTCAGAGGTCCAGAGGGTTGGGTAAAGGACTTCCGAGCCTAGAAACACTCGCACGTGCCTCCAGGCAAATAAAAAAACGCATTTCGCATTGCGTAGCTCCTTTGCGGTCCAAACTCTCTGGGCGTGATTTCCAGAGACAGGGGGTGGACATCCAGACGGTGGTGGAACTGCATTTGCATTTCTTTTTTCGATGTGACGTAACATAGTTGCCTTGTTCAGAATCGCCCGTTTGAGCGGTGTTTTTTTCTAATGCAGAAAAGGACCGCAAATGCTCAGTTTAGACATTTTGCAACTTTTAGCCATGGGGAGGGGGCCTAAACAGGGTAGGGGAGCTCACATTAACATTCAAAAACCTCAGAAAGTGAAAATTTCATGCCATGGGACCTTTAAATTTGCCTTAAATGTTTTTGTGTTGCATCCTTGTCCCCCCCTTTTTAGGAGTTCTGGGGTGAAGTACAATCGTTTGTGGTACGCAGCCTTGGCCTTCGTGACTCTGATGCTGTTCACTGTTGCAGTGGGAGCTGTGATCTTCCTCTGGCTCTTCTACACTCACAATGACGCCTGTCTGCTCAACAGAATCTTTTTATGCATCAATGCAAGTCTTTGCTTCATTGTCTCCATGTTGGCCATCTCACCGTGCATACAGAAATGTAAGGGAAACACTGCTTCATTAGCTACAGAAACTTGTAGAGACTTTACATTAATTATTTTAATGTTTTTTACAGTGCAGCCTACATCAGGCCTTCTGCAGCCAGGGGTGATCAGTGTCTATGTGATGTACCTCACTTTCTCAGCCTTCTCCAGCAAACCAAAAGAAAGTAAGTACATAGTTCAGTCATAAGAACTACTTTATGTTCTAGGTTGTTTTTTCTCACTGGTTCAGCCAAAACTGTCTCTTCCTTCTTACACAACTCCCACTATTTCCACATTAATCTGATGTGTCTCTCTCTGCAGTCCTGGAGATTGATGGGAGAAACCAAACAGTGTGTGCGTTTGAATTCTCTGAATCTGAGAGTGAGAGGAAGATCGTCACATGGATTGGAATAGTGATTCTGTTTGCCTGTATCATGTACTCATGGTAAAACACAATGCTGTACTATTTGCACTACTTTGTTTATTTCAGTACTTTTCTGAATTTTGGTTGTGCCATTTAGCTGCACACATTTCTCATTATAAATACTTTGATACTAAAAGTTGTGTTATATTATCATGCAGTATTCAATAATTACTGAAATTCATTGGCAAATCTTAAGACTGTAAGTACCACTCTGTATGTTATGATATCCAAATCCCCCGTTACAATATATTTTCTATATGGATCTCACATTACAATATTTTGTGGAGACTAACAAAAGAGTAAATCTCCTACTTTTTCTTTTTTAAATGCCTTGACAAGGCTTTGGTTTTGTCATAATCCAAAGAACTAACATTTAAAAGTGCTTAAAGGGATATGCCACCCCCAGGTCAAATTTGGGCATCTCCCCACAGTCCAGAGACTAAAACAAGTGATGAAAAGCGTTTTCCTGCTCACCCAGCCATTGTCCGAGTCTGTCGCCATTGACCGCCGCGCGAGCTGCTGCTCCTCCGCCTTAGACTGGAGGCTAACGTCGCCAGAGAAAGATTTCGGCCAAAAGGAATTAATTTGCTCGATGCTTTTCCCAATTACTTTCTGTGTAGTGCGCATTCATATCGAGTGCAAATAAATGTGCAAATCAACACGGAGAGCTTGCCTTGGTCATTTTAGTGGGAACTATTTTTCAGTGCGGAAGAACATGGCCGAATCACGCACCACGTTGTGCAACAGGGGAACTCCCTTCCTGGTGCGTAACTGGGATTCCCCTGGCAGCGTGCTGCGTGATTCGGCCATGTCCTTCCGCACTGAAAAATAGTTCCCACCCAAAATGACCAAGGCAAGCTCTCCGTGTTGATTTGCACATTTATTTGCACTCGATATGAATGCGCACTACACAGAAAGTAATTGGGAAAAGCATCGAGCAAATTAATTCCTTTTGGCCGAAATCTTTCTCTGGCGACGTTAGACTCCAGTCTAAGGCGGAGTAGCTGCAGATACCGCTGCGGTCAATGGCGACAGACTCGGACAATGGCTGGGTGAGCAGGAAAACGCTTTCCACCACTTATTTTAGTCTCTGGACTGTGGGGAGATGCCCAAATTTGACCTGGGGGTGGCATATCCCTTTAAGAACAGTTAATTCTTCATGTTGTCTGCACTTAAACAGAGCATTATGGTTTATGTAGTTCCCTTTGTTTTTTTAACTATTGCTGCACCACAACAATGAAGTTAAGCAACGAGACTTGCAAGTCGATATATTGTGATGGTCCCTGATATTATTCTGAGACTTTTGATGATATGATATTACGATATTTCAGTTATTGTGATCATTAATGGTATATGAGCGGTTGCTCTCTGTCACTGAGCCACTGCTGTCATTGTTGACATGTATATCATATCTTGAGTAGTTTTCAAATGGAAAGAAATGTCTTTTTCAGCTTTGTGAAACCACTAATTAGTGGAAATAGTGACCTAACTTTTATTTCCTGTTCTGATTTTTTTTCCACCTCCAACCTTGTCTTTAGTTTGACATCCACCACCAAGAGAAGCTCTGCTGCCCTGCGAGTGTACAGAAATTGTGAGCCAGAGAGTGAGGTAATCACATACAATATTCAGATCTTAATTAAACAATTAAAAATGCCATTATAAACAGCATAAAATTGTTTTTCTTTTTCTAATTCAGAGAGCCCGTTGCTGTTTCTGTTTAGGAGATGACACTGGTGAGCAAAGTCAGAACATTCTATCTTGAGCACATTTTGTTGATATTGACCTTAAGTGCATTTGCTATAATAAACTGGCAGCCCTCATGTTGGCACGCAAAAGACTGCTCATTGCTATTCCTTGGCCTGATGGAGGATAGCGAGAAAGCATTGGTCAGCAAACGCAGATGATGTCACTGTTACTATGTGAACAGTGGGACAGTGAAGCCATGCCAGATGTTTAGTGCAATTTAGAGAAGGCCCACACCGCCCCCTGTTGGAAAGAAATTGAACTATGTCAGCATGATAAATGTATATTTTCTCCCACAGATGAGTTTGATGAGGAAAAAAACGGTACAGGACAGAATGTGATGTACGATGAGCGTGAAGGGACAATCTACAGCTACTCCTACTTCCACTTTGTCTTTTTCCTCAGCTCTCTGTACGTTATGATGACAGCCACCAACTGGTTTCAGTAAGTGTTTTATATATATTAACAAACAGAGTTAATCTTGGAATATTATTTTGAATATTAAAATAAATAAAGAAGTGCTATGTAACAATTGTGTTAGTTCATATATAATGTAACTGCAGAGATTCTCATCTTCATCGCCTTAATGAATGTTAATAAAACCATATAGGAGTTTTGTTGAATGAGTTGGGTCAATTTTATTATTTATTGTAAACAACAAATTTGTATTATCTCATGATTTAATAAAATAATAAAGTGGACATTTTTTATTTAGTTGTAAACCAGTGCAAAACAAGTGTTTAATAGCATATAAGTTATATAAATAAGTGTTACTGTTCCATACCACAAACACAGAAAATGGTAGCATATGGGACTTTTTTTTGCTATTTTATATTTGTGAAGTTAAGGTACTGTATTTTGCACCTTCATTGCTCACTGTATGCCTTCTTTGTTTTGTAGCTACGATGGGCACAAGATTGAGAAGCTTCTGGATGGTAGCTGGTCTGTGTTCTGGATAAAGATGGTGTCAAGCTGGGTCTGTCTGCTACTCTACATGGGAACCCTCATTGCGCCCATGCTCTGCCCAAAACGCTTTGAAGCCTAGGACCTAGTCTTCAGTCTGGGATCACCCTGATTCTCCTATCTCCAGACTGTAGGTTTCAGGCTAAGCCACAAAGAGACCACTGCAACTGAAACTTCAACCTACCTTAAAACACAACCCCAGACTACCCTCAGTGTTGCCTTTTGATTCTTACTCTAGTATTTGCTATGTGAAGCTAATACCTTAATAGTTATTTCTGCCTATTTTTTATCATTACCACTGACTTCCTAGTTTTTGTTACATTCATTCATTGTTACATACAAAGACTCTAGATCAGGGGTCTTCAATGTTTTTCAGGCCAGGGATCCCCAAACAGATGGCGAACTGGGCCAGGGACCCCCTACTATATATATGGCATAGAATTGTGTTTTATATTAAATTGAGCTTAGTGTCATGTATAAACATTGCTACTCTGTTATGGTACATCCAATACAAGGAAACAATACACAGGTTAATACTGTATTTTACACTATAAAATATAAAATTATATACCCCCTAGGGGTCGCGACCCCCCTGTTGAAGACCTCTGCTCTAGATCATTATTTTTTGTATCGTTTTTCTTGGTTTGCATTGTTCATCATGTGTTGTTTTTTTTTTTTTATAAAACTGACATCTCAAATTTCACCATTGTTTTTACATGTAAAACAAAAGAAGACCTTAAGAGGTATTTGAGTGTCTTTATGTACCACTTTGTGAAGGAAACTTATTCAGTAATAATTGGATGTTGAAGTTGTTTAAGCTCAGGTTAATCTAAACCTGTATTTGTTTATGCTTTGTTATATTGTGCCCTTTTGTAGCCTTTTTCTATGCAAAGCTTTTTATACTAGAAAACCTGTGTTGTGAATATCTTTTTGGATTTACCTGTGCTCCCTTAGAGCCTAATCTTTTTTGAAGGGATGTCCTTACGACCTGTACACTTTGTGGTCAACTGTGTCAGGCAGTGATTTTTTAGATCTGTCAAAACTGCACTAACATAGTACCATCTTTTACCAAAGTACAGGTTAAAAAAAAAAATCAAATCTGACATGTACTAAACAGATATGATCATAAGTTTTCATGCAGTGTCAACAGCCTTTTTGCCTTTTCTGTGTTACGTGTGGCTTTTACAGGTAGTTCTCATGTAGCAAGAGTGTTTGTATTTTAAATTATTCAACACTGGATGTTGAGTTTACTGCCAAATTGAATTTAGACATTCATATATTCACAAGTTCACATTTTTATTGTATTGTGTATATATTGTACAAGCTTCTAATTTGATTGACTTACCCTTGCTGATAGGCTTTATTTTAAGTTATTTGTAGATTTCAGTCATAATTAAAGTCATAAGTGTACATTACAACTGAAAATACATTAATGTAACCAATAGTTTAATCTCACTGAATGTAGAAACTGTGGTGCTCTACATAATACAGCCATACAATAGGTCAAAGATGTGTTTACCAAATATTGTACCTGTTCCCATATTCATTTTAATAATAAAATAATCAAAAACAATTTTTTGATTTGATCAATAATGATAAAGAGGTTGTTATGCATACACACAACGGGTCTTTTAAAAAATATTGAGCATTTATTAAACACAATGTACTTTTAATATTTTGAAGAAATGAAAAGAGATGAGACAAATGAAAAGAAATATGTGTGCTAGTGCATTATTTAATCCAAGCATAAAGTAATAGAAGAAATACCAATCTTTGATACATGTGGTACAGCCTTGACGGTGTCTCAAATCCCTCATTTTCAGTTTGATGCTTTAAAATGTTGTTGTGACCTCACTGTGTATTTTGACCATACAGATCCTGGTAATCTGTAGGAATTGTGTCTATTGAAAATATAAAAAACATGGTTAGGCCTTACTCTATATAATAATATTCAAATGAATATCAGATACTTACCATTGCAGCGATACTTCAGATTAGACCAGATGATGTTTTCCTGAGAGAAACAAAACACTCCCAGTCTGCCTCCTCTCATGCTCGTGTCAATGATGACTCCTGTGTCTGCTACCAGGTTTGAACCCTCATAGAAGCGAGTCCTGAGACCAAACATGAAAACTAAATGTGTTACCCTGATCAATGGTTAGAGCAGTGCACTGATTCGATCAATTCCCGCTCAGACCAAGTTCTGTTGATGTGTCCTTAGGCAAGACACTTCCCCAACACTGCATAGTATGAAAATGTTGTGTGCGTGAATGTTTAGTAGTGCTCTTATTCAGGGCTACAAGGGGAAATTTGCCATTAAGTAGTTTTTAATGGATATGCTTTTATGGGACTGGACTGGATTTGTTAAGCGCAAACTGGTATAAAAAATAGATACACAGCACCCCCTGGTGGGCCAAATTTATGCCTCTGGGGGACCAAGTTTGGGCACCCCTTGAGTTTTTTTCTGTTAAATTAAATCAAAATTGTATATATAGTATATTTAAAACAACCACACTTTACTAAATTGCGATCATTACCAAAGTGCTTAATGACAAAAATGATACTACAACAAAGAGTTAAAAGAATAAAGGTGGTTTAGTATACCTGATGTATCCAACTTGTGGTCTGTGCTGCAGGAACCACCGGTAGGAAACCTTGTCTTTCCAGCCCACATTCCTGGGGTCTTTCCACAGCAGCCGGACCTGGTCAGCAGTGTCCCCCGTGTGCCACAGTGAGTTCCTCAAATACTCACCTGGGCCTGTCTTAGACTTCACCACCTGTGTTTAACACGTATACGTGAAGAATCCCTCAGTCATCCAGGTAGAATCCACGGCAAAAGGAGAAATTCAATTTGTCAACTGGACAAAGTTTATTTGGTCGAAGACGTTTCGCAGCGCATCCAAGCTACTTCTTCAGTTCTGAAGAAAAACTGAACTGAACTGAACTGAAGAAGTAGCTTGGATGAGCTGCGAAACGTCTTCGACCAAATAAACTTTGTCCAGTTGACAAATTGAATTTCTCCTTTTGTCTTTAATGTGGATAGAAATAACTGCTGTTAGGGGCCTCAAAAAGTTTTCACACAAACTTTCCAGATAAAATACTCTCACTTTGCTAATGTACTGTTTAGTCAGAGCAGAGAGGTAGAGAAAAATTTCAAACTTGAGTTTGATATTAAAGAAAAAGCTCAGTACTGATTTTGATACCACAAAAGTGGTTAAAACTACTTATATAATGACATTTTCAACCCAAAACAATAGTGTCAATATTATCACCCAGAATTACACTGGATCTGACATAGATCAAGACAACTTAAAACAATTCAGAAAAGGTAAAATTTTGTCCTATTTATTATGTGATTATTTTTAGTTTAATAATTTAATTGATACTTGTGGAAATTACAATTCAGTTTTGATACTAGTTTTAGTATCACTTAATATCAGGGTATAATTTTTTTAGACTACCCATACTTGTTCATATTGCAGCCAGGTTTAGCAAATGCAGAACCATAACTAGTGACACACCTTCAGCTGTATTCCTGGTTCAGCCACAGCTCTGAAGGGTGCAGCCTGCCAGTAGGTTTGTTCAGTCTGTTTCCACATCACCACATAAAAGGAGGATGAGTCCTGATATCCAAAGATGAAGCCGGCGTAATCATCATCTGTCACTGTATTTACATGGAATGTTCCCTCAAAGTCAACTCCACTGAAAGCTGTATAGCCTGCAATAACAGATAATAAGTAAAAGATAATAAGAGCATTATGAAAACAGCTATGTACTAATTCAACACACTCAATAATTTCATAACCTCACCACCCACCTACAGCAAGGCCAGGGTCAGAGTTCATGGTCTGAACAATCTCCATTCCCTTTAAAGAAAACAACAAGAAACAATGTTTTTATGAATTACGTTAAAGAGATCATGTAAGGTGTCCATTGAAACGGGTGTGGCCAGAGGGGTCTTCAGAGGCACTGCAAGACTGCTTCTCCACCACAGACTGGGAGATATTCAAACAGACTGCCACCCACGACACCATAGATCTACAGGAATACACAGAGACTGTCACTGCTTACATCTCAAAGTGCATTGTTGATGTCACAAACACCAGGACCATCACTGTTCGGGCCAACTACAAGCCATGGCTCACAGGGGAGGTCTGCAGGCTGCTGAGGGTAAGGAACGCTGCCTTCAGAGCTGGAGATGAGGTTGGCCTAAGACAGTGCTTCTCAAATAGTGGGGTGGGCCCCCCAGGGGGGGTGCGGTGTGATGCCAGGGGGGGCCCGTGTGACCCTGCGAAACATGCTTTTTTGCCGTACTGTACTAGAACTAAGTGTAATTGCACATCAACAACAGTATACGCACAGAACAGACTCACCATCAGCAGAACATCCTCTGTCACAGAAAAACATGTATATTCCACTGAGTCGTGTCCTCTAGTCCGACAGAAGCTGACGCATCAGCGGCACAAGGAGAGAGCGTTGTTTTTTTTCAGCGCTTATTTTATGCAAATGGGCCATGTGATTTTAAGTTTCGTTTCTGTAAAACGTAAACAAATGTGCGCAAAGCGAAATTAAAAACACATTAATATTTGAGTCCTCAGTGCAAAAAGACAGTGCAGTCTTTGTTGCAAGTTTCTTTCATTTTTGTTTTTAATGTTAATAAAGGATACAATGTTATGCAGAGGTGTACTAATAACAATTTTCTAGACAAATAATACTATTAATAGTTGCGAGCAGGGAGGGGTGTGTGAATTTTTTTCTTCTTCTTAGGGGGGGCATCACAGAAAATAATTGAGAAGCACTGGCCTAAGGAGAGCAAGGGCAAACCTGTCATGTGGCATCAGAGAGGCTAAGAGACAATACTCTAGGAAGATAGCACAGCACTTCCGTGACAGCAGAGACACTTGGAGTCTGTGGCAGGAGATACAGACCATAACGGACTACAAGCCAACGCCACAGACTGCCGACAGCTCCACCTGCCTGCCGAACGAGTTCTTCGCTCGCTTTGAGGCACACAACAACAACCCGGCACAGAAGACTCCACCCCCTCCCGGTGACCAGGTGCTGACACTGTCCCCGGACAGCGTGAGGAGATCCCTCAGCAGGATTAACACACGCAAAGCTCCGGGACCGGACAACATCCCTGGTCGTGTACTGAAAGGAACTCTGAGGAACTCACAGAGGTCTTTACGGACATCTTCAACACATCTCTGAGCCAGGCTGTCGTCCCCACATACCTCAAGACCTCCACCATCATCTCCGTGCCGAGGAAGTCGTCTCCATCCAGCCTTAACGACCACCGTCCGGTTGCACTCACCCCCATCCTAATTAAAGTGCATCGAAGGACAATCTCTCGACATCTCTCCCCTCCACCCTGGATCCATTTCAATTTGCAAACTGGTCTAACCGCTCGACCGATGATGCAATCTCAACAGCCCTCCACTCAGCCCTTACACACCCGGAAACCAGAGGCTCATGTTGCTGTTCATTGACTTCAGTTCAGCATTCAACACAATCGTCCCCCAGCAACTCATACTCAAACTAAACGAGCTGGGGATCAACACTTTGATGTGCAACTGGCTGCTGGGTTTCCTGACAGGAAAACCACAGGCAGTACAGGTCGGCAGCAACACCTCCAGCATCATCACACTGAACACGGGGGCTCCCCAAGGATGTGTGCTGAGCCCCCTCCTCTTCACTCTGCTGACCCACGACTGCACATCATCACACAGCTCCAAACCCTTCTTCAAGTTTGTGGATAATACGACTGTGTTGGGTCACATCAGCAACGACGATGAGACACACTATAGGAGCGAGGTGGGCCTCCTGGTCAAGTGGTGTAGTAACAACAACCTCTCCCTGATCGTGGAGAAGACAAAGGAGATTGTCTTAGACTTCAGGAGAGCACACACACAGCACACCCAGCTCACCATCAACAGAGCTGCTGTGGAGAGTAAGCAGCATCACGTTCCTGGGTGTGCATATCTCTGAGGACCTCTCCTGGTCAAAGAACATTGTATCACTGGCCCGTAAAGCCCAACAGCGACTCTACTTCCTCTGCAAGCTAAAGAGAGGCAAAGCCCCAGCTCCCATCATGCCCACCTTCTACAAAGGCAACATAGAGAGCATCTTCACCAGCTGCATCACTGTGTGGTATGGCACCTGCACCATGTCCTGTCAGAAAAAGCTACATCTAGTAGTGAGAGCAGCTAAGAGAATCGTGGGTGTCTCTCTCCCCTCCCTGCAGGACATCAACCGCACCCACCTCCCACCCACCCATCCAACTGCCTCTTCAGTCTGCTGCCATCAGGAAGGAGACTGAGGAGCCTCAGGGCAAAGACCAGCAGACTGAAAGACTTCATCCACCAAGCTGTCAGGATGCTGAACTCTCTCCCTGCCCTGACCTGCCTCCCCCAATGACACTGCTGCTTAAATTACACCATTTGAGCTTTATTACGCTACACATTGTGTGTTTTACCTATTTGTATTATATACAAGTTTACTGTACTTTTGCTATGGGTATATATGATGTTTTAGTCATTGTGTTTAGTGTCTTGTTTATAAGATGTTTTATGTTCACTGTGGGCCTAGGGAGCACTGGAATTTCAAATCCTGTGTGTGCAACCTGTACATATGGTCTTTGACAATAAAGCTGACTTTGAACTTTCAAATACTATTACTTTGTATAACATGTTCCACAGCATTAAACTTCTCTATCTCCATGCAGAAAAGCCACCATGCCTAGTTACAGGTCAGATCTGTGAGGAGGCAACACTGCTCACAGCAAGAATGCATGCATTTCCAAACATTATATTTTAAAATTACCTTCAATTATAACATAACATGGAGATGAGCTGGTAGCAAACCTCAAACAGGAAAAGTTACATAGTGTGCCTTTAAGACTGTTCTTAATCAATTCAATTAAGCCCCTGTAGGGAAAATTATCAGGTAGAAATAAACACAACTGCATCTGTTGAAATTATTTCAAACAAAAGGAAAATCATTTTACCCTTTATTATACCACATTATTATAGTCTGTGCATAGCGTGTATGAGATAAAAAGTTAGGACTAATTGATCTGCTGTGATTATTGATTACCTGGTTAAGGACAACCCAGTTGGGGTCAATCTGGGAGTCACCCTCTGGATCCAACACAACCGTCTGATAGGCCCTGAAGTCCGTTAGGGTCACCTCAGCATTCTCCGGGCAGTGGTCAATCTTATCAATAACATCATCTTTGTCAAAATCTCCCTGACATGCATCTCCCACTCCATCATCTGAAATACACAGTAGAAGAATATACACAAATGCAACAGAACTAGAGCAGACAATGTTAGACAAAAGGGAGGACCCGTACTGTCTGTGTCCCGCTGATCAGAGTTAGGCACTAATCTGCAGTTGTCATCTTCATCCACAATACCATCATTGTCATCATCATCATCACACTCATCTCCCTGGAAACAAAAAGAACACAACTTTTTAACGCGCACATGGAGTTATCAAATGTGATTTATGTATTTATGTAACAGTAGATACAAACCATTCCATCTTTGTCAGTGTCGAGTTGGTTCGAGTTAATGATGCTGGGACAGTTGTCCTTTGAGTCCTGGTGACCATCCCCATCCCTTAAGAAAAGGGACATTTTAAACAACCCATAATATGTTTAACAGGCTTTTGAGTTTTTACCTATGTTGTTTCTCCATAAAAATCAAACTTTTGTTTTGTTTCATTAATTCATGCATGTCTGTGTAATCTTACATATTCTCATTCTCAAGAGCTCTAAACTCTTGCTCTTCTGTACCTCTCTGCCCATCCGTTTATATGCTTAAGTCAGTGCTTAATTAATTTAAAATCAAGTAAATCTATAAGGCTTTATTAATTATATTGTGTCAAAAAATCAATAAAAAGCCTGTACATGCATAATACATGACATTTAAAAGGTATGAGAAGGCAGTACCTGTCTATGTTGTCATCACAGCTATCTCCAATGAGGTCATCGTCTGAGTCGGACTAAGAAACACAGAGAGTTATTAAAGACAAAACTGCTGCCTTTATAGATGTTGCTTAAGATGTTATTTGCAGTGACCTGGTTGAGGTTGAACATATCTGGACAGCTGTCACAGGCATCACCCACTCTGTCTCTGTCTTTGTCCCTCTGGTCTGGATTGGGGACCCGTGGGCAGTTGTCAACATTGTTCTTTAAACCTAAGAACACACATTTACAGTAAGTTGTGTTGAAACAATTGTCAAGAAATGCACAGAGTCTGAACAAAACATGGCGCTCAATTGTAGTCAAATGAATCACCAGATGGCAGTGTTTGTGAAAGGTGAAATAGTTTCCAGAAGCAGTTAGGCCCTGGCAGAAAGATCCAATGGAAAAAATCTAATTTAGGAACAAGACAGACATGACCAAGGACTAAGACATCCAGCTCTGGGTAAAACATGCAAGACAATTTGTAAACACTCAACATGTGCAGTAATAGTGAGAATGAATGTGAAAACGCAATAATAAGGATTTATGAGGAACAGAGCAGTTTAGAAAGGGCAACCTGACATTTACAACTAATTCCATGTGACGTGGAAACTTCCACAGCATTTAACTTCTTGTAATTATTTCATGGGTGTTCCTGAAAACCACAACTACTTAAAATGAAAACAACTAAAAAAGGGTATTATGGCTTTTAATACAACTCAAATTCAAAGAGCTTTGCCAAAAGCTAACTACTGAACTTGGCTAAAATACAATAACTTAATTGGCTATTAACTAATGTGTTACTTAAAAGCTTTAAACTTTTGAATGATGAAATGCAGCAGCAAACCATTTAATAACATATAAACACTGACTACCTCTAGTTTAAACACAGAGATGGTATAAAGAACTGGATGTGATGTGACATCACCCATATCGTTCGAGTTCCATAGTAAGAGTAGGAATTTATTTACAGATGAAATACCAAAATAAAAACACCAGGATCATGCAGAGCGGGTTATTGCAAACATTTTAGGACCAAAATGACGAGACTCACTACTACAATCACAAAGAGAGCGGCAACAGTTTTTCAGTGTAGTCAATTGGAGTCAGTGGGGCCAGAAGTGCCCCATGAACACTTCCTCTTTGGAATGTGGCGGTTAGTGGGTTAGCTATGTTTATATATATACGGTCTATGATTGTGTCATTCCTCATAAAAATGGAAGAAGAAGAAGAGCAATTAGGCTAAAAATGTGTATGCTTAAATATTCATGCAACAAATTACTTCATATATCAGATAAATAATGTTAATTATTTTTACACAGTGAACATTTTATTTGGGCGCTTTCCCACAATTTGAGGGTCTTGTTAGATTTTAAATTAAAATGTTGATGTTGGAAAATTTTCATTATTGGCCACAGCAGGTTGGACCATTCCTAGCTGCAACAACTGTTATATGACCACCAACTCTAAAACTATAGTAGCACTATTTACATGTAGCACTTACCATCCCCATCCATGTCGTCATCACATTCATCCCCTAGACCATCTTGATCTGTGTCCTTCTGTGACGGGTTGTCTACGGTTACACAGTTGTCACATGCATCACCGTGGAGATCCTTGTCGCTGTTTTTTTGGTTCACATTAGGTATGAGCCAGCAGTTATCCTATAATATCAGATTATAGCATGTCTATATTAGGGGGGTCACAATATCAAATTTTAGTGTTACTATTGGAAGAAACAATTGTGATTTTATGATTATTCATGATAATTGACAGCAAGACCAAACAACAGTAACTTCATTACAAAAACATTGGACATTAGGGCCTTGCACCTTTGGTATTGTACTTTACATCAGAACTGTGCAGTGTGCTCTAAATGTAATTTAGTTGTTTTCTGTGACAATTCTGAGACAAAATCTTGAATCTTTGAATCTGAATATCCCATTTATTTAATGTTATAATTTGGTGTTTTGGTTCTTATGATGATTATCCAGTCAGAAAACAGAATGAGCCTCACATCGCTCACATCGCACATAAGCAAGTCGCTTACTTGGGTCGCCAGTTTCACTGCTGAAATCCAGCAGTGAACTTTCTCTGATCTGAATCCTCACTACCCGAACAGCTGCAGCCAGTAACTGATCAGTGCTATTGCAGCTTCTGAGTAAATTCTGGAGGTTCTGAGCTTTCACATGAGCAATCCTGGTTCAGTTATGATTGTAGTACCTGCATACAGGTACTACAGTCCTTTAACTATAAACTTGAAAATGTATTATCAGCATAACCTACTTCTAAGTTCACAATGCCATCTCTGTCAGCATCGTCATCACAGGCATCTCCCATCCCATTCCGATCCGTGTCTTCTTGTCCCGAGTTTGGCACAAATACACAATTGTCCTGAGAATGTAATCATATAATACAATATAATAAAACTGTATGATATGTAATGCAAAATAAAACATTAAAACGATAAGAATGTGATAAGATGACCTTTTTACACTTTTCATCGCGGCAGGGCAGCTTATCATCAGGGTACCCATCAATATCAGTATCTTTTCCACACACGTAACCATTGCCTGCCCATCCAACGCCACACTAGAAATAGTCACAAATAGTCATGTTATGTATATAAATAAATTATTTGTCTCATACCACATGTTGTTATCAATTTATAAAGAATGGTAAAAGGAGAAATTCAATTTGTCGACTGGACAAAGTTTATTTGGTTGAAAACGTTTCGCAGCTCATCCAAGTTGCTTCGTCAGTCCTGGTTAGAGTGTTGATGTGAGTGATCAGCACTCAATTTATAAAGAACTTAAATTATTAATCTGAATCATTTAATTACCCCCATTTCATGTCATCTTTTATATTGTTTGTCTGTTTTCTTGTAAGCATGTTTATATGTTTATAATTGTATGTTTACATTGCATATATACATACAATTTGTATGTTTGTATGCAATAAATGTAATGAAGAAAAAAAATAAATAAATAAAAAATCTCATACCACACAGCTTATAGTGCCATCTCTCTCTACCACACACTCAGCCTTGTCAGCACAAGGACTGGGTAAACCATTGGGGCAGAGTCTAGTGCCTTGACAGCCCCTGGTTTGGTCCCCAGTGTATCCTGCTTTACACGCTCCACAGTAGAAGGAGCCCTGTATGGGACAGTAAATAGTTAGCTATAAATTCCATAGAGGTGCAATAATAAAGGGGAGTCTTACTTTAGTGTTGTGGCATTGTGAGTTAGGAGTGCAGCCCCCATTTTCAGGTGGTCCCAGGCACTCATCTATATCCTCACATACCTGTAAAAATGTTGAATATGTAATCTAAGTTAAGACTTATAAATAAACTTATAATCAAAAAATTGATAATACTGTGTTGCTTTCAAGATAAAAAATAATGATTTATGATATAATTAGAACCTCAACCACATTTCAGCACAATTCATTTTACATAATGTCCCTTGATTATCCACACTGGGAAAATGTTAGTGAATTCTTAGGAAATGGCCAGGTCTGATTTTCTGGAAAGGTTCTGGCTCTTTTCACTTTGACTCACATTCTGGAAAATGTTCACAGGGGACTTACGTTTCAACAAATCTAACATACCAAAATTCATTCTTAGTCCTTTGTATGGGCACATTACCTGCTTATGCGTTTGTGCATAGGTGACACCGACTCCTGTGAGCTCAGGCCCAGTGTATCCCAGTGGACATTTCTCACACTGGAACCCTGGGGCAGTGTTCACACACCTCACCCCAGGGAAGCACGGACTGAAATGGCACTGAACATAAAAGTACATCATCATCATCATCATCATCATCATCATCATCATCATCATCATTATCATTATCATTCTTATTCTTATTCTTATTATTATTATAAAACTAAAATCTATACCTCATCCACATCATCACAGCGCACACCATCTCCAGTGAAGCCATCAGGGCAGGGGGTGCACCTCCAGCCCCCAACCTCTGTGGAGATGCACATGTCCTGTCTGAAGCAGGTCCCGGGCGGACACTGATCCACAAGCTGAGGGTCAGGATTTATGTAGAAATTCTCTGGGAATTGGTTAGGTTTGGGTTTGGGTTTGGTGGGACTGCCCTCAAAGCCTGTGCAGACAGCAAAGTAAAGATATGAGCACAGGCGGCATTTTAAACATGATAAGACTTTATTTACCACAGGCAAGGCATTCTGTTATGGTGTTCCTCAAAAAGGCGGTCTCCTTGATCTAAACAACAAAGAAAAAGACATAACTGATTTCACCAATCGATAGTGTATGAGATTTGTCTTTTTCTATACGAACAGACCCTTTCTAATTGGGATACGAGAAGCTCCCCGCTTCTCCTGACTTTGAGTAACTTGATGGAATTTAGATGTCTTTTTTAGTTTTAAGTCTTAATTTCATCATCGCATGCTGCATTTTTAAAAGGCAAAAACTGAGACCTTAATTATTTTTTAAAGTCAACCAAAGCTGATCAGTGAGTCAAAAATGTATGAAAACCAGAAATTACTTCAGATCCCAGTGCTGTGTTTTCAATCATATCACTCAAAAAGAGAAAATCCAGATGCTTGTAAATTACCTTTTAAGTCAGCAAGTCTAACTAAATGTTCAATTTCTGCCTTCTGTTTAGTTAATATAAACTTATTTTGAAGGTGGAGTACCCTTTGTTACCTGCTGATCAAGAAGTTCCTTCATCTCCAAAAGCATTCTCTTTAGCTCCAAGATTGAGGTTTGGTCCTGTGCTGACCTTGATTCCTGAAATCCTAAATACATAATTTTACATAGTTTCAATTTAATAAATAAATTATTCTATATAGAGCACCAGTTAGTCTTACTCAGCAGTTGCAGGGATTCACTAGGACCAAAATGACAGTTTTGCAAAGTGGCCACATTCTCAACAGTATCCTCTATTACCAGCTTCAAGTCTGTCAGAACATCCTAGAATAATTAAACATCATATTTAGGACAAGCTTTGAAAAAACAAAACAAAAAAACATTGAGAATATACATGAGAAGTAGAAATGTGTCTAGTCTGTAGTTACCTGTCCATTTGACTGTAAGGTCCTGAGAGCCACTTTATTGGGGCCTGGTTGCAGAGAGCCAAATGCAGCTGGTACATCGTCCACAGTGTGCACCAGTCTGCAGTCCACATAGATGCTGAGGCGAGGGGGGCCCTGTTGAAGACCAGAGGCATGAAGCATCACGTGGTGCTCTCTTCCATCAGCTAGAGATGGATGAGTGAAACTGGTAGTCGCAAATCTGCCATCAGTCTTCTGGTACCGTAAAATTACTAAAAAAATATAAAAAGCAAACAATTTATTATTACACACCAATATATTGCATAATTATTTATAAAATGCAATAAATAGTTTACATTTGCTTAGCTTGGCTTGCACACTCAGCTCGATGTATTTGGAGTTGTCACGGGGATTGATTATACTGAAGAGGGAGGTGGGAGCCTTGTTGTGCAGCTTAAAGGAGGAGAGGAGGAACGCCTCATCCCGCCCCTTGTTCTTTAAGTTTCCCTGGAGCAGGTCTGGCAGGCAGTCCGGAGACACCAGCAGGTCATAGACTACAACAGGATGGTAAACACAAGTAGCAGCATTAGTGTGTCATTGGAAACTTTTATTGAATATTGGCTTTTTCATTTAGCCAGCAGCTGTGAGCAATTTTGACAAAGCTACTGCTGAGTTTATTATGTGCAATATACATGTGGGCGTCACAGAAAGTGTAAAAGTGTGTCGTGTACCTCATCTTGTTTTACTGAGTGCTGGAAAGTTATTTAAGTAGCAGATTGTTGTACAGAGCACACTTTATATGATTGTATACATATAAATACATATCATCAGACATCAGAGATGCAGTGGCCATGCATTTAGTTCATCGATAGTTTAGTAAGAGTGATCTGTATCTCCTTTGTTTGTCCTACAAAGCCATTCAGGTCCCTGTCCCTTGTACCACTTATATAGAAAATGTCCCATGTGCTCACTGATGCCATGAATTGTATAAAAGTGAAATGAATCAGAATTACACTTCAGACCAGTGGGAAATTAATGTTTATATAGAAAACAGTTTATTAAATATTTATTTTTGTAAAGAACTCAAGATCTATGAGTTAAGCTTGTCCTACAACATTTAACAATGTGTCCCATCTACAATTTGATGTGGTCATCCTAAGTTTAGGTAACAGAAATGTATGTACATATTGAGTGAAAGCACATTAATGGCTCAAATATGACACTACATAATATCTCTCAATAGAGAACAAAACAGACTGCAGTACAGAGTGGTCAGAAGCACTCACCAATGCCTTGAGCAGTAACCGTGAGCACCAGCTGCAGCAGCAGCAGACCCAGAGCAGCCGCTCTGGTCCAGGCACACATCCTCACAGCAGCCAGAGTCAGGACCAAGTTTCCACTGCAACAAGTTCCACTGAAGGACAAAGTCAAGAGGATCCAAATGCTTGTGCAAAACCCCAGAAGTATGATGACAGAGTGTTCCCAGCTTTTAAAGCAAATGGGAGGGTCCTCTGGTGTCCACTACCGTGGCTTTACTTACAGAAGGAATACTATACCACCATGAAATATAAACAGTGGAAATAAAACAGAGCCTAATTTAATTATAAATAGATGTGAATAACTACAATATAGTAGTAAGTACAGTCACCAGAAAATTACTTTTTACAGATAGAACATTTGTGAGGGTTCACAAAAGCATCAGGAGGCAGATGCTACGAAGATCCAGCTCAAAAAAACCTGCGAATAGCCAATTCAACATTCAACAGGTGAGAGTTTTCAAAGTTTAGTTATTCGATTCAGTAATGGGAGGTAGTGGTTTTCCATCATTTTCTCTCTAAATTTTATTATGGGCTGTCAGATTCAGGGCAAATTATAGAATGAATGTGGTTCTATTTCATGTGTGCTCTGCCCACCGACGGGCTTTGCTATAGGTTACCTCTCTGACGCCAAGCCAGCCTCTGAGAAAGATCAAAGTAGTGATGGGTAGATGAGGCCTCAAGGTGTGTGTAACACATTTCCAACACTGTGTTGACACAATGTAGACACTGTGTTGGTGCGTTTTATAGCACCTATAGCACCATCTGGTGGTTCAAAAAATGAATTGCTTCCTATGCAGAAGCATTGATACAGCTCAGAGTTTGTTCATTCAGACACGTTAACACTCATTTGTGATAGTTGTGATCTGATATCCATCGAATGAAAGAACTGCCCAAGAAGGTAATGCCTTTAATGATCATTAAAGCAAATCACAGCCTATTGTACAATAATGTAGGCAAATATGTGATACATGAGAAGATGAATGCTTGTGAAAATTACAGTACAATAAAAGTATAATAATATAGTTCTTTGAATAAATCTGCAGTGAGCTCCACTTGGGACTGATCAAAATTAGCCCACAGAGAATAGGCCTATCTTCTGTTTCTCTGTGGTGATGAAAGGACACAGAGACAGATTTGAGCCAGACATTTGAGAAAGACATGAGAGGTGACTGCTTACTGGAATTGGTTTACTGTCCTTGGGTAAGTGGTAGTCATTGGTGAAACTCTCTCTTTGTATCATTTGCAAGAGATGTTGCTCATCTGTTTTGAATGTCACTGCGGGAGGAATGGCAGATAGTGAAGGGTTAATACTCTAGGAAGATATCACAGCAGAAACACGCAGAGTCTGTGGCAGAGGATACAGACCATAATGGAATACAAGCCAATGCCACAGACTGCTGACAGCTCCACCGCCCTACCGAACAAGCTAAATGAGTTCTTCGCTCGTTTTGAGGCACACAACAGCAGAAGAGTCCACCCCCTCCCAGTGAGCAGGTGCTGACACTGTCCCCGGACAGCGTGAGGAGATCCCTCAGCAGGATTAAGACACGCAAAGCTCCAGGACCGGACAACATCCCTTGTCGTGTACTGAGAGACTGTGCTGTAGAACTCACAGAGGTCTTTACGGACATCTTCAACACATCTCTGAGCCAGGCTGTCGTCCCCACATGCCTCAAAACCTCCACCATCATCCCTGTGCCGAAGAAGTCATCTCCATCCAGCTTAACGACTACTGTCCAGTTGCACTCACCCCCATCCTCATGAAGTGCTTCGAACGGCTAGTCATGCAACACATCAAGACATCTCTCCCCTCCACCCTGGACCCATTTCAATTTGCATACCGGTCTAAACGCTCAACCGTTGATGCAATCTCAACAGCCCTCCACTCAGCCTTTACACACCCGGACACCAGAGACTCATGTTAGAATGCTGTTCATTGACTTCAGTTCAGCATTCATCACAATCGTCCCCCAGCAACTCATACTCAAACTAGACAAGCTGGGGATCAACACCTCGATGTGCAACTGGCTGCTGGATTTCCAGACAGGAAGACCGCAGGCAGTACAGGTCGGCAGCAACACCTCCAGCACCATCACACTGAACACGGGGGCTCCCCAAGGATGTGTGCTGAGCCCCCTCCTCTTCACTCTGCTGACCCACGACTGCACATCATCACACAGCTCCAAACCCTTCATCAAGTTTGTGGATGATACGACTGTGTTGGGTCACATCAGCAACAACGATGAGACACACTATAGGAGCGAGGTGAGCCACCTGGTCAAGTTGTGCAGTAACAACAACCTCTCCCTGAACGAGGAGAAGACAAAGGAGATTGTTGTAGAATTCAGGAGAGCAAACACACAGCACACCCCCTCACCATCAACAGAGCTGCTGTGGAGAGTAAGCAGCACCAAGTTCCTGGGTGTGCGTATCTCTGAGGGCCTCTCCAGGTCAAAGAACACTGCATTACTGGCCAGTAAAGCCCAACAACCACTCTACTCACATTATGTGCACCTTCTACAGAGGCACCACAGAAAGCATCCTCACCAGCTGCATCACTGTGTAGTATGGCACCTGCACCATGTCCTGCTGGAAAAAGCTATATCTTGTAGTGAGAGCAGCTGAGAGAATCGTGGGTGTCTCTCTCCCCCCTCCCTGCAGGACATCTACCGCACCCGTCTCACCCGCAAAGCCCTCTGCATTGCGGGTGATCCCACCCACCCCCAAGCCTGGAGGCTTTTAAAGACTATTAAAACTAATACTACTAATACTATTAAAACTATTTTGTATCTGGTTGGATATATAAAAAGGTATAAAATGCCAAATTACAACGGTACGCTAATAAAATTAACACCACATAAAGTTTTTTGTGTGACAAGTTAGGATCTTTAAAATGCAACAGTTTACCTAATACTTACGATGATTGTCTTTCTAAATAATTGTCTAAAAAAAAAACTTTGAAAATATTAATTAATATATAACCCACCCTTATCTGTTACAAAGTGGTTGCTGCAAACACTAACATTGTCTATTTCTGCAGCTCCTGTTTTTAGCCAGAGATTGTCGATCCACTTTTGTCATCTTTTTTCTGTAAGATTTTTTCCCTTGTGACACACCCCTTTCAGTACACAAAATAAAACGTTTGTCTTTCTCCTGATTAGAGTGGTTGCAGCAACCATAGACTGCACAGAATTTAGGCATTTTGGCGCCAAGTTAACAGAGGTGTGCGTCTGTCTTTACTTCCTTTCCATCTGCTTTTTGTGATGTTGAGGTAATCTGAAACCCTGCAATAAGAACACGAACAACACATCCAGATATGCATTAAACAATAGCAAAGGACTTATAAAACATCTACACAGCCCTGAATGACATAAACTTACTTTTTGTCAACAACGTACAACTTGAGCTCAAGTTTTGAGCGGGGTCGTGCGTGAGACTGTAATTTCCGAGGACGGGGAAGGGGCGCTTGAATTGCGTGAGAAATGCCGTGTGAGCGTGTGAACACGTCGAATTGCGTGTTGAGAGCCCTGTTTGTCTAAAGAGCAAACTTAAACTACAAAGCAACTAATGAGAGTTATATAAGTTATACCTGATGGTTCTCAGTTTGTTTTATCATCACCGCACTTTGTCAGTGCGCGCTGAGAGGGGCGGGGAGGAGGGACCGGGGCGGGGGGGAGCGGGACATTTTTAACGGATTCATGTAAGAGTCTGGTTAATGCACCGGGCCCGCGTCTCACCGCGTCTCACCATGGGCAGTTCGGCTCTGGGCCGCACGTATTCTTTCTTTCTTTCTTTCTTTCTTTCTAAAGATGCGTGAAAAGTCCCTCAGTCGTCCAGGTAGAATCCATGATAAAAGGAGAAGTTCAATTTGTCAACTGGACAAAGTTTGTTTGGTTGAAAACGTTTCGCCGCTCATCCGAGAGGCTTCGTCAGCTCTGGCCCTCATGCTGGTTAGACCCTGTTTATATCTAGCTGCAGCTAGATATAAACAGGGTCTAACCGAACAAGGGTCGGGCTGCAGCCATCACTGCAGGTTATGAGGGTTTTGGACACTACTCAGTGCATAATCATCCATTGGTTAAACAATTTCTACAAGATGCTTCAAGAGTAAGGCCTTTTTTACATTTTGTCCTCCTTTCGGACCCTCGTCGGCCACTGATGCATAAATCGTCATAAATCCCCACCCATTATTTACACTTGCTACTCTCCGATGTTGTGTCGTATACAAACATTCGCAATGCTCACGCAGCTGATACAGCCCCTGCAGCCCCTGATTGTCTGGAAGCTGCTGTCACTCAAAAGCTCCACTCATGCTTGATATTTTTTGTTGGAGAAGTTTGTGTGGACAAGCAAATACCAGTAGGCTAAATGACAGAGGCCTACAACTTTTTTCAAATTTTCACGCTTTTTTGCTTTTTGGCGCCATATGATGGCATGGCAAAGACTGTGTTTTTTCAGTGAATTGGTGATGATGGCGCTTAGACAGGCAGCTAAGTGAACCAATCAGAGAACAGTTAACGGACAGCGACGTGAACAAAGCCGGTAGGAAGCAATGCAAAAACATCTCTTTTGAAAAGAAAGGCCTCTAGAGCTGTCAGCTGCTGTGGTTTTAAGGAATCGATGTGTTTTAGGTCATTTAAGACCAATTTTACAGCTGAATGGAAGGGACATTGCGGGCAAAGGCGGGTGCACTGACGTCACCATCTTTGAACGAATCAGAATCGCGGAGTCCGTTGTTAACCGGGGGAGCGAGGGTGGAGCGAGGGTGTCCAAATGGTATCGCGCTGTATAGCAAATACAGAGAGATATCATTTGGCTGGCCAGGTAACTCCTTTCCTGTTTCATGCCGGTGGTCACCCTAATGAGAGTGTGCGAGACACCGACTTTCAGGCCAAGCTGGATCATCTCCCTCTATGAGCTGATTTGAAGAATTTATACAGCACCGGGTTCGCGGGCATGTGCCAGGCTGTAAGTATGATTGGCACGGTGACTTCTTTGATCTTTCTCAGAGGCTGACTTGGCGCCAGAGAGGTAATCAATAACAAAGCCCGTAGGTGTGCGGAGCACGCACTCATTTATATCATATTTCATATTATTATATCATACTGTTTTACCTGCTGCCCCCACAGGGCTGGGCCAAGACATAAGCGAACTAAGCAGCCGCTTAGGGCCCCCACGCCCCCAGGGGGCCCCCAAGGCCAGTTGGGGGGCCCCAACCCCAACGGTCCTCGGGAAAAAATTGTGACTAGGGGGCCCCCAAATCAAATTCTGCTTAGGGCTCCATAAAGGCTTGGGCCGGCCCTGTGCCCCCATCTCACTGCTCACTGGGCTGTGGTGTAGTTTGAAACCCAACATGCAGATCCTCATGATGCTTCTTCATAGAACAGACCACAATGACATGAACAATCTCCCACGCTAGTTATTTCAGGTACGTCATGACGTCAGCCTCCACCAGCCTCTTCTATGAACGGAACATGGCGCTGTCCATGGAGCTGCGGTGTTGGGGAGGCGGCTGGGGTCTTCCGTCTGTCCACACAGAGTCTCTCATAGTGCTAGTAAGTCTATTTAATAATGCATCCGATCGCATCGTGCAGACTTATATGCATATTATTTCTCCTGCATCTTTAGCTTTTAGGCTAATTCCCATGACACCACCGTGATTGTTTTGTACATCCGTGCTAGGTTTTCTGCAGCAATGTCACTCACACAATCGCATTGTTTTTTCTTTTTCCTTTCACCTAAATACATCGAGCAGCGGCATGTTAATATTTCGCTACAGCCGGTTATTCGTCCTTCAAGGTCAGCCGTTTTAAAAATAACATTCATTTTTTATAGTCTTCTCCTTTGCCTTGTGTGATTTTGGTCAGGCAGGCATCCCTTCCTGTTGTTGATACGTAGTATGGGAGTGTCTGTGTGTGAAGATGCCATACCAAATTACACTTAGCTTAGGTGATTTTTATCCTGTTATAGTACTGTTTATAATTGTAGTAGTTAGACCTACCGCATGGTGACGCTCTAATTGATTGCTTTGATAGTTTGTTTATAATGCTGGCAGCCTGGCACACATTTAAATTCAGCCAAATAAGATCAGGGTTAAATCATGTGTAGACTACATGTTTTGTCTTTCCTTTAGGCTTATTCCAAATTTTCTGGAGCTCAAGTTACAGCTTCTCCAATTGACTGGACATGGAAAACACTCACAGGTGTGGCTGACTTTTTAATATAACATTTTACTGTAGGTCTGCATATTTGAAACTTAATATAATGCTTTTAGCTGGCAGAATAAAAGTACTAGTCTACATTGCAAACCTAAACTTACTATAAACTGTATTTGTACTTCCAGCAACAGTTCCAGAGTTGATGTGTGGTGAGTCGTCTGTTACAGACCCAACACAGATTCTTAACTTTCTCCGGAAGCAGGTAAGGCTGTGCCTTTACCCTCTACATTAGTTTGAATAAACTTGTAATACAGTATGATATATTCATCCGGATGTTTTACAGCGATTCAATGCAGACTATGAGTTAACAGCGCGTGAGGGTGCAGACACTCTGGCTTACATAGCTTTACTGGAAGAAAAGCTCCGACCAGCTTTGGTAAAAACTCAGTTTAAAATTAATTTGGCAATATTTAAAATATATCTTAATAATTATAAATACTTTCTTATTCATTCCAGTTGCATACGTTCTGGGTGGATGCAGAAAATTATGCAAATGTGACAAGGCCCTGGTTTGCTTCACATTCTCCATTTCCACTAAACTTTGTGGTCCCTCGTCGCCATGCCAACCTCGCCATCTCCAGGATCCTGCTGACCAAAGGGGAGTCCCCACTTAATAGAATTAATGAAATAGAGGCCAAGGTAAAAAAAAACTTTAACTTTTTAAAATACTGCATATCTCTATTGTTTTGTTATGTAATTATTCATCCCTTGTCTTTTGTATTAGCTTTATAGTGACGCTAAAGAGTGCCTTAACCTCTTCTCATACCGACTGGGAACTGGAAACTACTTCTTTGGCAGCTTGTAAGTGTTAACATTTCATAGTTCATTACAAATGAAAGGTGGCTTAAAAGGTGACTATGGCTCTAGTAATAAGACATAATATTTTCTCTATAGACCGACCAGTCTAGACGCCTTTGTGTTTGGTTTCCTGGCCCCACTGTACAAGGCCGGCCTCCCCAGCAGTCCGCTGCAGAGTCACCTCAGTCAGCTGGAAAACCTGACTCAGTTTTGTGAGAACATCCTTGCTGTCTATTTCAGCTCTAGTCAACCCGGTAAAATAAGTTTTATGCCATTTTTGTCTCTTTGAAATTTCATAAATTTTGTTTTATTTCAAAATTACTGCGTCTTCCCTCCAGGTTCTCCCATTTCAGTTCAAGAAACAAAAGATGCCAATCTTCAGAAACTGACCCAGCTTGTAAACAAAGAATCCAACTTGATAGAAAAGGTGTCTGTCTTTACTCTATTTATTTAAAACTTTCTCTTGGACTCTTTCTCATGTCACCATCTAGCCCTGTGTGTGTGTGTGTGTGTGTGTGTACAAGTAATGGGGTATTTTAAATAGACTTAAATTATTGTATGGTAACATTTGCTATAAAGCATAAGGGTGCATTCACTGCTGCACACACAACATCAAAATTTGGACTAAACTGGGACTAAACTCGAATCTAAACCTGGGCTACAGCAAGACTAAACCAAGACTACAAATGACAAAACCATGACACATGAATGTACCCTTAAAAATGACATTTTTCATTCAATTTCACATATAACACTGTGATGACTTCTAATAGACATGTAATATGTAGCCTCTAGATAAAAAATAACCATTTCTTTATATCTTCATCCAACAAGATGAATGGTTAAGTTCTAAAAATAAGAATTATTTTTTCATTGTTATAAAATAAGGTCTAATCCAATTTCACAATTTCTATTTCCAGATGGATGATAACCTTCGCAGCAACAGTCCTCAGCACAAACCGCACCGACCAGAGCCTAAACCTACTTTGTCAAAGGAGAAGAACTCAAACCCTGCATAACCCAGGGCCTTATGGAAAAAATATAAAGTAGAAATATAAATTACAGAAATGAATGCAGGAATAATAATGATAGTTTTTGAAGATGCTGAAGGAGAGAAAATGCATGAGAGCTTTTTAACTGGGTTGGATGCATGTGCAGTATGTGGTCAAGCATGGAATGCTTTTGAGACGTGCTAGACAGAGAGAGCCTGAAAGTTCAAGGGAAAGCCAAAGGAAATTGAAATTCCATCAGGGAAAATACTGGAAATTAAAATTGTCATTTTAATTTTTTACATATTTGTGTTCTATATTATAAAGACACAGTTTCAACTTTTGATTTTAAATGTCCTGCTATCAACTATAAAGATTAAATAGTCTGTAAATAGTTTATTACCGGAGCTGAGCACAGTCTGACTTTATTATGTGCATAAAATATGTATGTGCATGTGTATGACTGAAAAATAATTAGTTTGGCTCTCACAAGCTTTGTAAAATAAGTAAGCCATAGAAGAAGCATATAGTTATATATAAATAAGTTATAAGAGTTTTATATTAAGGTCATGGAAGGGTCCACTAATGTTTATATATCTGCCTTTATTGAATGTGTCAAGTGTGATTGTTCCAGTTTTTTAACTGACACATAAACTACGTTTAACATGACATATTCCCTCTGTTTGTATTATTGTTAAATGTGCCTTCACGACTGCTGTTGTCTTTTCCCATGTCTGTTTTAATTATGATTTTATTTCACATTTGTCAATGCTGTTTTCTATGCACTGTGAGTTGGTAACATCAACTTCATATAATTGCAATAAATTAGAACATAACCCTAACTCATTTTGTGTTTATTATTTTGTTAAACATTGATTTAACTGGTATTTTATTTTTAAACATGGTTTTATTGGTCTTAAATTACGATAGGTCTAGAAATGTGTAATTCATTAGACTGATTTGCAGCTTTCTTAGTTGTTAATAGAACCTCCACAATAAACTAGTCAAATGAATTTTAAAAACTGATCAGGTCAAACAAGACTATTGAAAATAGTATAATTTATTATTTCAATCAAACAGGCATTAAGCTCATATACTATCTGGCTTATATACAAAATATACATCTGAGTCAATATATTTACACAGATTCACATGAAATACCATTTCAAAAGTGCACTTTGTTGAGTTTCTTCTCCAAAGATGAAAAAATATTCAGATTAACCACAAATTTCAAAATGTACAATCAAATTTAAAATCTAATTCAAACACCATCATAATAAGTCCACATTAATGTGTGCTCATTGGTTCAAATATTCAAAGAAAGGTGCAAGTCGTAAAAAACCATGATACTGTCAAAATACATTTCTGCGTATGAAAATGCACCTGCTAATTTAATATAATCTGCACACATACGTTTTTCAAAGATAGCTGTCTTTAGTGAACTCTGGCACCTCCTGCACCATGCATACCTCCACACTCTCTGGAGCATCCATGCCCACAGCGGGGTGACACGGCTGGGTGAAGTGCTCAGAGAAGGACCCCAACAGTTGACCACTCTGAGCATTGTAGAAGGACAAACGGCCAAACTGGTAGTCCAAGAAGATACCCACTCGTTCAGGTAAGTCAATCACAAACAAACTTGAATAGATGGAACTGTGCACCAAGTGATAACTGCAACTGTGAAGAAGAAAAAAAATACATGAATAGTAATGGTAGCACAGACAGTGATATTTAATTTACACTTTTTTGCATACCCCGATGGTGTGGGGGTGCACTGCAAGCACCAGGACACCTGATTTTCTCCCAGAGGATTGTCTCTATTGGCAGAACTGTAAGCCACCCCCAGCCTGTAGCCACTGCATCTTGAAACATCATTCTCCCAGTAATAGCGTCCTCTCATTGGGAGCTGCTCGCCCAGGATAGATGGACACCTGTAAAAGAAATAAACAAAAGCTGTTCTTACATGTTCATGCCTGTTGACAAAGTATTACTAAATATAATGCCATTGACGTACGCCTTATCTGGCATGTTGTCATGTGTGTCCTGAGAGTAGTGTAGGGTGGTCTGGTCCATGGACAGTTCCAGAGCAGGATGAGCAGTTGCCTTTTGCAGGTGAAACTTTGTTCCTTCATATGAAATAGTAAAATTAAGAAGGCACAATAATACTGTGTGTATGATAAACAGATATGCTGATGAAGTGCTTACCTTTAGTAGAAATGAGCGCAGCTTCGCTCTGCTCACTAGAACCAGCCTCAGTCACAGCTTTTATGTAGAACAGATAATTCTCATTCGGTTGAAGAAGGACTTTATGCTCAAAGTTTTTAATACCAGAGATGGTTCTAAACACACACCAAAAATAATTGTTATGGATGATGAGAGAACATATAGGTCCTAATAGTAGTATATTCAGTTTAGTGCACCTCAGGCCTTCTCCCTCCAATTCGTACTGTCGACAGTACTCCAGTGTGTAAGATAGTCCAGGAGTCTGCTGCACTGAGCTCCACCTCAGAATGGCTGTGTCCCATGTGACAGTGCACCTGTCAGTGTCAATTACCGGCACTGATGGAGCTGTACACAGGGATAGATGTCAGTGACTTTGAATAGTAATATTGGTCTTTATAGTATTCTGTGGTTTCTGACCTGTTTTAAAGATGAGTCGCGCACTGGGCAGAGAGCAGCCTGTGTAGTTGACAGCCATCACCCACACCTTGTATGTCTTGTCAGGCTCCAGTTCCTCCAAAACACAATAACTTTCCTTTACTGTCACACGGTATTCCTCTGATATAGCTGTCAAAAGCAGAAGTAAAAATAGTACTCAAAAATAGTAGTCAAAGTACTGATTGACATAACATGAAAATATACTGTATACACAACAGGGTTGTTAAATACTACCTCCTTGTGGATCCTCCATGCAGTACACCTGAAAGCAGTCTATGACATCTTCAGGGTTGACCTTCCAGTAGACAGTGACACTGGAGCTGGTGGCCGAGCCTGGCTCCTGGACCTGAAGAGTCGGTCTTTGAGGCACTTGAGAATTAAGTATATACTAAGTTAAAAGTATTATATTTATATGTGAATATTAATAATATTAATATTTTACCTGCAATTCCCTTACGCTGAGCTAACTGATAGCTTGAAGTGTTGCCCTTGGCATAGTCCTCAAATACTAACAGTCCTTTGGGTCCAAGCTCAAGAGACATGGCAGAGTCCAGAGCTGTTGTGAGCCTAAATGTATAGCAATATTTAGCTTTTGTGCAATGCACACAAAAACACAAATTTAGGTGTGAAAGTCAGTGCAACAGTTCAAGCAAAACCAATACATAACACACCGTTTGCCAATTTGAAATGCATGTTAGAAAAACAGCCACACCAGTCATAGTTCATTCACTGAAGACACATACCTTACACGAATGTCTTCAGGTGACTGTATAAAATGCAATGAGTTTTTATTTCATTAATTGATTATCTTGACTAAAAATCAAAGATTTAACAAAACCTAGAAAGTGGCACTAACCCGTGCGTCTGTCTCCGCCTCTCTGGCTGTAGTCTCAAGAGTGCCTTTAGCAGAGTCAATGCTCTCCTGGAACGACACTATTTGGTCGTAGAGCTGTTCCAGCTTGGCCTTCTTTTCTTCCTCCATACTCACAGACATACTGTTGTACTGCTCCATCACCAGGGCCATCATCTCCTCATTCTGAGTCTGCATTTCTGCCTCACTCTTATGAAACTGGTCCTGGTTGTCAAGTACAATAAAAACTATGGAATACAGAACTATAACATACAATAGGTAAAACATACTTGGCTCTGACTTGCCTCTGGTATATATAGTGTCGTGTCTTTGCAACATACCTCCACTGAGTTATATGCCAGCTCCAGCTCAGACACCAGGTCTTCGATGTTTTCAGATCTTCCCTGCAGCTCCGAAATCCAGTCACTCAACTTCTCCTGTGGTAAAGATTTATTTTAACTTTATACAGCATTCCAATGATTTTGACTTCATTTGAAAAGCATATTGTCTGAGATATAAAATCAGGGCTTGTGTCATGACTAAACATCAGATGTTGGCTAAGGAGTACAGGCAGTGCAATTGGATCCTGTGTCACTACCTGTAAACAGCTCAGATTTAAGTAGGTCACAGCCTCTCATGCTCTGTCAGAGCAATGGCTGACAGCCCCCTATATCAAAAACAGGGGCATGATTTTGAGTAGGCAGAGACTTCTGCATATGTACTTCTGTATCTCTGAATTATTGTAACTAAACAGCACTTATATGCAATGTAATTGGTAATAGTTAAACAGTGTAACTTCTGTCACATCCCAATGGCTGACCCTGCTGTGACCCAAAGTGTAAGCAGATGCCACACTAATCTCAGATGAGGTCAGGATTGCCTTTCCCAGCAGCACTTCACATCATCATTACACACTGTGTTGACCACATGTGACAATGTAATGAGGATAACACATCTCATATTTTTGAGAGGGCCCAGATGATATGGGTAATAATCATATGCGATAGCCTTCAATAAGGCCTGATATTCTCAAATACAGTGGGCCTGATATTCTCAAATACAGATTCATATTTATTATAATTTGTCTAGGGCTATGTCCTAAAATCAAATCTACCATTGATTTTGCATGTTTTGGGTTTAGGTGCTGCAAATGTTAAATTATTGGGATTGCCACAGTACTAAGTCTCCTCGCAGAATTAGTGCGATTTACTGCTTTAATGGTATGAAGATGACAATGAGCTGAAAATTGCAACAGATCAACATTGGCCTAGAAAGATGTTTTTTTTAACTGCATTATTTATGTTTTTTATTTTTTTTATGAATACACTGTGATCAATACAGAAAAAATGCCAGTCTTCACCTAAGAGTGTGGTACCATCATATTCTAGAATTTGAAATATCCCAATAACAACAAATATGAGTATGTGAGACAAAATATATGTATGTTTTTGTGTTTATGTTTTTGTGTGCCAAGTTACTGTGCTTTACCATGATCTCTTCATAGGCTTTGTCCACTGCAGTAACACCATGGCTCTGGTGTGGCCCGTTCTCCTGCTCCGACAGCAGACACCCACACCCGAGGCAGTACCAGTCCAGCCCCTCCAACTCAGCCGCCATCCGGGCCTGACGCTCCTCCTCTGCGTCAATGGTCTCATAGTCCACCTCCATAAGCTCCTCTGTGTCTGCTGTCTCCTCCATGTATTCATCTTCTTTTACCAACTCTTTTACCCCCTCATCTTCCATTTCAAATTGTGCCATCTCCGTTGTGTCTTGTTCAGTTATGATTTCATACTCCATAGTGACATCAGGACCCACTTTTTTCTCAGCATCTTCTGCCACTTCTTGCATGCAGACATCTTGTACATCTTCAGTTATGTCCATTTGATGGTCCAGATCCAATGCATTTTCCTCAATATTATCCGTTTCTACATTCACATATCCTGCATGTAATCCAGACAGATCTTGCAGTGGGGTAAACCTTTTCAGAGTGGAACGTACACCTGTCTCCTCCACTACATCGCCCTCTAGTATCTGCTCCTCATCAGCAATACTATCATCTTTGCATTCAGTATCTTCTTTCTCCAGCTCCTCACTTACAATTTCGTTATATTGATCAAAATCTTTTTTTGGTGCTCCCAGTTCAGTGCTGTGTGATTCTTTGCCTTCTTGTTTATTAACAATCTCATAATCAAGCTCCTCTTTCTTTGCCTCATTGGGTGAAATAGACCAATCCTGCATTGTTGTCTCAGGGATTACAAAAGCTGTCCCCCTCTCCTCTGAAGCAGGGGGCAAATCAGCTTTATCAGATAAAATTTCTGGTTCTTCTTCAACTGTTTCAGAAGTCACCTCCTGTTCTTCCAAAGCTACATTTTGTCCCCCCTCCTCTGAAGCAGGGGGCAAATCAGCTTTATCAGATACAATTTCTGGTTCTTCTTCAATTGTTGGTACTGTTTCAGAAGTCACCTCCTGTTCTTCCAAAGCTACATTTTGTCCTTCCTCCTCTGAAGCAGAGGACAAATCAACTTTATCAGATACAATTTCTGGTTCTTCTTCAATTGTTGGTACCGTTTCAGAAGTCACCTCCTGTTCTTCCAAAGCTACATTTTGCTCCCCCTCCTCTGAAGCAGGGGGCAAATCAACTTTATCAGATACAATTTCTGGTTCTTCTTCAATTGTTGGTACTGTTTCAGAAGTCACCTCCTGTTCTTCCAAAGCTACATTTTGTCCTTCCTCCTCTGAAGCAGAGGACAAATCAACTTTATCAGATACAATTTCTGGTTCTTTTTCAATTGTTGGTAGCGTTTCAGAAGTCACCTCCTGTTCTTCCAAAGCTACATTTTGCTCCCCCTCCTCTGAAGCAGGGGGCAAATCAACTTTATCAGATACAATTTCTGTTTCTTCTTCAATTGTTGGTACTGTTTCAGAAGTCACCTCCTGTTCTTCCAAAGCTACATTTTGCTCCCCCTCCTCTGAAGCAGGGGGCAAATCAACTTTATCAGATAATATCTCTCTTTCTTCTGACACAATCTTATCAATCTGCTCTGTTACATGTTCATCATTTATATTTGTCATTATAACTATATTATCATTTTCTCGCAGCTGAGTGTATGTTTGTATTTGTGTAATTGTTTCTGGCACAGTTACTTGTATTTCCTGTGGCAGTGTACAGATGGATTCCCCCAAATCTGTCTTTTGTTCAACTTTGTGGCTCTCATCCATGAACAAAGGTGTTTCATCTACACTAGCTTCTATACCCTTTGTTTTATATTGTACCCCAGGTTTTTGTGATTCCATTATTTGCTCTTGGACTGTAACAGGCATTTCCTTTTGAGGAATATTACTTGGTATTGATGACACAATTTCTTGTTTTTCCAAATCTAAATTTTTATCTGGTTCCTTGATCTCCTCCTCTGGCAAATGTAAATCTTCTTTTGCAATAGCTGTTTTTTCTTCTAATTTAGATGCAATTTCACTCTCTGGCTGTGTCACAACCTCTGCTATCGGTTCCAAGTTATCTGTCTGATCTACTTCCTGGTCTGCTGGACTCATATCTGGCTGTGGGCTTATTTCTATATCCATTTCAACAGCTTGTCCTTTGGGAACGAGCAGTATGAGCTCACCACAATCACTGACCATCTCCTTAACTACATCAGCCTTGACCTCTGAAGCAACTAGTTCTTCACTAGAAACATCATCTTGTTTGACATTTTCTATCGGCTCTTCCACTGGTTCAATCTTAGCATCATCTTGTGTCAGAATTTCACACTCTTGACCCAAATCCTCAACTGTTGATGTAAATTCTGTAGTGGCCAAATGACCTTCTTGCAGATCAATACATACTTGAGTTTGAATATCTGTTTCACCTTTTTCAGTAACTTCCACATGTGCTTGGACAGGGGGCTCGCAGTCAGCACTAACCTCTAAACATGCAACTTTAGGAATCTCCAGCTCTGCATCTTCAACTACAGCATCCCCTATGGACTCAGACACTTGAGTTTCATCTCCTTGAATGACTGTCTGAAGAATGTCTGTAGCTGGGGCAGGTGTATCTATGGTAGCTGGTTCATCTGTCATTTCAATCTTCTTAGTTGGTAGATGTATTTCAGAGGTGCTTTGCTCGATAACAGATTCTTGTTTTGGAGTTTCTGATATTTCTGCTTCAGGCACAACTTCAACACTCTGAGATTCTCCCAGAGGCTTTTGAAATTCAGTGTGTTTGTCTTCAATCACTTTTGACTTTTCTCTAATTTCATCTTTTTGATCAGGAGCTGACACTTTGTTTTCATGTTCAACTTGTGATATTGATGATTCTGAAGTTGTTTCAAATGGCCTAATCTCTTTTATCTCAGTATCTTCTTCCTTAACTACTCGTGTCAAGCACCCACTCATCTCAAACTCATTCTGTGACCACATCATTCTTCCTCCTTTAGGGTAATCTACAACCTCAGTTGAGACCTCCACATTTGGTGTCTCATCTTTCAAGATAAACTTCTCCAGATAGCCACTGTCCGCTTCCTCACAATCATCAGTTAAACACCTCTTATAAGACTTCTCGGATGTAAAGCTTCCTGCTTCGGAGTACTCCTCATCACTTTTCCTCCTCTCCCCCAAAGCATCCTCATAAAGGTCAGAGTACATAAACGACATGGCAGTGGGTTCCTCCAATAATATGGGGTCGATGATCTTTGGTGGGCCAGAGGAGATATAGATAGGAGTTAGAACAGTCTCCTCACTTTCAAATAACACTGAGCCACTTTCTTTGAGGGAGCTCTGGCGTCGCATCCTCCCTTTAGCTTCCTCTTCACTTTGCTGCACTAAATCAGCAGGAGGGCCCTCTCCATAAAACACTTCATCCAGGTGCTCTCCAATAATGTCCACATCGGACACAAAAACAAAGGACTCTTCAGAGGCAGAGGGGCTGATGGTTTTGACTGTGTCTTTGGTGGTCTGCTCTGGTTCTGGGGGCGGGACAGGCGTTACACACTCATCCTGTTCTTCTGCTGCTTGTTCATCAGGAATCACAACATCCAGCAGAGTAAACTTCTCAAAGTAGTCAATATCACCAGTGCCATCTGCAGTGGGTTTGAAATCCGAGTCTGCTGGTGGATGGGGTAAAGCTTCTTTTGATTCCTGTGATAAAAAATGAACACTTATTCACAAAACGTTTTTGGAGCTACTTTTTTTTCCAACAAGAAATTTAAATAATGTTCTCAAAGAATTATTTGATATTGATTTAGACTAAAGAATAGACACTGACTTATCAACCCAATATTAAATCAAAAGCATACAGCACAAAATTATTATTATTATTATGAATGACGTGTCAAATAGAGCTTTTTTGTGCGTTTGACTACATTTTCACACAAGGTGATACACTGCGAGAGAGTCTGCTGTAGTTCACCAAACACAATATACGTGATGCAGTGACAACATAGGTGTGGTGTGTTACACAAAAGAACAGCGTGTGGCTCTGGCAGGTTTGATGTTACTACAGCCCTTGTGGCTTTAATAGAGTGACTTTACTATCTGTGTGCATTTTTGTACTAAACAAAATCCTACCTCATTTTGTGATCCTGCAGCCTCCAATTCTTCTCTCTCAACAGGAGTCCACTGGTGGTGGTTTGTAGACTTGATCTTCGGAGTCTGGTCCAGATAGGATAGGTTGTCCTGCAGCTCAGTGCTTTCCTCCTCATCTACAGTGGGCAGTTTAGATGGTACTCTGATGTTGAGAATCTCATAACCTTCAGAAATCAAACTAAACAGCTGCTGGTCCATGCTCTTTATCTCCTCCAAGTCTGGTTCAGTCTTAGTTTTGTCCTGTTTGACATTGGGTTGAGAAACTTCCATCATCTCCAGTCTCTCCACCCCCAGAGCCGAGGCAGATCGAGAACTGCCCGGCCTGCTGAACCTGTCACTGAGCCTGCTACTCCTCCCAGACCTGGTCCTCCGCCGCACCACTTTCTCCTCATCAAAGATGATGGTGATGTTGCCCGCTGCCCCGGAGCCCTCCATGCTGCCCCCCTCGGACACAGAACTGGTTTCGGATGCCCAGGGAGTGGAGCAGCGACTGGAGGCTGTCTCCCACACAATCCCACTGTCCTCGCTCTGCACAGTGACCATTGAGAACGAAGGATCCACCATGAGACACTGCAGTTTGGGCTTCACTGAATGGTCCTGGATAACCTCTCGCAAACTGCACAAGAAAAGGACTTGTTAGCAGCGCTGCTCACTGCAGAAGGAAGGACATAAATTGTTGAGCAAGATTTTTTTCTGGAACTTCACGGGACAAACTAATGAATCAACATCCACATAGCACAACTAAGACAAGTTAGAAAATTTTAACTTATGTGCATGCAAAGTTGAACAATAAGCTAAGTAACCAATTAAATGCACCCCAAGCGGTCTTTTCCAGCTATGAATACAACTTGGCCCTGAACACATTGCTACACTGTGACAGCCTTGAATGTCACTGGTATAATATTGGAAAAATGATGCCTGCCCTCTAAGACACATCCAAGATATCAGTGTCTTCTGCTATTTATGACACAGCAGGACTATATGGTGCAACTTGATAAATGAGTTACATAAAGTCATATCATGAATAATTGGTAAAAGGTGTAACTCAGAAATGGCCATAGAGATAATGAAGATGACACGTTACTGTTCAAGTATTAACAATTCAATTTAAAAGCTCAGCTAAACAAGAGAGCATGGACACAGAAGTTACACAGGAAATTGTATTGAGACCTGTTTTGAAGTTCCTCCACTTCATCTTCATCATCTTGGCTGAGAGATTCCAGTGGTTCATAAGAACACTCCTGTAACTCCATCATCTCCGGGTCCAAACTCTCAGGTTCATCCATCTTGACTTTGGTCCAATTTTTGCGGTTGTGGCCCAAATGCTAAGAGTCCTCTTTTTGTTTTCAACCACTTTGAATGTAGGAGTTCTGCTCTGACTGTTTGCTACGTCTAAGTTGGGAGCTGTCCATCTGACTCAGCGGCACAGGAATAGACTGAGTGGGGAATGAAAAGGGGGAGTGGAGTTGGGGCAATGGAGACACATTGTAGCTGTATCCCTACAGTAAAAGTCCATTTTGTCCATTACTTTGCAGTGGGTTAATTAAAATTGAAAGTATACTTATAATTTCAAGTATTTCAGAATTGAACTGTGTTGCCACCTAAAATACAAGAGTAGGCCTCTTTAAGATGTAAATCCCCTTAGCAGAGTTAAATATAGACCAAGGCTGAAATAGTACCCAGACCCTACAGCTGATAGTTGGGCCAGATTTTCTGTGGCATCTGTCCCCCCTCAGTGCCTACAGCCCAAGTCATTAAACTACATGCAATAAAATGTCAAAAGCATCCAAGCAACCAAATCAAGACTCATGCGGTTTCTAATACGTGTTTTTTGTTTGTTTCTTATATATTGCAAATTTATGAAACTCAGAGCAGCAGAGATTTGTTTCCAGCTTTGCCCTCTGGATTTTTTGGCTTAGTAATTTTGACTCCTCCATTTCTATACCAAAAGCCTGAACTAAAAAATGTAATCATTCAGACCTTTTTCTTTGCCTTTTTTTGTAATGCTGCCCACGTCCAACCAGAAAGTACAATACAATTATAACCACCTTTTTGATTTAAAAAGTTTAAAAAGTAGACAATATTTTTTGTAAAATATAACTACTGTTTTAGTGAGTAGGCTAACCTATCATTGTCATATACACATTAAAGCCACAGGATGCAACTTTTTCAGAGCAATCTGGCTGCAGATAAGAAGAGCAGAGACAACAACAAAGCTAAATAGTTTCAAACTAGAAATGTATTGATGATTGTCTTTTAAAGGCCTCCTCCTGCTTGTCTCTGAAATGAACCTTTGGCTATAATCTTTCACAGAATTACATAAAACATCTCAATGGAGAATGTTCTGAAGTATAGCTTTGTATCTCAATGAAATCATGCAGGTGCATGCTCCATGAAAGGACCACACTACAAATGATCTCTCTATATATTCTATATATTCTCTATATATTCGGGCCTGACCGATACCTGTAACAAGTAAGGCAAGTCCTAAGAAGCCAGCTCAATGGCAAGAACAAGGCCCAGGCAATAAACAGCTGCGCCCCGACCATGCATGGAGGGCTCCATGCCAAAATCAACACCCTGAGACTGTACGCAAACCAGAAGGAAGGAGGCTGAGGACTAGTGAGTGTGGGAACCACTGTCCAAGATGAAACATCTGAAATCCATAAGCATATCAAGGACAAGGCCAAGGACAAGATGATGTGCTCAAGGAATGCCTCAGACAGTGGAGTGCAGAGGAAGAGGTGCTGGAGGGATTATCATGGCAGGACAAAGCCCTGCATGGGCCGTACCACCGAAACATAACTGAAGTGGCTGATATTAAGAAATCCTACCAATGGCTAGAAGGGCTGGTCTGAAGGACAGCACAGAGGCCCTCATCCTGGCTGCACAGGAGCAGGCCTTGAGCACCCGAGCAACAGAGGCCCAGATCTACCACACCAGACAAGACCCAAGGTGTAAGCTGTGCAAAGAGGCTCCTGAGACAGACAGGGAAAGCATACATGGAGTGACACAACCAAGTGGTGGGCATATTGTACAGAAACATCTGTGCAGACAATGGGCTGGAGACCCCAAGGTCAAGGAGAAGAGAATGACTGAGCCAAGATCCTGTGGGACTTCCAAAATATACAGACAGAATGGTGATGGCGAACCAACTGGACATCGTGATGTTGGAAAAGCAACAGAACAAAGCCATGATGGTGGACATTGCAACACCAAGCGATGGTAATATCAGGAAAAAGGAACACGAGAAACTAGAGAAATACCAGGGGCTCAGAGAAGAACTGGAGAAGGCCTGGAAGGTGAAGGCATCAGTGGTGCTCGTGGTGATTGGAGCACTCAGGGCTATAACCCCCAAACTGGAGGAGTGGTTACAGCAAATCCCAGGAAAAACATCAGACATCTCAGTCCAGAAAAGTGAAGTACTAGGAAGCAAAGAACTCGTAGAACTCTCAAGCTCCCAGGCCTCTGATAGAGGACCTGAGCTGGATGAGGGTGAGAGAAACCAACCACCGTGGAAGGTGAGGAACACTTTTTTTAATGAACATTTATTTTAATAAACATTTATATTTATTCATAATCATTGCTACATATAACAGAATTGTGATGTTGATCATATTGAAATTATGAAAGAATAACATCCCTTATTATTGCAAATAGCAACAGTAACTAAAAAAAGATTTCAACTATTTGCAGATACATTAGATATTCAAAGTCCACAGCAGACATTTGTATAAACGTAACATTTGACAATAATCTTTGGAAATACAAAAATGACACATAAACAGAAACACAAAAAACAGGTTTGAGGCAGAGAATACTGAAGAACTCCATCAAACTTATATCCACTGGCCTTGAGGTAGAGGCTGATTGCAAAGGTCTCTCTGCTCCGTTATCTTCCAGTCTGCTCTTTGTGAAATATAACTGCGAGTGGGAGCAGAGAGTTGAGGTCTTTCGTCTCATCTAGAATCTGATAGGACTGCAAATATAAATGTAGCTTTTTACAATTTGTCTTATTAGAAGAACGTTTCTATCATGTTATATTTGTATGTCAAATAAATATATAAAATACAACAATTAAATTAGGTGCAGTGACTTCTCATGTTTGCTTTAGCTTTGTGCACAGCTTTACCATCTTTTTGATTTTTAACATGAAAACTTTAATGATAATTTCTCAACACGTATGTGTGATTTTATTAATACCAATGGCAGCAATGCACTGATACAATATGAACACATACAGTACCTCAGCAAACTTTGCTTTGATGGTGTCAAACTTTGCTTTTTCATAAACAGCTCTGGCAACATTATGCCTCTCAAAAGGTTCTGAAATAAAAACACAGCATTCCAAATAAGCAAAATGTATGGTTTACAAAGTTTCAGGCACAGATTTAAAATAAAATTAGTGGTCTTGTTATGGCAAGCTTTCAAACTTTTTACCTTCAACACAAATGAATTTATTCTTCCAATCTGGAAAAGTCTTTGGTAAAGTTCTGGCCTCTCGAACTGAGACTATCTGGCTGTCCCATCTAGCCAAACACATTAAAAGAAGATTAGACAACATATTTTAGCCATAATTAGTCCATAATATTAGTTGCTAAATAAATTCATTAAAATTCAAAAATTAAAATCATTTAAATTCATATAAAATAACTGAATGACAAGGAATGTATGAATAATGGCAGAAGCACAGACAAAAACACATGATTATATAATTCTTAATATGCGATTAAAAAAAAAACAAAAGTTAAATGCTGGATTTCTTTTGAATCAATGTTATGTTAATATAATTAACATAACACTGTGTGTGTGTGTAATCAAACACAACTGCAGCATGTCATTAAAAAACTCCAAGATCATAGAATGTCATATTAGCTGTCCAAAACCCAGCTGCTACTGTCGTTCACAGAGAAACTCGACACTGGTGAAAAAGATGAAGCAAAGAGAGAGGGTGGGTTTAAATATTTCAAAAATTGTCTTTGCAAACTACCTGAAGTCAAAGGCATAGTACTTAAGGAATCCCAGAAAAAGATGTCCTAAGGAGGATTTGTTTTTGGATTTGTAGTGTGGGACACGTTGAGAACCATCTGGGACCATATCAAGTTCCAATGAAGGATCAAAACATGCCTAATAAAATACAACAGAAAAGATGACCAAAGTCACAACTGTGAAACACATGAAAATCGGGTCATTTAAGTATGAAGACACTTACTGGATGGTCTCTCTGCAGTGAAGGAAGAACACAGGGTTTCAGAACTGCAATACAATATAGTGCAGTTATATTTACATCAGTACTGTAAGAAAATGAAATGCCCAACACCAACTCACTTTGAAGGTAGTTCAATGCCATCAGAGCTAAAGTGTAGCTGCTCAAAGTCCCTTTGCTAGCATCATTGATTTCGCAATGCCGTGCCCATTTCTTGATAACAAGCAAAAGGGGTTGTATCCTGATGTCAGCTGAAAAAAAGAGAAATCGGTGAGCCTGATTCCTAAGCCCTTCCCCCCAAAATGCACATTGTACACACACAAACACACACAAATAAGGCACGGACCATGGGTGTAACTCCTCAGTAGAAATGTGTTTCTAATTCCCACAGTGTTGTTGACATTCAGATCAAACTCCAGATTACTTAAAAATGATTGTGAAAAAAACATAGTATTACAAATGTTACATGTTAATAAAATACAATGGTAAATAAGGATATGACATCCAACCTGCCTTTCTCTTTGAACCGTAGAATTGGCACTTTCGCTCTAATCAGCAGCACTCTGTCCACATATGCTTTAAATTAAGAATATTCAATTTTAACTAAGGGAGACTGACCAATATTTAAGAAAACAGCACCCTTTAGTGGGGAGTTGGGAGAGTTACAGTTTATTAAGAAGTTACTCCATTAGAACATGCAATAGGAAATATTAATAACAGTATTGTCAGTTTGTCAATTATTATTATTGTTACTACTCACCTAGAGTTCGAAGTAATCTCAAGAGTATAGAGAGTACATGGATGGCCTTATCATATCTTTCCTATAAAGGTTATTAGAAAAAAACTTACAGTACACATTTTGTGTTGTACATTTAGACAGACAGGGGAAATGTGTAAATACTCACCGTTATCCCAACAACCAGACAGAGATCAGCATCGCTACTACGACAACCCAAACCACTCATAGTAGAGCCAGTCAGGTAGAGCCTTGCATCTGAAAGAGGAGTCAGTTAACATTTCAATGATTCACCCCCCTCTTTAAGCTTCACAATCTTTATTTTGTCAGTTATACAATTATATAAATTTGTATTGCAATAAATGAATAAGTAAATAAAAATAAAAAGAAAGCAAATTCAAACGACACTAAAAGATGAACTGTAACTTTGTTTTCACCTGGGTATAAACTTCGTATATCTTTCTGTAGTTGTGCTCTACACGTCTCTTTCCGAGACAAGTCCACATATTGCTGCCGACAGACTTCAAAAAGCTCCACCATCTGAGCACTCACCTAAAACATGACACCAATTGAATAAACAAACCCAAATCCAAATATTACACCTAAACTATTAAAAATGTATTAATTAATCATTGCATTTATATAGCACCTTTCAAGACACCCAAAGCGTTTCACAGTTCATTGTTCATTCACTCCACACTTGGTGGTGGCAAGCTACTATTGTAGCCACAGCTGCCCTGGGACAGACTGACGTAAGTGCTGCTGCTAATCCGCACCATCAGCCCCTCCGACCACCTCCAACACTCACGCACACTCCACTTTCATATTAGGCAATGTGGGTGAAGTGTCTTGCCTAAGGACACAACAGTTTTTGCTACTGGTGCCCCACTGTGGCACCTGGAATTCGTAGCGGTCTCCCATCCAAGTACTACCCAGGCCCGGCCTTGCTGAGCTTCTGAGATGTAATGAGATCAGGCTTTGACAAGCAGGTATGGCCACAAAATATGACATAATCTTGTACATATATTGTTTTTCTTTATGAGTACTTCATTAACATTCCTTAAGTGATATATTTTCGTAAAAGACTAATGATTTTACAAAGGAAAAGGGCATAAAATGAGTCAAAGGATGAATTCCTACACCAAATAATATAAGGTTGTTCATATATGGATGTATGCATCACTTTATTTAAAAGTTTACGATTTAGCTGATTGCATGCGTTCATTTATTTACCTTGTCATTTGTATAAGACTGCAGACTGTTGGGAGTTTCAGGAGTACTAGGCGTGTGAGCTGGTGGGCTGGAGTAATAAGACACATTGGGAGTTGTACCATCAGATGCCCCAGAGACTGCTTGGTGAGGGGGGCAACGAGGTTGAGGAAGAGGGGGAGATTCAAATGAAGGAGAGATTTCATCTGAATGAAAGGATTCAACCCGTTGACGTTTCACATATCGGTTTGGACTCCCAGTGCTGTATTGTCTCCTGAGAAATCAGGACAAATGTTAATAGTTTAGCAACTGACTAGGACTGATAGATGATAAGGGCAGACACCCAGCACATGGTTGTGACCAAAATAACAAAAAGATTCTATCACTTCAAGATTCTGAACAGATCAAATCAAGTTATTTCATCATGAGTGCATGTGGTTTAACAATTGTACTTGAGAATTGAAAGTTGTTAATTATTAACACCCTGCCTCCTTACCCAATATTGATCTATTTAATAGATTTCATACATTATTTAATAATTCACACATAACATGGTTAATAACTGGATAGTTTCACTTACTTACGACTGTTGGCGACTGGGGGACCAACAGGGTAATATGGGATTGATGCTGGCTTCCATTGATAAGGTGGCAGACTCTCCGGCCCATCACAGCTTTGAAAACGCGTACACAACATTTAATAAAGTAAGGAAAACCTTTCAGAGAGCCAAAGTATTTTTTAAACCAGTTTTAAACTAATAAAACTACTATCAGTGAAACTACTGTACATCGCATCACTTCACTGAAAACGAAACCATCTAACTCAGTTTACTCACTTGTTATTATGGGGCTGTTGTGTTTGTCGGTTGAAATAAAAAGGTAAATAGACAGGGGGTCGTATAAATGACCCATTAGAGAAACCCAGATGGCCACTTGGTTCGCTGCGAGGAAACATGCTGTGTGCCCGTGGACTACTTTAACAGAGATGATGAAACGGTATGTTGAACGACAAACCGCTGTAGTAATATCATCTCCCAGCTGAGAAGGACTGCCAACTAACTAATTCTTACACGAGCAAAAATACCAGTGTTCTCTAGAACTAGACAAACAAAACGTATTGCAAAATAACAAAGACTTTGCCAATAAATAGCGAAAACACAGATATTCAAGTTGTCTAACTCGACGATAATCGATAGTGTGGATCATATGAAGCCTGACTTCCGGTTAGACAGCACTTCCGTATTGACGTGCTGACGTCTTTTCGGGGGACGTTTCATTAAAGGGATAGTTTCTTAGGGTGGAAAGTCAGCTGCATGATTTCATGGAAATAAATTGTTATACAGTAACCATAATTTGGAGCATTCTCCGTGGAAATAGATAAAGCCATATAAACAGTCTAAGCAGGGACTCCCAGACTTCCTTCACCCTGGACACTTCCTCCAGCTCTTCCAGGGACCCAAGGCGTTCCCAAGCCAGCCGAGAGACATTGTCCCTCCAGCGTATCCTGGGTCTTCCCTGGGGCCTCCTCCCAGTGGGACATGCCTGAAACACCTCCAAAGGGAGGCGTCCAGAAGGCATCTGGAACAGATTATCGAGCCACTTCAGCTGGCTCCTGTTGACGTGGAGGAGCAGCGGCTCTACTCCAAGTTCCTCCCATGTGATTGAGCTCCTTACCCTGTCTCTAAGGGAGTGCCCAGCCACTCTGCGGAGGAAACTTATTTCGGCCATTTGTATTCGCGATCTTGTCCTTGCGGTCATTACCCAAAGCTCATGACTATAGGTGAGAGTAGGAACGTAGATTGACCGGTAAATCGAGAGCTTTACCATTTGGCTCAGCTCCCTCTTCACCACAACGGTCCAATACAGTGACCACATCACTGCAGGCACTGCACTGATCTGCCTGTCAACCTCCTACTAGAGGACCTCCTGTTATTGGACTTCTGTGCTAGCCACAGTTTGTCCATATTGACCATCATGTTCGAACACAAGGGTGTCCATTAGTGCATATGGCACAAGGACACCCTAGGCTGGAGGTCGATGATCGACTTTATTGTGTCATCTGACCTCCGGCCATGTGTCTTGGACACTCAGGTGCAGAGAGAGGCAGAGCTGTCAACCGATCACCATCTGGTTGTGAGTTAGGTCCGCTGGTGGAGGAGGAAGCTGGAAAGTTTTGGCAGACCCAAGCATATAGTGAAGGTCTGTTGGGAACATCTGGTAGAACCCTCTATCAGGGGGAGCTTCAACTCACACTCTAGGAAGAGCTTCTCCCAGATTCTGGGGGGAGGCTGGGGACATGAGTCCGAGTGGGTTTTGTTTTCGGCTTCTATTATTGATGCAGCCACTCATAGCTGTGGTCGTAAAGTCTGTGGTGCCCGTCGCGGTGGCAATCCTCAAACCTCGTGTTGGACACCAGAAGCAGGGCATGCCATCAGGCTGAAGAAGGAGTCCTATTGGGCCTTGCTGGCTCATGGGACTTCTGAGGCAGCTGACAGGTACTGGCGGGTCAAGTGTGCTGCAACCCGGGTAGTCGCAGAGGCTCCTCCAGACCAAATAAGAGTCAGGGTTGTGGAGACGCAAGCTCACTCACAGTAAGGATGCATGTTTTTGTAAGTTTTTGAGTGCAATTTTTTTTTTTTTTTTATGGACCATAATGAAAAAAAACAAACAAACAAACAAACAAACATTTATTTTAGCCTTTTTTGGTGGGGCAAAAATTGTTACATAATGGGGTTTTAAATTAATATGTTTATCTGGGGTACAAAAGTTGGCATATTGTTTTTGTAGGTCTTTCAAAGATGTAGGCCTATATTTACTTAATGTGTGTTGATCAACTTGTCCTGTGATATAAAATAAAAAATAAAAATAATAAAAAAATCCTCTAATTTAGTCTATCCCTCACCCCGCAAATCACTTCCCCTCCATGGTGCTACAGTGATCACAGCATAATCAATTAAATTACTGCACATAGCATCAGGTTCGTGAAATTGCAGTGTATTATACTGTATCCTGCCCTTGTACATTTATGAAAAACTTCATGCAGGGCATGAAGCTGCTATTTTTACATTAAACTTTATGTTCCATGTATCATATGTGAATCTGGGCTTTAAATATGACAGTTCTGTACAATAATGTCACATTTTTAACTGTACTGTGTAAATGTCTCACACATGTCTCATATATTATGTTTATTGATGATGGAAAAATGAGTTCATATAATTGATTTATGTCACATTACGTCATTGTAATATGACTACAATTATTTGAGCTTGATTCAAAGTTAGCTAAACTTTACACTGGGGTTCAAATTGAAGTGAAGTTAATTATATGTAAGACACACCAACAAATCTGCATAGGCAAAATCTCCTCAAGGACTGACGGACTGTGTTCTATCACTTCTCATAGAATGCCTAGGTGCTCTGTCAAGATGCACCCCTCCCCTTGGTCCAGAGATGTCTTCACGCTCTTCATGCCCCTCTTGCTGGAGTTCTGCTCAACACACTACAACCCACCTGCAGACTGCATCCAGCCATGTGTATATTTTTGCTTTATTTTTGACTAGTAAACCACCCAAAAGATTTCTGGCAGTGTGTGCTTTCACCCCACATATCAAACCATTAAACTCCATTAGGCCTACTTTTAGTATAGTGTTGAGGCATTTACAGCTGTTGTGAGAGTAATTATGGTAAATGGTCACATATTTATAAAGCGTGTATCCACCTTTCCACCTTAAATGCACTCAAAACGGTTTACATCAAGGAACAACTCACCATTCACACACACACACTCATACTGTATGCATATATCGGGGGCGTTGTGGGTTAAGTGTCTTATCCGAGGACACAACAGCAGATTGATCCACACCTCCAACCTGTGGGTCATTATATTTGATCACTCAACTATTGATGTTTATGATTTTGACAGTTCAAACAGCTTTGTTCACACTGGTGAACAAAGCACTCTTTTTTGGTGAGGTGGCTCACATCCCAAATAAAATGTGACACAAATCAGTTTTCATGTGTGAACCCGACAGCTCTGAAGAGTCCTGATGTGCAGAAGAGGACAAGGCAAAGCCAGAAGACAGGCATTAAGAGAAATACTATTAGGGATAGAGCAATACAATATAACTGCTACAATTTAAAAAAAAGTTCTCTTTTGTTGATATGTATGGAAATGTAGCACCTGTAGCATTTCAGAGCTGTAGAAGTCAGCTGTAGAAGTCCATGTTCAGACTGCTGTCAGATCAGGTTCAAATCTGATTTATTTCCACATTATGAAAGTGGTCTGGGTTGCATTTGAAAAAATCTGATTTAGCCCGTTGACATAACAAAAAATATGACCGAGGTCACATTTTGGGGAAAGAAAATCAGATTCTACTTGCAGTGTGAATGGAGCCATAGTGACCCATATAAAGTTGTACATATGATCTACTGGGTTCACATATGTCAATATCCAGTGACCTGGACACAACATCAGCTTCTCATCATTGCTATTGGTCATCAGGGTTGTCAAGCCTAAAAGCTGCATGAGGGTCCAGGGGCAGGATAATCATCTTCACAAAAGCATATTTGGGCATGTTTGGAGAATACAAGTAGATAAATGTAGGCCTACGTGCATTGGACTAGACCTAGAGCGTCTCAATGAGCATCAAGGAGCAGTTTTTACAATGACAAAAACATCACAATAAGCCCTAAAATGAAAGAGGCCTATAGCGTTAACTTATAACAGAAATGGTAATAGCAGGCAGACTTTTTGTGTCAAGAGGCTCATAGGCCAGCAAGATTAATTCTCTCGATATTTATAAGTTTACACACTCACGTTCCGCCACCAGCGGATCGGAGCAAGACCAATCACAGAGCAGCACTGTGGACGCCAAAGATGAAGCGCATATGTCGCATCTATGAGTAATTTGTCGTTTTATTTGTCTGTGGTTTTGCATAGGTCTATTGGACTTAACGTGCATGACAGATTAGACCACCAATTTCCCTAAAAAATAGCCTATTGATGTCATGATGGCTAGGGATTCCATTTTAGTGCTACTAGCCTATTTTTAAACGTTTAAGTTTTTCCTCCAACTTTTCTTCACAAATTGTTACTTGGCTTGTAACTGTGATAATGTTTTAGGCCTACCACAGGTCATACCCCACAAAACAAAATAATAATAAGAAAAACATGAACATTTCTAATATGTCCTTATATGCGTTTATTAATAAGACAATCTTCGTTATCTGAAGCATCAACTGTGCCCTCTCCGGACTACGAAGTGACGTCACTGCGGAGGATGGTGCCGTGACGTCGCCAGTTCAATACCGACACCGAAGTGATGGGAGCGGGAGGGTGCGGGTGCAACAGCCAGATGTGGAGCGGACTGGGGGGCGGGGTGCAGCGGGGTTTGTGGATAGGTTGATCAATGCGCCACCATCCCATAACTGGAGAAATTGCCTATTCGTGCAGAGCATAGGGTACTAATTGTTGGCTATTTTTTAAAAAAGCTGAAGATTAGACGTGTTTGATACAGAGATTTTGTGTGGAATAGTCTGGAGGAGAGAGGAGAGTGGGGGTGTAGTCTCTGAGCCTATGGTAATAAGAGAGAGAGGCGATGCGCGACCGAGGGTGGATAGTGTAATGCTGAGCTATAGCCTGCTGGCAAAACGAAGGTTGTCTTTTCCTGCTGAGAGCCAGCAGCGTCTCCTCCACCCTTCCTCCATGATGGTTCTGTGATTAACACATAGCTGCCTACGGACACTGGACATTGCGCCTCTAGTGACGCTCCATCTTCAGCCTACGCGCGCAACGCTCGGAGACAGAGCCGCGTCAAAGGAGCTGGTGTCTGTCCGTGCCATGTGCCGAGCTACACGGATGTGTGAATTCATGCGGTGACAGCGGAGAGGAATGGAGCACTTGTCATCAAATTCCTGCAGACGCACCGACGGTGGCAACGGAGAGCCTGTCAACTGAAGATCCGTCAGCGGCCGACCCAACACAGCCGGTTATTATAGGCTACCGAGGAACAAAATCAGTGGTCATCTTCTATTTCAACCACAACAATGGGGTAAGTGTCCTGATTAGCTCCGCATGCGTTCGCTTTATCGCTTTGTATTCACATCAGCTGCGGCCGCCTCATCAAGATCAACTTCTCTGTCATGAAAACCACATCAAGCGTAACCGAGCAAAAATACGGCTATGCGACAAAAAATGGCTATTAAAGCCAAGGTGAGGTCAAAGAGGCCATTTAAATGTGTAAAGTAGTTATATTAGCCTACAATATGTCTATTTTCATAGCTTATATGTACATAAACACATTTTTTAAAGCCTTTCAGGCCCAATTCAATGCAGCATGAAGTTTCCTAATAAGATACTATTATAGATACTATTATACTACTATTTGATTTAAAGTGAACATATGCAGCATATCTATTAGGCTATAATTTAGGCTATTACAGAATAAGATCCTCACTTGCTCTGGCAGAAATATGACCCTGTTTTTGCTGGGTCCCTGTCTCTCTGTTTACTCCCACCTACTCATATAGACAGTTATGTAATTTTGAATGATGGCATGTGCATAACAGCAGCTTTTCGCCAGTTTAACAATATGAGTCTGGGTCTGCTGCAATGTACATGCTGTTCTGGGTCTGAAGGATAAAATAACAGAGGTAGTCACTACTGCCTATAGTTGATGAATACAAGCAGGTTATGACACTGTGGTTAATGTCAGTTTACGCATCCCCCACTAAATGCACCTATCATCTAAAGAACTCTGCTGGTGTGTGTCCCCTGAGATCAGCAGCCCCTTCCCTTCTACCCCTGTGTGCTCCAAGTGACTGCACAGCTCGGAGTTAAGAAGATGGCACAGCCATGGTTCAGTCTTTAGCCCAAACTTGAACATTAACTATTCACATCTCACAGTGGACTTTAACTGAAGACACCCACTCTACCTCCTACAACCCAGCATCATTCACCATCACCACACTCCCACTCACATCTCCACTGCTGACCAAATTTCCATTACATAACTAACTCAATGACTCTTTGGACAATGGATTTAATTGTTATCTATAAAATAAAACTGTTACAGAAGATGTATCTTGTAAGCTGTGTAAAGTGACATAGGGGAGTTTGAATGTGTGTTATCCAGCAGTAGATAAGGTCCTATTACACCACTCAGCTCTAATGGTTATAGCAGAGATCTGGAGATGCCTATCATATAACTGGTGTGCGCATACTTCCTGAGGAAAATACAATTAATGTTCACTTGGCTTTGTCTCTGTCAGACTTTCACTTTGTTATTTGCAGACACAATGGTGCTCTCTTCACCTCTTGGTCCAGCTCACACAGAAGGGATGATAAAAGGTGCCCTGTAATTGGTTTGCCTGGAATGATCAACAGCAAAGCATTAAACTTATTATTCAATTTGAGAGTTCTTACTGCGAAAAAATATTTTGTAACCTGCTTGTCTGGAGATAGATACGTTTTAAGGCCAAGGCCAGTAATACATTATTAACAGTCCAAAAACAAAGAAAAACTTCACGAAAAATATGCATTATGCGGCAGCAGTTTTTGAGACTTCTGACAATGACCGATGACCTTAGAAAGACATGTGTTGTTAACTGTTTATACGGTTAACAGCAGCCTATAATAAAGATTCAGTGTCAAATTGCTTTAAAGTCATATTTTTTGTGATTGAAGTGACCTCTTCTGCTCACGTCATCTCCCTGCATTTAAAAGATCTCAACTGTCAACTGACTTGTTTGTCACCAAACACATGTTCATGGTCTTTGGCAATATTGGTTTTCATGTTGGTAATGTCACTCCAGACGAAAATGGAAAAACTTTTCTGAATAGTTTTATATGATCTTGATCTATTTCAGAACCATTATTAAACCACATAGTAATATTAATACTACGGTATTTTGCTGAAAACTACGTTCTATCATTCTATTGTATTGTATAATAGATATTATGAATGAGTGATAACATTCCATACTGTTTACTGTTAAACCATTACCTGAACCAAAAATAAGCCACAAATCTCCATCCATTAATAACACCAAAATAATATGTTCTTTTTTATTGATTCCATACACGTTTGAACCAAATCCCCCTTATATTGTGATTCAGTGTCCCTGTGCTGCCCTCTCAAGGTTCATTTGTAGGAGGAGATGTGTTATTTTTTAAATTCAGTAGGCGTCATTTTAGACCTGGCATCACATATTAAATTGAAAGCATAGCAACAAAAACTATTTGGTACCTTTCTAATTATTCAAAAATCACACAAATATCTGCCATGGCACCATCAAATTATGTAATAAAACGCTATCACTGGCCAAGAGGCTGTTTGCACAGATCGAACAGGCTGTGGATGACTTCAAGTGACTCACAATTTTGCCAGTTACACTGCTGTCCATGATCTTGATCATTTCTTCACAAATCGATTCCCAAAGCATCCCAGATTCTCACTATGAATCCCTGTATATCGCCCATTTGACCAAGTGCCTCATTCTCTGACTTGGCCCTCACTGCCTACCCGTTCTTTCTCTCCTAGTTAACCACACAGGAGGTGTGCTGCTGCTGAATTTTAATATTCATTTATACAGCCAGCCTTTGATGTCCCCCATCACCCTCTCAGTGCAGTGTAAGCACTTCTCTATCTCCTGCTCTGCCAGCGGTGCCAGCCCAGAATATCTTCCTGTGTGCACCCGGCTTTATAACTGTGTCTGTGTATTGACTGTAGATATAAACCGCAAGACTCAATAATATTTTGGGAGCCCTGTTAGAGCAAGCTCAGGACCAGTGGATAGACGATGTGATGAGCGGGAATGCTCAGGAAAAAAGAGCCTCTGGAGTCACATTACTCAGTGGAATATGGTAAATTGAGAAAATGCTAATCTAGTCAGAGATCAATATGGAAGTCCAAGGTCATTTTGTTTTGTGCTTTTAGCTCAAATACCTTAGTTTCATGGTTTATTAGTCTAATTTGGTTATTACTCATTAATTTAATGCTGTGTAGTTTTAGAATTTTGGTATTAAAATTGTAATTGCCCCAAATAAATATTGAGATAGTTCTAGATAGGCTTATGATATTAATGTGTGTGGAATGTCGTCCAGGTATCCATGGCAAACGGACAAATTTAATTTTTCCTTTTGTTATGATATTATTGTCCAAGCCAATGTTTCCAGCTTACTTTTATTTATTTTAAAACAGTGTAATAGGGCACACGCAAGTTCATATAGCTGATCGATCTACAACTGTTTTGAAGCCCCTCACATTATTGAACACGGCTTATTATTATTAAGTGGATTTGCAAATGCGTGTCAAATGAAATGATGTATGAAAGTCAAGACCATGTAGGTTGTGTGTTTGGTCTTTAACTGTGGCCTACTGTCTATATTTAGCCTTTAGCCCCCTCTGTCTCTGCTGTGCTCCCCTCAGTGACCCTCTCCCTTCAAGCAGCAGACATTCCCATATCAGAACATGCAGAGGCAATGCTGACTTTGACTGAAACACAACACAAGGGAACCGTAACAGCAAACTTTTTTTGTTTTAGTTAGAAGGGAGTCTATTTATGTGCTATGGGCTCAAGAGAAGATTACTGATTCACTGACAAACTGACAAACTTGTGTTTGTGCAACTATGGAGCATGGAGAACTTGTCATACAGTTACCAGGAAAATCTAACCCCCCTTGTCCTTCTGGTTTTGGTGAAACTTTGGTGTTAAGGCACAAAGAGGTTCACCACTTCTTTTTTGTGCCCTTCAGGGAGCAGCCCATCTACAGCACACGGGCGCATGTCTTCCAGATCGACCCAAACACCAAGAAGAACTGGCTGCCCACAAGTAAACATGCAGTTACCGTCTCCTACTTCTACGACAGCACCAGAAATGTCTACCGCATCATCAGCCTGGATGGTACAAAGGTGAGGGAATACAGATGTTTTAAAAGCCCATCTCACACCAGAACCTCTTAGTTTTAATGGCCATATCATCTGCATGGTATTAATGATGTTACTGAGTTCCAGACATTAGAAGAGCTCAGAACTGCAGCCAAAACCCCAGGCTCATATTTCACTGTTTATGTGCAAGGCCAGTGTTCGCATATGACTGCATGACTGTCAGAACTTTCAAGGTTTCATTGTGAGGTTCTTGTTTATTAGGTTCTTAAAATAATTTGATTAGACTTTTGAATGTTGTTATTGATGCAGACGAATAGCACATTGGGTTGTCACTCTTTTAGCTACATTTCACTACTATAATTGTACTAAAAATTATGATCAGATGGAGGATTAACTCTTTGCCAACATAATGCAGACACAGGGAGCGATCATTGCTCAAGAAAGCCCATCATGTCTAGGAATGGAACCAGTGACTCTTGTGCTTTGAGGCTCCACTGTGCTGTTTAAATAAAGTATTGTCAAGTCTTTGTGCTTTGTGCTACAATTTTGTATGAAAAGCACTTTATAAATATTGTTTGATTGATTGATTGATTGATTGAAGTCTGGATGTAGTGTGTGAATATTTATGTACAAGGCTTTACTCAACCCAATACCATTCCATTGATTTCGATTTAAGAAGTCTTCATTGCCTCACCATGTATTATTAAGCAGCTCATTTGAAGAACAGGACTGCATTGGATTATATACTCACATCTGTCACAGCACTATCTGTTGAGTGCTTTTAGAGTGGCGACCATTACACAACACAGATAATTGATTGTTCATTACTTTGTGTCTCATTATTTAACAAATCAAGATGCATTATGCAACAATTAGATGTTTTCTTTAAATAACTTGAATAGTCAATATGCCTTTGATTATGGCAATTTATTAATAAATTGATTATCATAGAGATGGTCATCGGGCGCCTGAAAGATGTGCTGCCTACTGCTCCTATATATAGGGAAATTATTTATCTGCATTTGCATTGTTGAAATACATATCAAGAGTTTATTCATTTCAATAATAAACTATTTATTTCAATAATAAACTACTGAACTAATTTTCAATATAAACTATTGAACTCTACTACTATTTTGTGTTCAAAATTGTGAAATGAATGTGATTTGCAACTTTTCTATGTTAATTATTTTATATTTGTTTTATAAGCAAATTATTCCAATTTTTATTTTTTAATTATTATTTTTAGAGGATCACAGTGGTCACAGAATCAGCCTGGGCCAAATCAATATCCCAATTACTGCACGCTAGTTTACAGATAATAACATGGATGCCTGTCGTGAAGATACAAACATTTCAAAATCAATTTGAAGTTTGAAATGTTTACTATTAAGGAAAAACCTTGTTACTCATTCTCCATTTAGATACAGTGATAATAAAAAAAAAATTATAATTTCTGTAACATTACCATGCAGTTCTCTACCCGTTCTGATCAAGATAAAAAATGGTACAGTCATGTCCCGTTTATGTGTTGTTGTATGTGTCAAGTATCTAGTCTCAACAGTAGTTTTAGTATTGATTAATATTTGGGTTTCAGTTGACAACCGTAATGTGAGTGTGGCTGTACTGGAGCTGTACTGCAGGCCTTGTACCAAACACAATATGTTTAAACTCTCACACAGTAAACGAAAAGTATAATTTCTTTTCGATTTCCATGTCGCCTATGTACTGGAGACCCTGGACACTTGTTAATAATATACTGCCTCTTTTCACCAGGCAATAATCAACAGCACCATCAGCCCCAACATGACGTTCACCAAGACCTCACAGAAGTTTGGCCAGTGGGCGGACAGTCGTGCCAACACGGTGTATGGCCTGGGATTCTCCACAGAGCATCATCTATCCAAGGTACTGCCCACTTCCTGCCTCCCACAACCCCCACCAACACAACACAATACAACACAATACAAGACACACAAGTGTTCTCATCTGCATTGTATAAAGCATTGTGATCTATATGTGTGTTCAGGGAGTGGGAGGCTGTTTCTCTGCAGTATGATTAAGCCTCACTGTTGAACTAGGGAGAATAGCATCAGAATTATAAAAATACATATTTAGAAACAGGGGATAGTCATATAATATTTGATACAGAAAGTAATGTGATATATAGAATTATTATAAGAATGTTTGATAATAAATTCAACTCTTCTCTAAATGTTGTACATAATGTTAGTGGTAACATGAACATGTAATGTAAATCAAGAAAATATATTTTACATAATTTTCAAGAATTATTGCAAGATAAATTGCAAGATAAATATTAAAAACAACTATTTCAAATATAACAAACCGTACAAGCATATTTTGCTGAATTCTATATGTGTTTGCTAACTGGCTATGGTACGTTTAATTTACACCTGAACCAAAAATTCCACTCTGAAGACAAGTGGATTGTATGTGTTTATTGGGCAGTTTTGACTTTAATTGGGATGAAGGACATTTGTCTAATGTCTTTTGTTGTCATTTTAATATTTTTTGTTTATCCTTCACACATTACCATTATTATGTAGACAAACAGCATTACTAATGGCTAGCTTCACAATTCCAGTAACCTGAGCTCTCAATGATATTGGTAATTACTGAATGTGCTTTACTGAGGAAGTATTTCCTGTAATCTGTGATATCGTATGAGTTCACCACATTTACTTCAATAAATGCAGTTGAACTATAGAAATAACTGTATCCACTGCATCACATGAGTACAATACAGGTATAATGTTACACTAAAATAAAACTATATTGAATTAGTTTTATAGATGATCTAATGCTAGACATGTAGGAGGCCCCAAAGAAGTTTCTTCTTTGATTTCTTATGAGTTAAACTTCTGTATTAGTTCCTTCTGTGAACAGGACTCGACTGGCAGAGCACACCCAAAACAGACGCTAGTTTATATTTACTGAAGTTCATCTCCCCTTACACCCAAGGCACTATGTGAATGTGCTCAGGCCAGGACTAAAATAACTGCTTTAGCCCCTTACTGCTTATAGAGACACATGTGACAAAGACAATAATGTTGTCTACACATTGCTGTTATACAATAGCCTAGTTACAATTTAAAAATAACAATTTTAAGTCACTTACATCTATACATCTGATTCTTGTGATGATCTGAGCAGCCTTGACCTCATGATTCAATAATTATCTGTGTAATACCTTTTCCCTTCCTACTGCTGGTTGCTCATTCATGGTGTGGGCATCATAGTGAAATATGCAATCTCAGAAGCAGTCACCTCTATAAAGATACCAACTACATAAATTATGATTAAATCTAAATAAAGATCTAGGCTCAAAACAATTATATTTGGGGCATATGGCCAATCCCAAAGTCACTGTTGTGTTTTGTAGTTTGCAGAAAAGTTTGTTGAGTACAAAGAAGCAGCACGACTTGCAAAAGAGAAGAGTCAAGAAAAAATGGAAATGGCGACATCTCCATCGCAGGTAAAAAGATACTGTATTACACGCACACACTTTTTTAGGTAAATGGATTTCTGAACAACATACTGCAAGAAGAAATTAAAATATCCTTGTCCAGAGTTCAAAATACTCCACTCTGTGACATCCTTAGGTGGTAATTCAGGAACTGCTCCTGCATGTTTTTACTATACACAATGACTGTACTCATTCTGATTTTTCCAGAATAAAATTGCTTTTGTTTACGATACAAGTGTTAAAGCTATCCATCATTGTTTTAAAAATGACTGCAAGCCATTGCACCCTCTGCTGGCATCCCTGGCATAAAAAGCATGCACCAACAGGACTAACTGTAAACCCACAGGAAACCAATGAAATTCTGCATTAAGGATTGTGAGTGTGGAGCCTCTACTACATTACTGGTCTTATCTGGGATGTCCTTTTGTCCTCTGGCATTGTACAGACATTGCCCTGTGTTATTCCTAAACCCTAAGTCCTAATGGACTTGTTTTATGTTTCAGACATAGCTAAATAATTTGTCTCTCTTATAACTGTGCTTGTATGGGACATAAAGATAAGGATTCTGCTATTCCCTTCTCCTATAACAAGCTGCTGCTTAATCACTATAAAATGTAGTCAGCATGTTTTTTTCCCTTCAGAAATAGGAACATAATAATCTCTTCTGCAATGATAATGTAAAATGAGCGTAATGAACAATGTATGGTGGTATAATCAAAGGTCACTTGAGGTCACTGCATTGTAATCAGAAAGACAAACCTATACCAATTAACTGTAAATGTGTTGCGTTTATGAATTTTCTGAACTGTAGGTTTTTTTGTACATTTTTGTGTGTAGGAGTCTCCCGCAGGTGAGCTCACTTCACCTTTGACCCCTGTGACTCCTCCAATGGAAACCTTGAATGGCACAGATGAGATCTGTGACTCCACCCCAAACTCGGACAGCCGCCCTGAGCCAGCACAGAACGCTCTGGCTTTTGCACACAGGTAACATCCAACCGCCACCTCCAGCCCAATGACTGCTCTGCACTGTGGCTCACAAATCTATTAATGTGCTTGATGCTTTCATTTGTTTTTGTTTGGCAAATCACATCTGCTCTTTAGCCGTTTTTCTCTGTCTGTTGATGTTGTCTAGGTTCACATAGCAGTGTGTGAACTGCCACTATTCACGGCTGCTCTCTCTTTTCTCCCTAGGAGGCAGTTTAAGGCCTGTCGGCTCTGCTCGTACTGATAGGATGTTGTTAGACTTTTGACTGATTAAAAGTTATAGTTGTGCAAACAAAAGGGTTTAGCCAAGTCAATGCAAACGTACAGCCTGGTCAGTCCCAGAAAGTTTGAGTGTGAAAGAAGGTGTGCTCCACTGTGATGGAGGGATGAGGGCAAAGCTGTAGAAGGACTGACCCTCAGGAGGCACCACTCGACTGGCACTGCACAGTGGCTGAGCATGATCATTAAAAAGATGCATAATTAAATGATATGCAATTAAAGGTTCACTTTCAGAGTATATATTCATGTGATCTGACTCTGTTAACATGTGCGGTATGTGAACGCATGCCATCTATATGCATGCACATCCCTACTTTACTTTCTAAATGTTTGTGTCTTGTGAATGTTTTATAAATACATATATTTGGTTCATTTCTGTTACCAGTTTATATATTTAATAGCTCAGTTATGTAAAGAGAATATTAACGGTATTTTGTGTAATGGACAAGCATAAATGGTTGCAAGATTCAACAAAATTTGTCCATGAAGCGTTTTATATAAGACGTTTATGTAAAGCTGGGAGTGGGTGGCACAGATACTGACAGACAAACAGTATGTGTCACAAAGTAGGCAGCGGGAACACGGGAGGAGAGAGACGCTGTCTGTACAAGTCACTCCTAAACAGGGTCCAAACTTACTCTGCAATAATATCACTGCACTGTGTCCTCAGGAAATATTTAATTATGAACCAACACATGTATAAGCCTTTTCTGTGCAATTATCAAAACTGTATGTTCACCATATTTTTGGCTTGAATCTGGTGAGGATGGGGCAGACAGCCTTAGCATTTCTATATTTAGTAAATTTTTTGCAGCTCTTAATGGTGATGCTTGTCTAAATATCGTTGCTGGCAGAGCTCTGTGCACAGATGAGCGATGTGCAGAGGACACCCACTGTTCACTGCAGCTTGTTGCTGAGGTGTCTATTAATGCTGCATGCGTGGGAGACAGGGTTGATGTACCAGTGTGGATGTACCAAGCAAAACCTGCTCTCTCTCAGGCAAAATGAGCTGCATGTACAACAGAACAGATATATTTTATGATGAAGTATTCTTAAATAATCAATCAATGTTGTTAAACTTATGATTGCCCTGTGTGAGAAATGTGCATCCTTTAAAGTAATCTATTCTAAGATGTTGTTGTGTGAGATCTTAGCCTGAAATAAAACAGCTGTATCTACTTATATGCATTTGTGTTCATTATTTGGACTGGAGAGGGCCAGCGCCTCACCTTTGGCCACAGGTGAATGCTGTGAGTGAAGTGCAGAAATGGTTGATTACATATTTATAAACAGGGCTGCAGTGTGGGCAGCTGTGTGTAGGAGCGCACAGATCTAGACTCCTTTATAACACTGTGTAGGTGTGTTCTGCTCCTCAGTGTTACTTGTCAGGTCTGAGAAGACTGATGTCTCTGGGTTTCTGTGAATGGTGTTGTTGGAGGATGGAGGTGTTTTTGGTCGAGAAATGCTTTGCACATTGAGAGTCAGTGTGGTACGTCAGAGAGACACCTTCCTCTAGTGCTGCCATGGCAACCACACAGGCTGCTCTTTCTTAAAGGAACTGGACACCTACCTTATTGGACAGTGGTCAGGACCTCAGATCACCTTAGAGCATGTACAAAAGCAGCCTGCCTTGTTTATACGAATGTTTAAGATGTGAAGAGCAATGATAGACAGAATGGAGTGTTGGAGATTTATTTATTTATGGTGAAGTGATGGCAGGTATAGGTTTATTATTTTCATCAAAATGCACATTTACAGTCATAAAATATATCTGCTATTTGAAACTATATATATATATATATATATATATATATATATATATATATATATATATATATATATATATATATATATATATATATATATATATATATATATATATATATATATATATATATATATATAATAAAAGCATTATTGCATTATTATAAAAAATAATTAAACATACGTTGAAAGAATGTAACAAGAAAATAACTTGAATAAACTACAGGCATGTGAGAACTAGGGAAATTACCAGCACTTACCGTTTTCTCTTGCCATTTACTTCAGTACTTGCTTTTAGAAGGGATCGCATGTAGTGTGTTGAATATCTCTTGTCGATCTATATCTCGTTTCTCTTGTCAAGTCTTGCTTAGTGGTTCTTGTTCATCTTTTTCTTTCTTTGTGTTCTCTTCTCGCTTCTCTCCGCTGCTCTCTGCTCCTCTCTGGGCTCCATGGGGTTTAAACACTGGCAGAGCTGAGTCTCTGTGACAGCATCAGCCTGCTATGTGTGTGACTGTACTTGTATATGTGCATGTGTAGGATGTGCGGTCTCCCTCGTATGCGTCACACGTGAACACACACTCACCAACAGAGGGCGGTGGTTTTGTAAGAAGTGCACTCACCGTGGGCGTCTGGAGTGAAATGGATATCTGGCAGAGTGGGTGTTATTTCACTGTTAGCGGCACAGTGTTAGTGAGAGAGAAACAGCATCATTGTATTGGGTCACAATGAGCAGAGCCTTTGCTTTGAGCAGGAAGGGATCTTTAAAAAGTGAGTGGGAGTGGGCCCCCTCTTTTCCAAATGTGCTTAACTTGATAAGGGAGAGAGGCAATATGAGCATTATGTAAACCATTTCAAAATATGCACCATTTTTCATTTTAAATATTCAGCATATTTTGCAGGCAGGTATTGCCTAAATACACAGAAAGTCAAGATATAAATTGGATAAGTGGAGAGTTGTATAGTTGTCTCAAGAAGGGCATCAGGTATCTCTTTGAAAAATGCCAAATTGCGCTGATAAAGTGGTAACTTTGGTCATCCTTGAAGGAGAAAAGAAGCAAACAGAGGAATTTGTAATGTTCAAATACACAGCACTTTCAACACTACTCATTTTCTCTGAGGCACTTCTCAAAATCTCTATCCACTAATCAGTACTCTTTATCTCTTTTTGCAAGTGGTTTATCCAAATTAGGCTCTAGAATGTCTATAATCTCAAATTACACCTTTTGGCAGACTGCAGATCGGGCAACTCTAGACAGACGTGTTGACCTTCAGACGATGTCCACTGCAGCCCTCTCATCTGGACCTAGACATTTCATTTGTGTTTTAATGAATGAGGAAGAACAATCATAATTATGAATGGCATTCTGGACATTTTAAATTGATAAATTTTATAATTCCTTATAGACCATTACAGTGAATATAACTGTTGAATTAGATTTCAAAATTCAAGCAGAATAAAATATGAGATGTGATTTATTTTACAAATTGAAAAATATTTGGTGGTACTAATGGGTAAATAAATATTAGTTGTATGAGTTTTTAGAACTTGATTATTCATCTTGGAAAAATATTGGATCACAAATTATATCTTTCAATTCTCCATAAATTTACTCATTAAGAAATCCTTTTGCCGACATGATTTTTTGGTTCACGTTTGATAACGTGCATATGTCCTCTGTCCCGTAGCCCTGCTATGACAAAACACTGGGAGGCTGAGCTGGAGGCGCTAAAGGGGAACAACGCTAAACTCACGGCAGCACTGCTCGAGTCCACAGCCAACGTCAAACAATGGAAACAACAACTGGCCGCGTATCAGGAGGAGGCCGAGAGACTGCACAAACGGGTGAGAAAGAGAGGATCTTTGATTGTGGGGTTAAATATAAAATGAGATACAAGCCAAGAAATTATAAAGATTGTCTATTTTAAATTCTGAATCAATCCAAGACAAATGGATGAAGTGTCTTGACCAAAGGCACAGCAGCAGTATACGTTCCCAGCTTTAATTAAAGGTCCCATGGCATGAAATTTTCACTTTCTGAGGTTTTTGAACGTTAATGTGAGCTCCCCTACCCTGTTTACCCCCCCCCCCCCGGCTAAAAGTTGCGAAATGTCTAAACTGAGCATTTGCGGTCCTTTTCTACATTACAAAAAACCAGAGCTCAAACAGGCGAGTTCGGACAAGGCACCTTATTGACGTCAGATCGGCAAATGCAGCTCCAGCCCCTCCCTTTGTCTCCGCTCAGCGTCCCTGTATATCCCGCCCATAGAGTTTGGACTGTGAATGCGCTACGCAATGCGAAATGCGTTTTTTTATTTGCCTGGAGGCACGTCCGAGTGTTTCTAGGCTCGCAAGTCCCTTACCCGACCCTCTGGACCTCTGAAATACCAGTGGTTTAATTTTATTTTCTGTGTAAATATGCTTTTTTTCATTGCAAAGTCTCTCATCTGTCTTCGTGCGTAAAACACGGAAGAGAGCAGACAGGGAGCCGAGCTGCGCTGAGGAGCAGGGGAACACATATCTAGAACACATATCTAGCCTCATGAAGACTGTCAGAGTCATATCTCATGCAGTGAGTGTTGATTTTGAAGAAGGATTTATTTACAGTATTAGGGAACCATTAAGGAGCCATATAAAAGCATCAAGAAGTACCATGTCATGGGACCTTTAAATATAAAATGAGATACAAGCCAAGAAATTATAAAGATTGTCTATTTTAAATTCTGAATCAATCCAAGACAAATGGATGAAGTGTCTTGCCCAAAGACTCAGCAGCAGTATACGTTCCCAGCTTTAATTAAGACATGGGTGTTGTTAGTGGGACATTATTCTTAGTCACCGGCAGCTGCCCCAATAAAGCTGCTGCTCTTTTTTGATGCTGTTGAGCGTTCAGTCGCATAACATTTTCCGGTCATTATTGTTTTTACATTTGACTGTGTTTCATTTCCCAACAGGTAACAGAGCTTGAATGTCAAAGCAACCAAACACCTGTGATCAAATCCCAGAAGACTGAACTGAACCAAACCATAGAAGAACTAGAGGCAACACTAAGGGACAAAGAAGAGGTGTGTCATATTATAAAATACACATCAGATCATCTTAACAGCCTAGTTTTATATGTCATGCTTTTTTATTTTCTCAGGAAATGGAAAAACTAAAAGAGGAACTTGAAAACATGAATGATCTTATGGAGCAGAAAGACACCCTCACTCAGAAACTCGAGGTAACATTTTTGTAATCAATATTAGATAGTAATACAAACATTTTGCGACATTATTGTTTGTAGTATTTGACGTATCCTTCAACAAGTGCCGTGGGGCAACTTGTCAGTGAGTAGTGTGCAGAAATTGAGCCAGGATTATAGACCGTTTATATCTGGACATAGCTAACGTGCTGCTGTGAGCCTTGTCATTTTGAGCTTATATTTTGGTCCATATTAACCCGCTCTACATGCTCTCATTTTTTTATTTCACTATTTTTTTATTTCACAATTTTTGTCCGTTATTAAATTCCTACTATATATATATATATATATATATATATATATATATATATATATATACACACTCAACAAAAATATAAACGCAATTCACTCCAGATACACAACACTACCATTTCTCTCAAACATTGTTCACAAATCTGTCCAAATGTGTGATGACAGCGAGCACCTCTGCCCCGCCGAGACAATCCACCCCACCTCACAGGTGCGCCACATCAAGATGCCGATCCGACATCATGACCAGTGCACAGGTGCGCCCCAGACTGCCCACAATAAAAGGCCACCCCGAAATGTGCATTTTTTTTTTCTTTATTGGGGGTCTGGGGACTCAGAACCAGTCAGTATCTGGTGTGACCACCATTTGCCTCATGCAGTGCAACACATCTTCTTCGCATAGAGTTTATCAGATTGTCAATTGTGGCCTGTGGAATGTTGGTCCACTCCTCTTCAATGGCTGTGCGAAGTTGCTGGATATTAGTGGGAGCTGGTACACGCTGTCGTATACGCCGGTCAAGCACATCCCAAACATGCTCAATGGGTGAATATGCTGGCCATGCAAGAACTGGGACATTTTCAGCTTCCAAGAATTGTGTACAGATCCTTGCAACATGGGGCCGTGCATTATCTTGCTGAAACATGAGGTGATGTTCATGGATGTATGGCACAACAATGGGCCTCAGGATCTCATCACGGTATCTCTGTGCATTCAAAATGCCATCAATAAAATGCACCTGTGTTCTTCGTCCATAACAGCCTTTGAAGAGGAGTGGACCAACATTCCACAGGCCACAATTGACAATCTGATAAACTCTATGCGAAGAAGATGTGTTGCACTGCATGAGGCAAATGGTGGTCACACCAGATATGGACTGGTTCTGAGTCCCCAGACCCCCAATAAAGCAAAATAAATGCACAATTCGGGGTGGCCTTTTATTGTGGGCAGTCTGGGGCGCACCTGTGCACTGGTCATGATGTCGGATCGGCATCTTGATGTGGCGCACCTGTGAGGTGGGGTGGATTGTCTCGGCGGGGCAGAGGTGCTCGCTGTCACACATTTGGACAGATTTAATAATAATGCATTTTATTTAAAAGCGCCTTTCAGAACACCCAAGGACACTGCACAATTGCAGATTTGTGAACAATGTGAAATGGTAGTGTTGTGTATCTGGAGTGAATTTTGGATCTTTGGGTCCATCTCAGGAAAAATGGGAGCAAAAACAAAAGTGTTGCGTTTATATTTTTGTTGAGTGTATATAATTTCGCTCCTGTAACTGCTAGCATCATGAGCTTCATTTGAGGGGAGCCACAAACTACTTTATACGCTCTATGTCCAGGAACTATGTTTGCCCCCTCACATAAAGCATCTTTGGGTATCTTTGAAAAATTTGAAATTGAAATTGAAAAATCTAATTCAAATCATTAAGAGATTGAAAGCAAAGAGTTTTAATCAAGAGTCTGTAGGTCTCTACTGGATGTCAGAGTGAAAGATAACTCCATGTCTCCTACGGTTTTGTGTCTCAGGAAACAGAGCTGCGCAGTCGAGTTCTGGAGGAGCAGTTGGCCGGAGCTGAGCAGCGATTGGAAGAGAACCAGGAAGAGCAGGAGAACTTCAGGAAGAGCCTGAGGACACTGCTGGAGCTTCTGGATGGGAAGATCTTTGAGCTGACAGAGCTGAGAGACACTTTGGCACGACTCATAGAGGAGGCCAGCTAGAAAACTGCTGCATAACACCATATAGACAGAAACAGCCATACGATTCTATACATAAACCCTGGTAACTACCCCAAACACCTAAATACACTGCCCTGGTTCATATAGCGATTGAAATGGGTAGTACTTTGTTTTTAATGAACATATAGGTAGCTTTAGACATCACCTCATTACTGCCTTCTCATTGGCTTTAGGGTGGGTGTAACCTTGATTCTAATTTATCTTGAATGTCACACTTGAACGTGGATGGCTGAGTTTATTCACATTATTTCCTACACAGTTTTGATTTGAGAAGAGTGCCTATGTGCCATCTGCTGTTTGTTTGGGAAAGCAGCGCAACAGCTTACCTAGTTTTCTTCTCCATCAAGGGGGTTTGTCCCGAGTCAAAAATGGAAATAATTAGTGTTTAGGTTCAACGGACTGTGCCAAAGCTGCCGAATCCTCCCAAACATTGTCATCTTGCAAGCAGATTCTTCAATCCAAAGTGACTTGACTTTACAGAGCGGAGTGGTGGACAGTGCGAGAAGAAGCCAGCCAGGAGGACACAAGAGGCTGCTGAGAAATGGAGTTTTGACATTACTATACAAACTGTAACGTGCATCAAATACGAAGTTTGACTGAGGCACTGGTCACATCACACATACATTTTCTAGTGGCATGCTGTAGATTTGACTATCCAGACGGCTTCCACAGCTATCACAGACAACTGAGCTGTCTTCCTGCCAAACTCAGTGTGGTGTGTTAAAAAAGAAAACAAAAAACAAGGCCTTTTTGACATAATTTTAAAGTGTGCCTTGAGAGCACATGTAAGTGGACTTGTTTGTATATAATGTAGTGTGGCTGTGAAGTGTGTTTTTGTGCCATCAAGACGAGATCAAGGCCTGTACTTTCACACACACTCCATGCACTGAGCAATATCGGACAAGCTCTCCTATATATCTAACACTATCAGGTATTCTACTCAGCGAACTCATGTTGTAGATATTTCTTATTTAGGTTCACTCAGATCTGACCCCTCGCCCTTCCTATCTATCGTCCAACTGAAAGTGTACTACTGTTGACCGCGATCCTGTGTGGCAGCCCCAAGCGGTCCAAGAGAAAGTGAAGGGCTTTAAGAGCATCATCTTTGCCTCCACACCGAGCAGACGATACAGACACGCATATATACAATTGTACTTTTATTTCTTATTTGTTTTTTACACTGACTATAATTATAATATAGTGGATTAATACATTGCTATTGCACACTTTTTACTCATGTTGTAAATGAAGTGAGGAAAATGGCAATTGTGTAATTGGGTGTAGCATTGTTTGTAATGACAATGTGAGGATATGTAAAAATTTGAATCAAGGTGAAAATTTTGTACTCACTCTCTTTGAATCCTAAATAAATGCCTCCTCGCCCTTGTTTACAAGTTAAGCCCAATAATGACCCTGATAAATGTTTTACTGTTTACTGGTGATGTTCCATTAACTGATAAAAAGAAATTATTTAAAAATATTACAATACCCACTGTAAAATGTAGGGAATTGTAATAGTGGCACATGTTTATTGTTTGGTTTCAGATGATAAAAAGAAATACAAAATGAAATGTCCTCACCATAAAATATTTATTGTTTAACTTTGACAGTCAAATGGCAAAGATGAGATACCCTATTATAAATGCTCTTGTTAATGAATGCCTTTGTACAGTAGTGAATAAGCTTTTCATTCTCCTGTTTTGTAACTGATGGTATTCAATGTAGGTATCATTAGGCCCGAGCGCTGAAGAGCGCATAGGGCCTTTTGTAACCGTTCTGCGGTGCGAAGCACTGCAGAACCAGCGTGGAACGTGTGCAACGCGCTGGTAGGTGTCAATGGACCCCACGGGTGGGTTACTGGACGTGCGCCCTTTCCATTGATATATTTTGTGCCACCATTCGTGGCACTATATTGTTACTGTTCTGGTTTTTCTTATTATTATTATTATTATTATTATTATTATTTTCCCGACCACTTTTTCAGGTTTCGGGTACTTCCCACTGACGAAAACTCACGAAATTTTGCGCAAAATTCAAGAACGCCAAAAAAGGAATTTACAAATAATCTGTATTAAAAAATCTTTAAAAATGGCTCCACAGCGCCACCTCAAAAATCAAAAAATGGCTATACCCGATAAATGAACTTTGTCGTAGATAAACGAAATTCGGGTGGTGGATAGGTCATGTCGTTACGAACCAAAAAATATATTATGGCATTGCTAGGCGACCAACAGGAAGTCAGCTATATTGGGCCGAGCACGCGACCTGGCACCGAGGGAGCATTTTCCTGTCCTCGTATTTTAACGAACTCCTCCTAGGGTTTTTGACCCAGACTCACCAGAATTGTGCTGTATCATCTAGACAAGTGGGACATTAAAAGTTGTTAAAAGCGTTCTAAAAGAGTGAACGGTGTTTCCGTGACAACGCCACAAATTTCGGGTTCGTTTTTGCGTCTCGCCATCAAATTTCAATGAGCGATAATTCGCGCATACTTTGGCCGATATCACTCAAACTTTAATCGTTGGTGGACACCCCGGCCCTGAACAGATTGATATAAGAAAATCTGAAATAGGTGCTATAGCGCCACCTAGGGAGATTGCATAAAAGCGCAAAATTTTACTTTGTCCTAAACATACCAAATTTGGTACACATATTCGTGACGGGGTATCGATCAAAAAACTTAATGACGTCAACACGCCATGTCCCATCGTGTTGCCATGGCAACAGGCCAAACATCTGTCGTCGCCAATGGGACGCCCGGCATAAACTTTGTCGTAGCCATACCAAATTTGGTACACAGATTCATCATGGGATAAGGAACAAAAAAGTATATTATGCGGTTGCTAAGCGACCAACAGGAAGTCGGCCATTTTGGATCGAGCACGTGACCTGGCACCGAGGGCGCATTTTCCTGTCCTCGTATTTTAACGAACTCCTCCTAGGGTTTTTGACCCAGACTCACCAGAATCGTGCTGTATCATCTAGACAAGTGGGACATTAAAAGTTGTTAAAAGCGTTCTAAAAGAGTGAACGGTGTTTCCGTGACAACGCCACAAATTTCAGGTTCGTTTTTGTGGCTCGCCATCAAATTCGACGAGTGATAATTCGCACATACTTTGGCCGATTTCACTCAAACTTCAATCGTTGGTGGACACCCCGGCCCTGAACAGATTTCTATAAGAAAATCTGAAATGGACACTATAGCGCCACCTAGGGAGATTGCATGGAAGTGCAAAATTTTACTTTGTCGTAGACATACCAAATTTGGTACACACATTCGTGACAGGGTCTCGATCAAAAATCTCAATGATGACCCCGGGCATCTCCCATCGTGTTGCCATGGCAACAGGCCAAACATCTGTCCTTGTCATTAGGATTTTCTGGAAAAACTTTGGTGTAGTCAAACAAAATTTGCATCATGGGAAGATAAACAAAAAGTATATTATACCGTTGCTAAGCAACCAACCAGCCATTTTGGATAGACCATGTGACCTGGTGGCGAAGGCGCCATTTCCTGTAAAACTTCGACGAGTGATAATTCGCACATACTTTGGCCGATTTTACTCGAACTTGAATCGTTGGTGGACACCCCGGCCCTACACAGATTGATATAAGAAAATCTCAATTGGCCGTAATAGCGCCCCCTAGGGAGATTGCATGGAACAGAAAAATTTTACTTTGCCGTAGACACACCAAATTTGGACCACACATTCGTGACATGGTCTCGATCAAAAAACACAGTGACACCCCCACTCCATCTCACATCATGTTGCCATGGTAACAGGACAAACATCTGTCCCTGCCATTAGGATGCCCGGCAAAACTTTGGTGTAGCTACACCTAATTTGGTACATAGATGGTTCATGGGAATAGGAAAATGGCGCGTTAGCAGGGGGCTGCGAGTGCAAGCGAGGGCCGATCATCGCCGCTTGCGGCTATATTTATTATTATTATTATTATTTTCCCGACCACTTTTTCAGGTTTCGGGTACTTCCCACGGACGAAAACTCACGAAATTTTGCGCAAAATTCAAGAACGCCAAAAAAGGAATTTACAAATAATCTGTATTAAAAAATCTTAAAAAATGGCTCCACAGCGCCACCTCAAAAATCAAAATATGGCTATACCCGATAAATGAACTTTGTCGTAGATAAACGAAATTCGGGTGGTGGATAGGTCATGTCGTTACGAACCAAAAAATATATTATGGCGTTGCTAGGCGACCAACAGGAAGTCAGCTATATTGGGCCGAGCACGCGACCCGGCACCGAGGGTGCATTTTCCTGTCCTCGTATTTTAACGAACTCCTCCTAGGGTTTTTGACCCAGACTCACCAGAATCGTGCTGTATCATCTAGACAAGTGGGACATTAAAAGTTGTTAAAAGCGTTCTAAAAGAGTGAACGGTGTTTCCGTGACAACGCCACAAATTTGGGGTTAGTTTTTGTGGCTCGCCATCAAATTTCAATGAGCGATAATTCGCGCATACTTTGGCCGATATCACTCAAACTTTAATCGTTGGTGGACACCCCGGCCCTGAACAGATTGATATGAGAAAATCTGAAATAGGTGCTATAGCGCCACCTAGGGAGATTGCATGGAAGCGCAAAATTTTACTTTGTCGTAGACATACCAAATTTGGTACACATATTCGTGACGGGGTATCGATCAAAAAACTTAATGACGTCAACACGCCATGTCCCATCGTGTTGCCATGGCAACAGGCCAAACATCTGTCGTCGCCAATGGGACGCCCGGCATAAACTTTGTCGTAGCCATACCAAATTTGGTACACAGATGCATCATGGGATAACGAACAAAAAAGTATATTATGCGGTTGCTAAGCGACCAACAGGAAGTCGGCCATTTTGGACCGAGCACGTGACCTGGCACCGAGGGCGCATTTTCCTGTCCTCGTATTTTAACGAACTCCTTCCAGGGTTTTTGACCCAGACTCACCAGAATCGTGCTCTATCATCTAGACAAGTGGGACATTAAAAGTTGTTAAAAGCGTTCTAAAAGAGTGAACGGTGTTTCCGTGACAACGCCACAAATTTCAGGTTCGTTTTTGTGGCTCGCCATCAAATTCGATGAGTGATAATTCGCACACACTTTGGCCGATTTCACTCAAACTTCAATCGTTGGTGGACACCCTGCCCTTTAACAGATTTCTATAAGAAAATCTGAAATGGACACTATAGCGCCCCCTAGGGAGATTGCATGGAAGTGCAACATTTTATTTTGTCGTAAACATACCAAATTTGGTACACACATTCGTGACAGGGTCTAATTTGGTACATAGATGGTTCATGGGAATAGGAAAATGGCGCGTTAGCAGGGGGCTGCGAGTGCAAGCGAGGGCCGATCATCGCCGCTTGCGGCTATATTTATTATTATTATTGTTATTATTATTATTATTAATATTGTATTTAGAGGTATGAAAAGACTGCAATATTTTTGACTATTTAAAGTAATTTTGAACTATTTAAAGAGGTACCTCAGGCTATGATGATGTAAGATGGGTGGGTTGTGCGTTTGCAGGTAAATGGACATTAACGCTGGTGCTTCAGCCAAACTAAATTCTTTGTTGAACTCAGACAAAGACAATGCCTACAATTGGGCTGTGTATGCTCTTCTGTGAACTATATGAAATGCTATGTTTTATATTCAAATACAAACCACAGAATTAAGTGTCAAGTTTGTATTGTCATTTTTCCTTTTTATTCTTTGCTTAGCAAAATTTGAGTTCAGTGCAGGGTCAAAGTGCACATACTGGCCAACAGTATTTGAAATGGAGGGCTGAATGACTTTCTTATGCAGGTATAGCAGGTTTGGTTTGGCTTTGGAAAGATAAAGCACATGACCAAAACAAATACATATAAACACAAACAGCTGGTGAATAAGCATTAAACCTGTTGTAGTATATGTATTTATACAGCACATTTTACAAGTGTTGAAAATGGATTCTGATCATTGATTTCCAAACTTCTTCAAAAAACATTTTATAAGGGTGTACAACATATAAAAAAGGGCCTCAACTTTGCATTGCAAAATAAATTGTTACATTCTTCATCTACAGTGCGCTGTATACCTCAGTATCAAAGCTAAGCCATCAATCAATGAAAACCACATTTGTAACATAGTTGAGTTTGAGTCCATAGACTTGATTGGGGCTTTACAAATAAAGATACATTTAATATTACTAAATATTTCAAACTTTGGGAATAGCCTGTCATTAACTTGTGCAAAATCTTTGAGATTGTGAGTTCATGTGTGAATTTCTCACTTGTAGGACTCTGAGTAACAAACCTCCCATCTGCATCTGCCCACAGAGCACTGGGAGGCATTAGAAAAGATATAACTGAGAGGCAAAGTGAATAAGATGGCAAACAAAATCACATCAATCACTGCCCCCTGCTCCACACCCCACACACACCCCTGGAGCTCAGAGTATAAGCTCCCACATACGATTCATCATTTCAACACGCATGACTGTGTCCATAGCTGTCATGACTATCCCACCAGAAAATGTGGTTCAGGAAACACTGACAGGTCCTGCACTGGCAGCTGCACTGTACCTTCCTCTGTGACTCCTCCAATTCAGGCAGAGGAGTGGTTGCATGTGGCATCAGATGCTTAACTCATTGTGACAATCCATATCTCCCATTGCCTTGGCCATATGCTACGCTCGAACAGACGGGTCAATAAAATTCTCCCCTCACACACACCGGACGTGAGAGCTGGGGCAGCTGAAGGCCACCAGAGGACAGAGGGGGGAAGGGCATTGGCATTAATCAGCTTTAAATGAGATTTAAAGCCCCTGCAATGTCTTTATAGACCACTACTGTCTGTTAGCCTTTAACTTAACCACATGTCAAAATAAAACAGATGTGAATTTTGCATATTAGAAGAAATACTGCAGAAGGAATAGTGACTAATCACTGCAAATGTAAAAATCAAATATACTATATTAAAGAATTGTATTCACCCCTCTCTTGAGCATAGTTGTACTTTAAATGAGGCTTCATATCAGTGTTATGTACCACACATATTTCTTTGTAGTGAAGAACATATTGTTTAAGACAGCTTGGTGCATATGCTGTTAATGGTATGATGAAAAAAAAAAACATGTGTAGACACCATATAGGCTCTGCATGTGCTTTAGTGAAAGCTACAGTGTGCAGTACCAGTGAACTGGTGATTGTGGCTTTTGATCCTTAGCTTTCCCATTCAGGGCCCACAGATCCCTCATCATCGCTGTCCGATTCTGGTGAAGCCTCTTTGATGCGCCGCAGTGCATCATGAATGCTTTTAGTGAGAGGATCCATGAGAGCAGCTAACTCCTGATCCTTTCTGTCTTTCTGTGGGACACGCCTCAGTTTGACCCCCTTACGAATCTGGGCCAAGATGCTGTTTGCATCATCATCAGACTTTGCTGGAGGCATGGATCGCTGATCAACCTTCTTTAGGTGAAAGCTCCCTCTTTTTAAAGATGCTAACACTTCATCCATTGGAGAGCTTACTGCAGACAGAAAGAATACATGTTGAATTAACAAATACACAAAACTGTAAATAAATAATTACTGTATGTTTCTTAATACCTCTTCTGCTCTGGGTTTCAAACTCTGTCTTCCTGAGTTTTTTTCGTGCACTGACCAACTGGCTACTGTCAAAGAAGCGTGGCACGAAGGGGCCGAGGGGGGATAAAGAAGAGTCTTCTGTGTCACTATGAGCATTCTTCTCTCTTGGGCCAGGTTTAGGTGATGGAGAGGTTGGTAGATTGGCAGGTGGAGGGGGAGGGGGTGGAGGCGGAGGTGCATGGGAGATGGAAGATGCCAGTAAAGAGGACAGAGAGCAGGGGGAGCAGGATGAATCCACAGAACAGGGCATGGGGACCAGCGGGAGACATGTGGTGAGCGACGAGACTGGCTGGGTGGTCAAGGTGGGGCTGGGATCTGTCTGAACACTGGTGCTCTGGTACAGCGGCTCTGGTTCATCCTTACTGCTCTCTGTCCTTCCTCTCTCTCTTCTTCTGCTGTGAGGAACACGCAGCCGAGTCGACTTCAGAATAACCTGACCTGGATACCTCTGTAGGAGAACATATATAGGTAAATCATTTTAACCATAAGAAAACAAAAGAACGTTGACAAGGTACAAACCTGTTTAAAAGTCCGTAATCTGTCTAGCGTTTTTTGTCTTTCGTGATTTACTCTGCTGTTTTTCCTCTCGTCATCTTCCACTTCTTTATTTGTTATCTAATTTATACAAAAAGTCATTGCAATCATTTCTGCTATTCAGTGCAGTCTGTATCTGACCATAATACCTTTTGAGACATAAGGTCTTTTAGAAGTCCCTGCTCCTTCTCCTTGTGATTAAACATACAAATATCCTGCAGGGCAAAAAAACCAAAAAAAAAACAACACATAAAAATGTTTCAGGACCTATCATGCCAAGAAATAGTTTGGTAAAGAATATACCTTTTTGTTTCGAAGATAAGAGCGTTTTACACTGATGCGCCCTCTTCTGGTCTCCAGCTGCCGAGCACTGTCCTGTAGTCTTCTTACCACCTCTTTCTCTTCAGTGTCAACTTCTGTGATATCATCTGCACTTTCAAAGGTGTCATAGTAGACCACTTCATCCTGACGCTCTGCAATTAAACATATTAAATGATGTAAGGCCAGTTTCTCTTTGATTTGTCCCACATGTACAAAGGCTGGATTCCTAAATTATGAATCTGGGTTAATTCAGACATGTTGGCTAAAATCTTCTAGACTGGAAGCACAATTTGAAACGTCCATTTGACTGAATATTTTCAAATTTTGCCAGAATGTTAGAGCAAAACAGAGTCATACCCACAATACAAGTAGACTGTGTGATTGGACATGTACCTGCCATCTGTCTCCGGATGCTCTCCAGCTGAGCAGTGAGAAGGAGCTCTTCACACTGGAGGATTTCAGTTTGAATGTCATACAGCTGCAGTTGAAGTTCATAATACTGCCTTTCCATGTGGTCTAAAAGGGCCATTGCATCCTCACTGCTGCAAAGGCTCTGCATCTGAATATACACAAAGTAAAATCTAGATTCCTCAGGCTCATTGATCATTTGTTGCTTTGCTGTTGACTTACCTCTTCTTTCAGTGCATATTTCCTCTGCTCCAAAGCGATCTCTCTGGCTCTCTGCAGTTGAAGAGTTTCTTCAGCAACAGAATAGCGTAGTCTTTCCATGCGCTCCACTGCTGCTGTCCACGAGGCTTTACCAAATTTACGCTGGTCTAACATCATTCGTTCATAAACTCCTGCACAAAAAATCATAACAATATCTTGAAAAAGGGGAACACCTATTGGGCACATTGCAACATTACACCATGCTACTGACATTTCATTTCTCTGAGCACAGAAAAAATATAGACTGTAGTGTAGGAATATGCAGTGGAGTAACTGCATTATAAATCTGCTGTTAGAGCTGTTTGATCAATAGGTTGTCCTTGTTTCCTCGTATGTGTGTCAAAGCACCCGCCTCATTAATACAAAATCACTTTTGCCCCGAGTTCAAATCCACACAGGTCAATAGCTGCAGAGTATCAGTGTGACAAGTGTGAGTATGTTTATTCTTCTTCAGGGACATTGGCAGCGACAGTAATGTGACCCTGTACCTTTCTGAGCTCTGGCAGTGATCTCAAAGTATTTAACAGTGAAGTCCTGGATGTTCAGGACAGCCTCTTGAGCCTTCTTCTGCCATTCACAGTCCTCCTTTTTAAGAGCTTCAACTCTCCGTGGTCCCAAATAGTCATTTGCCAATGAAATCTAAAAAAAACAAAAAAAAACACAGACATGTGTTTCATTTGAAAGTATGTAAATGTCCCAGAAAGTAGAAATAAACTAAAAAGTTTTAAAAATTACAAAAGAAAAAAACAGCTTCACAACCAGCACTAAACTATTCTATATTTCTTTTTGTTATTTACATTAAGAGATAACATTTTAAGACTTTAAAAGATTGTGTAGCGTGTAGTAGATTCAAGGACACAAACAACTGACCAGGTTATATAGTTCCAAATTAAAGCTGTAGAGACCTTATGTACTCATCAGCATTTATAATTACCAACTACTTTAGGTCAGGCTAACGGTTTCCATGCCTTTACAATGTGTGTAATAAGGTTTACATGTGCATACAAACAACAAGTGTTGGCATATACTGTGTAGTATATGTAAATATACTGCCTCTACTTAAAGGGATATGCCACCCCCAGGTCAAATTTGGGAATCTCCCCACAGTCCAGAGACTAAAATAAGTGGTGGAAAGCGTTTTCCTGGTCACCCAGCCATTGTCCGAGTCTGTCAGCACTGACCGCCGCGGTATCTGCAGCTACTCCGCGTTAGACTGGAGTCTAACGGTGCCAGAGAAAGATTTCGGCCAAAAGGAATTAATTTGCTCGATGCGTTTCCCAATTACTTTATGTGTAGTGCGCATTCATATCGAGTGCAAATAAATGTACAAATCAACACGGAGAGCTTGACTTGGTCATTTTGGGTGGGAACTATTTTTCAGTGCGGAACAATAAAGCCGAATCACGCACCACGCTGCGCAACAGGGGAACTCCCTTCCTGGTGCGTAACAGGAATTCCCCTGGCAGCGTGGTGCGTGCTTCGGTTTTCTTTTTCCGCACTGAAAAATAGTTACTTTCTCTGGCGCCGTTAGACTCCAGTCTAACGCGGAGTAGCTGCAGATATCGCGGCGGTCAGTGCTGACAGACTCGGACATTGGCTGGGTGACCAGGAAAACGCTTTCCACCACTTATTTTAGTCTCTGGACTGTGGGGAGATGCCCAAATTTGACCTGGGGGTGGCATATCCCTTTAAGGAGCTTAAAATACTCCTCAGTATGCGGGTTACAATCTTCTCTTCATGTTGTAATGGTTAGCACTCTGGACTCTGAAACCAGTGATCTAAATTCAAATTGTGGTGGGACCTTTTTCTATCACAATAACAATAATTTTTCCAATCATTTCGAACATCCCTAATCAACAAGAAAGTTCATAATAAATAATCATAATAAACACTAATGTGCTACAAATGGGGCTTATGGGGCTTTTAATACCTGAGTGATAAGGATGTCAATTCAATAATTTTGCTTCTCTTAACAATTGCAGTCTCCTTGCTGGTTGAGGCTTAAATTTACATGATGAGTCACAACACTCAATGAAGTGCAAAAATAGCTGTATCCATCAAACCTATTTGTTTTTATGGTATAAAAACATAAGCCAATGGCCCACCCATGTGCTTATGGCTATGTGCATCAGTCAGTACTATTATCATCACTATCATTTTTGTTCAATCTTGTTTACCTTGATCTGCTGTCTGCGTAGCATAGCTAGCTCTCTCATGTCTCTGAATGGCTGCAGGAGGTACTGGTACAGCTGAGTGGAAGCCTCCAGTAAACTGCCAAAGGCCTGGTCCTCCTCCTCATACAAGCCCAGCAGATCCACCATGCTGTCTGTGGTCCCATGCCTCTCCAGTAGCTGTAGCACCAACAGAAAGCACAACACTATCACACACTTCATTTATTCATGTATTTCATATTATTCAGTCTAGACACAGTGGTGGTTGACACAAGGGTCATCTCACAATGATACATTCAAGTAGTGTCTGAGGAGAATGATAAAGTCCTTTATAATGCTAAAAATATTTATCAATTTTATTTTATAATTGCATAATTCATTGTGCAAAGAAAGAACACTTCTAAGCATTAATTTAGCCACCAAATAGACAGTTTTAATCAATAGAAAATGTGAGTCTTTATAAGGTTGTTAACAGGCCCTTGGCCTGAATATATCAAAAAGTAACTACAGCACTTTGATCAAGTGAATATTATTATTATTGACTTTTGGCCCTAACATCTGCAGGTAAGATCTGATGTCTATCAAGTCGTTATTGTGGTTCCAGGGTGTAATGATTAGCACTTTGGGACTCTGAATCCACCGATCCGAGTACAAATGTCGGTGGAGCCTCTCTCTAGCGGGTTACCTCCGTCAGATGTTTGGAGGCCCGCTGCAAAGCCTCTTCATATCCAGACTGTTTGAGCTCACTCAAGCTCTCGTAGTACTCGTCCGAGTCGTCGTTTTCCGTGAACAGAACCTGCGACAGAATCTTCCACCCACACGTGTCCAGTGCATGGCCAAGGTACTGCTGTAGACTAAAGCACAGCTCCTCCATCTCCGTTTGGGACACCTCCGTGTGGCCGAAAAGTACGCTCCACATCCCCGCAGGTTCCTCCGGGAACACCGGGAGGTATGGCTCCAGGGCGGAGTTGACGGAACACAGCTGCTGGTGAACGGCCCGGAGATCGTGGAAAGAGAAGAGCCCTGCCCAGCTGCAGTCCTCCGCTGGCAGACTCTCCTCCGGCCCCTCCAGCTCTGGACTGTCCAGTCCAGGGGACAGTTCGTGAAGCATCTCCATATCCGGGCTCAGACGAGTGTCGTCCTCATTCTGAACTTTAACGGGGCTAGGCGGTGTTGCGGGGGCTGATGGGACCTTTGAGCATCCTTTCGTTTCCTCTTTGGCCGTGACCCTGACGTGAGATTCTGAATCTTTGATCAAGCTCCTTCTCTGTACCGTTCTGTTGTGACAAGTGATGGCAAATTTCCCCTCCACCTCATTCCAGGCCACAATAAAAACGAATTTTTGTTTTTCCTTCTCTTCAAACACATTTGGTCGAACTGCAACCCACCCAGACTCCAAATTATCCTCCATTGTGAAAGACATCTCTAGAAACTAGTTCCTGGCGCTAAACCCACGTCAAAGCTCCAAGTGAGAGCGCACAGACTGGAGCCATATGTTAGAACAGAGGGAAAAGCACAAGGGTCATGTTTGGATGCTCTCGATGAAAGCTGCACGGACGGAACAAACGCAGCGGTATCATGCCCCGTTTTTGCCTCTGAATGATGACACAATTACCATGCCAGCGTTTGTTTTTCAGTACATTTCTCTAGGCTATGCGACAGTCCGAAAACCGAACCCAGCGGTGCGGCCCAGACTTCTACAGTCATTACAACATAACAGCAGCATTACTGCGCTTAGTCCAAAACAAAACTGACTCCAATATCCTTCAAAGATCTCAAAATAAGAACACCCGCGGGTATTTTCCCCAGTGTTTCGTCCGCAGAGAGGGCAAAGAAGTTCTCTAGATAAAAATAAACGCGATGTTAAACTCCTCATTTGGCTAGCTGCAAGACGAGGACCAGTCTGCAAAATAATACTGATGCTGCTGCGTTTACGTGCGCCCATAAAAGTCTGACTTTAGAGATTTCAGTCAAATTACCATAGAGATGATTCACAAGAGCCAGAGGAAATCATTATACAAAAGAAAAAATATTGCTGAAACGGACTCATTAGAATTAGGCTATTATAACATTTCTGCAATTCTCTGCATTCAATTAAAAAAAAAAAAAGTGAGTGTAGAATCAATAAAAAATTGTATTCACGTTACGCATTAATGTTCATAATGTATCCCTGTAACTGGAATATGAACGGTATGTGCAGTCAAAATGATCATGTCTCAATATCAGGTAAAATAATTTGCAGTAACAACCATTTTTTTTCCCCTGGCGGCACGGTGGCTGAGTGGCTAGCACTCATGCTTCACAGCAAGAAGGTTCGGGTTGCCCGGGCCTTTCTGTGTGGAGACTGCATGTTCTCCCCGTGTTTGGGTGGGTTTCCTCCGGGCACTCCGGTTTCCCCCACCAACCTAAACATGCGCCATAGGTAAAATCCTCCAGCTTAGGGCCTGACCAAAGCATAAATAACAAAACAAAATCATGGGGATGGTCCCCGGGTCAAATATAGAAACAACTTCTCCTGTGCGAGATCAATAAAGGTCAATCTTCTAATCCTTGACCACTGTAAGGCGCTTTGTGCTACAATTTTGTATGAAAAGCGCCTTATAAATGTTTGATTGATTGATTGATTGATCTCCACCTCAATGTCAGTAAAACAAAGGAACTCATTTTCAAGACAGTAGAGACAGTGGACACTTTCAAATATCCACTTACATTTGATCAGCATATCACGAACATTTACAAAAGAAGCCATCAACGATTGTCAGTAATCAGAAAACTCAAAAGACTCTGATTCTCCACATCTGTTATTACTGTTGTACCAATCTATCATCCAATCCATTTTGTTGTATTGTTCCATCTGCTTTTTCAATTCTCATTGTTAAAAACCGGTCTAAACTCACAAAGTTAACACATACAGCTGCTAAAATCATAGGACTCCCCACACAATACTCTGGCGCTATTGTGGCAAGTGAATTTCTCCTATATGAGATCAATAAAGTCTTATCTTATCACCCAACCTTGCAGATCTTAACAACAGGGCCAGTGGACGTATTGCACTTTCCATAGAACAGGACCCCACTCACCCACTACAGGAGCACCTCACCCCTCTGCCCTCAGGACGCTCAGGTGCAGGAGGGCCCGCTTTGGCAGAATAATTATCCCCTCGGCCATCACATTTTTGAACACCAGGCCCCGCTGAGTGCGCTGTAATGTCTATTGTAATGTCTATATGTTTGTTGTGCTGTGTTGTTGCTGTATATGTCAAACAAGCTCTGTGTGCGTGAAAATGAATTTCTCTTTGGAGACAATCTAAAGTCTAAAGTTGACCCCCTGAAATCTCTCAGGTTGACTTTTGAGCAGATCACGTCATAGCACTGTTAAGTTTGAATAGCTTTCTTTATTTGTACAACCATACAATTAAAATAATTCAGTGCTACACTGGTTTGTCCTGATGATTAGTGAGCAGTTTCAGTTACAATTTTATATGTTGGCAGAAAACATATAGTTGTGTAAGACTAAACAGACAACTGGTGCGGTCTTTCTTCATTCGTCTGCTGGTTTGGCCATTGACGGACATCTGGGCCGCCCTGATGCGGGTAAAAGATTTTCCCAGTACTCTCTGCAGGCCCTGTGAGATATTGAGTCAAGCAGATTTTTTATTTACTGTTTGTTTGAATATAGTGTTTGTAAGTAATCTGCAGAATGATGTTAATGTCCTCACCTGGCTCTGACCCAGGGTTTTGTGTGCATCTCCAGTGATGCCCCCCACAGGCCATGCTTCTCTGATGCAGGAGGGAGAAAGCCCCTCTCTGCTCGCAGCTCCTCAGATATGGCTCGTATATGATAGGCCTCAAACCCACAGCAGCCGCCGATATATCTGATCCCAGCCTCATACGCCTCCCTGGTGTATTTGTGCACATCCCAGCGAGTCAGAGTCCTGCACTCCAGCGCTGACAACAGAATAAATTATTAATATTGGTGCATGTCAGATAAATAAAATTATCTTTATAATAATCATTTACCAAATGGGTACTCTGGCAAACCAATGTAACCATTCTTATTACATTCAGGAGTTTGACACCCCAGAGGCTGGATCATGAGGTGGGCTTTGAGACCTGCCCTCTCCAGACCCTCTCTCATCAGCTTCACGGTTCGGATACAGGCCGTCGGGTCCAAGTGGCAGTTTACTCCAACGATACCAGCTCCTGCTTTGACCAGGCGCACAGCACAGTCCCCAGGGGTCAGTCCGTTCATGTCTCCATGAGGAGAGATGCATAGTGTGGCTCCCACAGTTTTACCACTGGTCTTCAGCACCTCCACTGCCCAGGCAGCTTCCTCTGCATATCTGAAGAACTATCATTGTGATTAATACAGCTTTCTTGCACATATTCCTCTGTGCTATAGTTGTGCGCATAGTGGGGTTTAAGTAGGAGATCAAAAGTTTGACCAGGCATACTTCAGCTATGAAGAAGTCAATGTCCTTTTTGAGAAATGCCTCCATCTGTTTCTTAAACAGAGACTTGACCTCGGCCTCATTGCGAGTTTCCAGGTAACACGGAGTTTGGGACACACAGCCGGCCACTAGAGCGCCCCCCTCATCAGCCACTTCTCTGGCCAGGTCACAGGCTGCTTCATTGATCTGAGCACCCTGTGAAATATACATTAAAATAATGATAGTCAGATCTAACTCTTTATATATACTCAACAAAAATATAAACGCAACACTTTTGTTTTTGCTCCCATTTTTCATGAGATGGACTTAAAGATCTAAAATTCATTCCAGATACACAATATTACCATTTCTCTCAAACATTGTTCACAAATCTGTCTAAATGTGTGATAGTGAGCACTTCTGCTTTGCTGAGATAATCCATCCCACATCAAGATGCTGATCTGACATCATGATTAGTGCACAGGTGTACCTTATACTGCCCACAATAAAAGGCCACCCGTGCTTTTTTTTTTGTTGTTGCTTTATTGGGGTTCTGGGGACTCAGAACCAGTCAGTATCTGGTGTGACCACCATTTGCCTCATGCAGTGCAACACATCTTCTTCGCATAGAGTTTATCAGATTGTCAATTGTGGCCTGTGGAATGTTGGTCCACTCCTCTTCAATGGCTGTGCGAAGTTGCTGGATATTAGTGGGAGCTGGTACACACTGTCGTATACGCCGGTCAAGCACATCCCAAACATGCTCAATGGGTGACATGTCCGGTGAGTATGCTGGCCATGCAAGAACTGGGACATTTTCAGCTTCCAAGAATTGTGTACAGATCCTTGCAACATGGGGCCGTGCATTATCTTGCTGAAACATGAGGTGATGTTCATGGATGTATGGCACAACAATGGGCCTCAGGATCTCATCACGGTATCTCTGTGCATTCAAATGCCATCAATAAAATGCACCTGTGTTCTTCGTCCATAACAGATGCCTGCCCATACCATAACCCCACCACCACCATGGGCCACTCGATCCACAACATTGACATCAGCAAAGCGCTCACCCACATGACGCCACACACGCTGTCTGCCATCTGCCCTGAACAATGTAAACCGAGATTCATCCGTGAAGAGAACACCTCTCCAATGTGCCAGACGCCATCGAATGTGAGCATTTGCCCACTCAAGTCTGTTACGGCGACAATCTGGAGTCAGGTTAAGACCCCGATGAGGATGACGAGCATGCAGTTGAGCTTCCCTGAGATGGTTTCTGACAGTTTGTGCAGAAATTGTTTGGTTATGCAAACCAATTGTTTCAGCAGCTGTCCGAGTGGCTGGTCTCAGACGATCTTGGAGGTGAACCTGCTGGATGTGGAGGTCCTGGGCTGGTGTGGTTACACGTGGTCTGCGGTTGTGAGGCCGGTTGGATGTACTGCCATATTCTCTGAAACGCCTTTGGAGACGGCTTATGGTAGAGAAATTAACATTCAATTCACGAGCAACAGATCTGGTTGAAATTCCTGCTGTCAACATGCCAATTGCACGCTCCCTCAATGCTTGTGACATCTGTGGCATTTTGCTGTGAGACAAAACTGCACATTTCAGAGTGGCCTTTTATTGTGGGCAGTATAAGGTACACCTGTGCACTAATCATGATGTCAGATTGTTTACTACTGTTATTGCACATTTACTACTGGAATTTTTAGTACTGTTGTTTACTCCTGTTATTGAATTTTACTCCCGTTGCACTGTTGTTTACTACTGTTATTGCACATTTACTACTGGAATTTTAGTACTGTTGTTTACTCCTGTTATTGCACTAGAATTACTACTGTTGCACATTTATTTTTATCTTAACTCCAATGCACATTCTACTGCACATGACCATTTCACTGCTGTATCTTCCATTGCACATTTTTGATGCACACTGCACACTTTGGAAATCTGTATATAGGTATTTATTTATTATGTTGCACTGCTTTAAGATTTTAGATCTTAGACTTTAGTTTAACTTTAGATCTCTGTCTTAGATAGTTTTTGTTGTGTTTTGTCTTCATATTGTATATTGTACACTGTCTTTTTGCACTACTTGGCCAGAGAGAAACGAAATTTCGATTCACTGTATGTTGAACACATATGGCAGAATTGACAATAAAGCTGACTTTGATCTTTGATCTTTTGAGATCAGCATCTTGATGTGGCACACCTGTGAGGTGGGATGGATTATCTCAGCAAAGCAGAAGTGCTCACTATCACACATTTAGACAGATTTGTGAACAATGTTTGAGAGAAATGGTAATATTGTGTATCTGGAATGAATTTTAGATCTTTAAGTCCATCTCATGAAAAATGGGAGCAAAAACAAAAGTGTTGCGTTTATATTTTTGTTGAGTGTAATAAATCTGTTTTTGCACTTACAGTGATGTTGGTGACATTTCCGCTCAGCTCTAGCTTGTCATCGCTGCAGTAAAAGGTGAATGTTTGAAGCACATCAGCCCCAGCTCTGAGAAACTCCCTGTGCAGCTGGCGCACTGATAGGACCAAGACAAGGGGAATTATACACAGCTGTAGCTGGGTACAAGACAGAGAGAAGCTACCCCAATCCCATCAAAATTTACTCCGTTTGCACCGATTCGATCACCTCATTTAAACCAAGCAAAGACCTTTCTCCTGCTAAATGACCCAAGACCCCAGGTTAAAGGAGAATTAACGTTTTTTACAATCTGAGCCTTATTTCGGTAATAAAACAAGTTGTTTTACTCACCCGTAGCATTTTGGTGTCATATGGAGCACTTCCAGAGATGTTTTAGATTAGCGATATCCGTAATGCGAGTTCTCGGTACATATAATATATGCCCCGAGCATGTAATATATGCCCCGAGCAGTCTCCAAATAACACAAACTTTAGCACTTTTCAAATCATAGAAGCTCAATGTCTTAGTCTACACTTTCGTTTGAGTCAAAAGTGGCCTGTAATCCGAGATTTATCCATAATTTACAAGCTTTGCGTTTCATGTTTGGGTCCCGGGAGCTGAGAGTAAAATAAGCTGTGACTCCGCACATGCGCACTGGCGTCCTCATCTACTCAAAACTTTATATAAATCTCAGATTATAAGCCACTATTGACTCAAACAAAAGCGTAGACTAAGACATCAAGCTTCTATGATTTGAAAAGTGCTAAAGTTTGTGTTACTTGGAGACCGCAAACATGTGCCCCGAGAACTCACATTACGGAGATCGCAAATCTAAAAGATCTCTGGAAGTGCTCCATATGACACCAAAGTGCTATGGGTGAGTAAAACAACTTGTTTTATTACCGAAATAAGGCTCAGATTGTAAAAAAAAAACGTTAATTCTCCTTTAAGTCCCACTCCCACACCTGCTTCAGGATGTTGAACAGCCGCTTCAGGGGTCCAGTCTCCAGCTTTCACATAACCACGTCTCTCCAACTGTAGAACCATCCCACCATCACCAACGACCACCTCTCCAGCATTCAACCTCTCCAGGATGTCCTGCATGTAGCATCAAGCATGTATTACAGTGCATCATGTCTGTGACAGATAGGCAAGGAATTTCAATTTGTGTGTCTTAAATTTAGAAGTAATTAAAGCATAGTATACTATATATAAAGCTTACTCACTTCTATAGATTTTTCTGCAGGTCTGGTCAAAGTGTCAAATATCTACCCTCAACAACACTATCAGCCCGAGGACGAGCTTAGAAAACTTACCCGTTTATTTCTTTTCATTGCTCGCTTGAAAGGCAGGCGATTAAATAACAATGTTCACAGTGAATGGGGCGCACACACTCAGATTCAGAAGTCCGTCCGGGGGGCAGGTCGGTTCCACAGTGGGCTGGATGTGGACGCTGGTTGCGCTGTGGCTGCGTGTGACGTAATCGTCGAAATGGGGCGTTCACTGCTCTAGGAAAGCTGGGTCATACGGGAATTACATACATTATTCTTTCCAAATAGCTACACATCTTTCTATTCAATATATTTAATACAATACACTGGCCTGTTCAATAACGCAGAATGGACTAACGGTATTATAACTATTATGTTTTTTGTAGCAATGGAAATGTACTCGATGACCTATAAAAAGATTATGTGATGTGCAAATTGTTCATTCAATTCAGCAATGCCACATATACTCAACAAAAATATAAACGCAACACTTTTGTTTTTGCTCCCATTTTTCCTGAGATGGACCCAAAGATCCAAAATTCACTCCAGATACACAACACTACCATTTCTCTCAAACATTGTTCACAGATGTGTCGAAATGTATGACAGCGAGCACCTCTGCCCCGCCGAGACAATCCACCCCACCTCACAGGTGCGCCACATCAAGATGCTGATCTGACATCATGACCAGTGCACAGGTGCGCCCCAGACTGCCCACAATAAAAGGCCACCCTGAAATGTGCATTTAAAAAAAAAAATGTTTTGCTTTATTGGAGGTCTGGGGACTCAGAACCAGTCAGTATCTGGTGTGACCACCATTTGCCTCATGCAGTGCAACACATCTTCTTCACATAGAGTTTATTAGATTGTCAATTGTGGCCTGTGGAATGTTGGTCCACTCCTCTTCAAAGGCTGTTATGGACAAAGAACACAGGTGCATTTTATTGATGGCATTTTGAATGCACAGAGATACCGTGATGAGATCCTGAGGCCCATTGTTGTGCCATACATCCATGAACATCACCTCATGTTTCAGAAAGATAATGCACGGCCCCATGTTGCAAGAATCTGTACACAATTCTTGGAAGCTGAAAATGTCCCAGTTCTTGCATGGCCAGCATACTCACGGGACATGTCACCCATTGAGCATGTTTGGGATGTGCTTGACCGGCGTATACGACAGCGTGTACCAGCTCCCACTAATATCCAGCAACTTCACACAGCCATTGAAGAGGAGTGGACCAACATTCCACAGGCCACAACTGACAATCTGATAAACTCTATGCGAAGAAGATGTGTTGCACTGGATGAGGCAAATGGTGGTCACACCAGATACTGACTGGTTCTGAGTCACCAGACCCCCAATAAAGCAAAAAAAAAAAAAAAAAGCACATTTCGGGGTGGCCTTTTATTGTGGGCAGTCTGGGGCGCACCTGTGCACTGGTCATGATGTCAGATCAGCATCTTGATGTGGCGCACCTGTGAGGTGGGGTGGATTGTCTCGGCGGGGCAGAGGTGCTCGCTGTCACACATTTGGACAGATTTGTGAACAATGTTTGAGAGAAATGGTAGTGTTGTGTATCTGGAGTGAATTTTGGATCTTTGGGTTCATCTCAGGAAAAATGGGAGCAAAAACAAAAGTGTTGCGTTTATATTTTTGTTGAGTATAGATAAGAAAAGCTAAAATCCATTGTAACCCAAGGTCACATAGACACAATGAATGGTAAAATTCTGCTTTAACCAATCAGCTTCTTTCTTTTCACAGTATAAAACTTCCCTGTAACATTTTAGAGTTTGGTAGTGCACGCACTACTATGTGTATAATGGTCCTGTCCCATGGATCTAGGTACTGTCGCCTTCAGTGTTTAAAACGTTTCACTGGATGTTTGACTGTTTTTGTTTATATTGTCTATTTTTATTTTATTGAACGTTACGTTGAACCTGCTTAAACTAGAATATACCTAACAAGTTCCCAAACTGGAGTGCTTGGGACGTATTTGATCAATTAAATGTCAGAGACAGCATTCATATTTTAAAGTCCATCCACATAACTTTTTGTACAGAGACTAAATATCTTTGATGACAGCTGAATGTGATTTCTGTTACACCTAGTGAATATTTATTTAAATTAAACTTACTCCAGGTCTAGTCTAGGCTCCTCACGCCCACCTTTATAGATCTTAACAACAGGGCCTTTGGACGCATGCTGTATAGAACAGGACCCCACTCACCCACTACAGGAAGACCTCACCCCTCTGCCCTCAGGACGGAGGTACAGGACACTCAGGTGCAGGAGGGCCCGCTTTGGCAGAAACCTGATCCCCTCGACCATCACATTTTTGAACATCAGGCCTCGCTGAGTGAACTGTAATGTCTATTGTAAAGTGTGTGTGTCTGTGTGTGTTGTTTTGCTGTGTTGTTGCTGTATATGTCAAATGAGCTCTGTGTGCGTGAAAATTAATTTCCTCCTGGGGACAATAAAGCCTAAAGTCTAAAGTTTATATTTGTAGGTAGATGTAGACCCAGAGTTGGACACTGCTTTTTATGTGTTGTCTAATCTGATATTACTGAGTTGCAGTTCACTCATTGACCAGTGACCTTCAAGCAAACTGTTAATCATTTGGCCTTTTAACCTTATCATTTTACAATCACTTATTATCTTGTAGTGGTTTAATGCTTGACAGACCTATACAAACATTATTAACCCAAAACATGCTCCAGGTAAAATCCTCCAGCTTCTTCTTCTTCTGCATCATTAGCATATCTACAGCATTGCCTGATCTCTTGTCTGATACATGAACACACAAATACATTTTCTTCATTCATACTCTGGTGTGGCCATTGATGGACACTTGGGATGCCGTTAGAAGACTTTCCCAGTACTCTCTTTGAACTCTGTGAGAAATTGAGTTGAATGTAATTTTAATGTATTGTTTTTGGTACATTTTTAAATGGTCTGCAGAATGATGCTGTTTGTCCTCAACTGTCTCTGACCCAGGGTTTTGTGTGCATCTCCAGTGATGCGCCCCACAGGCCGTGCTTCTCTGATGCTCGCAGCTCCTCAGATATGGCTCGTATATGATAGGCCTCAAAGCCACAGCAGCCACCGATATACCTGATCCCAGCCTCATACGCTTCCCTGGTGTATATGTGCACATCCCAGTGAGTCAGAGTCCTGCACTCCAGCGCTGACAACAGAACAGAATTAAACTGTTTAAGGAATATGTAACTTCAGACAAATCTGCTAATTATAGAGTTACATAATGGGAGGTAATAAAAAGACTTAAACTACATGAGCACAATGGAAGTCTAAATCTTTCACATGTTTATATTGTTTGAGAATTATACAAAAATAAAGTTAAATACATAAAGGTAACTTACCTAAAGGGAAGTCAGGCAGACTCATATAACCACTCTTATTACATTCAGGAGTTTGACACCCTAGAGGCTGGATCATGAGGTGGGCTTTGAGACCTGCCCTCTCCAGACCCTCTCTCATCAGCTTCACGGTTCGGATACAGGCCGTCGGCTCCAAATTGCAGTTTACTCCAATGATATCAGCTCCTGCTTTGACCAGGCGCACAGCACAGTCCCCAGGGGTCAGTCCGTTCATGTCTCCATGAGGAGAGATGCATAGTGTGGCTCCAACAGTTTTACCACTGGTCTTCAGCACCTCCACTGCCCAGGCAGCTTCCTCTGCATATCTGAAGAACTATCAATGTGATTAATACAAGTATGGCAACAAAACTATATTTCCGAGCTCCCCCAACATCTGTGCCAAGCAGAACAATGTAAACTGACAGCTTTCTTGCACGTATTCCTCTGTGCTATAGTTGTGTGCATAGTGGGGTTTAAGTAGGAGATCAAAAGTTTGACCAGGCATACTTCAGCTATGAAGAAGTCAATGTCCTTTTTGAGAAATGCCTCCATCTGTTTCTTAAACAGAGACTTGACCTCGACCTTGTTACGAGTTTCTAGGTAACACGGAGTTTGGGACACACAGCTGTGTATACCACTAGAGCGCCCCCCTCATCAGCCACTTCTCTGGCCAGGTCACAGGCTGCTTCATTGATCTGAGCACCCTGTGAAATATACATTAAAATAATGATAGTCAGATCTAACTCTTTATATAATAAATCTGTTTTTGCACTTACAGTGATGTTGGTGACATTTCCGCTCAGCTCGCTGCAGTAAAAGGTGAATGTTTGAAGCACATCAGCCCCAGCTCTGAGAAACTCCCTGTGCAGCTGGCGCACTGATAGGACCAAGACAAGGGGAATTATACACAGCTGTAGCTGGGTACAAGACAGAGAGAAGCTGCCCCAATCCCATCAAAATTTACTCTATTTGTACCGATTTGATCACCTCATTTAAACCATGCAAAGACCTTTCTCCTGCTAAATGACCCAAGACTTGATTTGATTTTTTTGGTGTTTGTTTAAATCATGGATCTATAATAAGAACATGGTTTACATGTACAAAAGAAATCTGGCCATAAAAAAGACTTTAGAAACTGTTGTGTTTGGAAGACAAATTACAATGAAATTGAAAATGACTCCAGAAGTCAGATTATGATCAGATTTTTGGCGTGTATGCAAACATAGCCATGCACTGTTAGAAGTCCCACACCTGCTTGCAGCTGTTTCAGGGGTCCAGTGTCCAGCCTTCACATAACCACCTCTCTCCAACTGTAGAACCATCCCACCATCACCAACGACCACCTCTCCAGCATTCAACCTCTCCAGGATGTCCTGCATGAGGGGAGCATGCAATAGACAAAATGTTTTTATTTTTGACAGAAAATATTTACCAGTCTTGAAAACTTCCATTAGACCAATACAAGACTTTACTTACCTGTTTACCAATAATTGAATCTAGGAGCAGGTTTGAACCAGTCGTACCACTGCAGTTCTGAGCCTTTAGAGGCTGTCACCTCGAAGCGTTTACTGTGACTAGTACGGATGGGTGGGAGAAAAAAAAATTGTAGCTGGTTGCTTGTTTGCCTTTAGAATCAGACTTGCTGAAACATCAGAAGTAGAGTTGAAAGGATAGATAGATAATTTCTACCGCAACCGTATAAGTCTTTTATGCCCATTCATATGAGGTTAAGAGAGAAAATTAATTGTTTCTGATATGAAAAAGTATAGTATCTGTGTTCCAGTAACAACAAAATTATCTCTAAACATCATTAAGGACAAAATGACAAATCACCCTTTTTGGCCTGACTGGATCATTTCATTTTCATCATCTTCCGCTTTATCTGGTATTGGGGTCGAGAGGGGGCAACAGTCCAAGCAGATCTGCCGCCCAGATCTCAACGCACCAGCCCCATGGGTCCTCCTGCGGGTCCACGGGAGGACGGCGCCATGTCACTTGACACAACCTTGATGTAACTCTCCTAACATGGGGGGGTCTCTACCAGTGTGCGCCAACACTGGGGGCGAGGTGGGGTTAAGTGTCTTGCCCAAGGACACAACGGCAACATTCATCTGTGGAAGCTGGAAATCGTATCACCGACCTGTGGGTCAGTGGATTTGACCAGTCAACCAACGTCAACAGTGGTCAAATCCAACTGGATCATGATAATCAATAAAGATTGTTACAATAAAACATTAAAAGTACAGTATGCGACTTTTTGGAAGTGGCATGAATATTAAGTTAAAATCTTCGAATCTGTGGAAGATTATAGCCAAAGGAACAACTTTTCAACTGAAACAAACAGATGTAGCTTCAGATTTAGGAATGTGGAGATGCAAGTACGCTCACATTAACTGATGTCTTTTGTCTTTCAGTGTAAATACAACCAAAACAAAACAAAGTTTTAATTTTTTAGATGAAATCTTTACATAGCCTACAGTGGCTTTAATAAATAAAGCTAAAAGCTAAATCAGTGTGTTGGTTTTGTCTGGAATGTTTCACAGTAAACCTTTCTACCCTCATGGAAAACACACCAGACCAAGTTACAGTTCAGGGGCCTCATGTATAAAGGACTACGTAGGAGTTCTAGACTAGTGCGTACTCCTAGTGGCCACCTGAGGCGTGCGCCACGCAAACTCTAAATGTGGAAAACCCCCCGCGCGCACACACCCACGCAATCTGTGCTTCATAGAGCCCACGTGCAGCTAGAATCCGCACACGTGAACACACGTCACGCGCTCTCCTCACCTCCAGTTCTCCATGAAAGGAGCAAAGGGAGTCGTGGGTGAGATTTACCTAAACATGAGCCGAAAATCAGTGGGTTTGCCCGGGACACGCGGGACAGAGGGAGGGGGACGCTCCACGCAGCACCACGCAGTCACGTCAAAGGCTTAAACACGATTTTACAAATAAATACAAAACTAAAAGTGACAACAAATACTCATCTGTTAATTTAGTAGCGGGCCTGGGTCGGGACGGGCACAGGCATTATTTTCTTTATACTGTCAGAGAGCATGGTCCCAAGAGCTTCCCGTTACACAAAAAGGGAATATTTAGTGTTAGAGTCCGGTTCGGCCAGTAGACTTAATGTGCACCACTCTGGCGCTCGGTGCTTAAAGACAAAAGTAAAAGTGTTGAAGTTGCGTTAGTCTCAGTGTTTCATTAAACAAAAGCATGGATCCTGTTATTTCATCCTTTCTGTGGTGGCCACAGCCACAAACTGTGTCTATAGAAGTCTAGGGTCACGGACTGCGGGGAAGAGTTTCCAGTGAATATCATCGAGAATGAGTGAAATAAACAGTCCTTGTCCGTGTTTGGCAATCCTCTTCTTACATGCATAACACTAAATGTAATGATTTTATATACGTGGATTTTCTGATGATTTCCTAATCAAACACTTCCTCAAACTCTCCATTTCTGCTCCACTCCACGAGTGTCGCTTTTTCACGAGTGTTTCCAGACTTTACAGCAGCTTATCTTTAGCTGCCGTCGAGATAAGCAGAGCGCGGCGCTTAGTATGAATTTCATAAATCCCGCGAGTGATTTGTGCTTTATAAATAAGGCCCCAGAACTGTGGAGAGGCAACCCTGCTCACAGTCAGAATGCCTGTTATTTTGAGTGATAAAACCACCTGTAATTGAATAAATGTAAAGTAGATTTGTTTAATGTCATACTGTGCAACATTCCAGGCAGAGCAGTGACATATCACATAGAAACAAGATGATGAACTCCAAACCAAAAAGTTAAACAGTGCCCCTTTAAACACCTTCTCTAATCTCCATTCGTTAATATCCGTCGGTAAAATCCCTTTCAGTAATGTTTAGGTCCCCATAAGCGCGTCAAGTATTTCAGCCTTTTAAAAAAGCTGTATCTTGGTTGACCACAGGGGGGAGACACTGACCTCCACCACAGACGCAGCAGACGTCACGTCCTGGCGGGCTCTGGCTCTGGATGTAAACAACTTCACTTGTTAAACTCTGTTGAATTTTTGAGCCACAAAGTAAGTGACTAACACATTTATTTACATATTGTGATATAATAAAACGTATCGTGCTGTTAATCCTACGTAGTGTTTCGTGAGAATGAGTCTTATTTTATTTGCTTCTCCCGAATCGTCTTTTTTACGATGCTAAAAACTGCCCTTATGTTCTTTCCTCAATGTGTTTATTTTTTAAAACAAATTAATGCAATATAAACGGCATACACAATATTTAGAATTATTAGAATTATTGTACAGTTATATATACTTTGTTAATGTTGGTGATTGTTATTGTAGAACAGTGTTTCCCAACCTTTTTGTCTTGTGTACCCCCTGAGCCTTTTTGTCATACCTCGAGTACCCCCTCACTCATACATGTTGATAATTCTCCAAAAGTAGAACATGACACAACAGATTATTAAATGAAAATCATTTTATTTAATGTCCTTAATTTGAAAATTTAATTCTCGGGCATTTTCTCTCTTTTCTTTAATTCAAATTTATTATTAATTATAATTCAAAAAAATCTCCCCCTGCACCTGGCAGCGACACTGCCAAGTACCCCCTGCAGTGTGCTCGCGTACCACTAGGGGTACTTGTACCCCTGTTTGAACCATCCCATTTACAGTTATGTCAGACTCTTTCCCTTTGTCCCCTCATTGTTCTGACCCGTGTGTCCACAGAGTGTAATGGAGCAGCCTGAGGACCTGGGGCAGCTCAGTCACACCATGGAGGCAGTGGCTCTACATGAGCCTTCTCCTGACCACACATCTGCACAGAGCGATACTTCACCCATAGACATGCTTAGGTTTATGTCCCACTCATGATATCTATGGTTGTCTTTGTCTTTGTCTAAATGTATCATCTGTTTTTAGAATAAAGCAACAAATGTTTAACCAGTGTTTTGAGATGCAAGTGCACCTCCAAACCGGTAAATTCCCTTTTTTTTACCTTGTTCTGTAGTTGTTTTTTTCATAATTGAGGTGGAAAATGCTGTTTTATAACATGTATTATATTCAGTTTATAATGTCAATTATAATGTGACTTATATTTTTGGTACAAAAAATAACAGGAGATCCTAAAAGAACATGTAGCTCATCTGAAGCAGAGAGAGATTTGTAAGTATTTACATTGGTTTCAAATAATAAAATGTAATCATTAGTTCCTTTGTACTATAATAAGCATTATTCTATGAATTTTCCTAGGCTGGATTTTGTAACTGAGATAGAGAACACCAAGACTAATTATTTTAACTGCACATTAGCATTGCACAGGTACAGTACTAATTATACAACTCCATATATCTATAACAGAAATAAAAAATAATACTAAAATTGGTTGCAAATTTTTTTATTTCAGGATGCAAATGTGGCACGCTCTTGCTGAAAAACTTAAACAAAATGATGCAGAGGCAAAGTATGTTCATTACAAATAATGATAATTACCATCTTGTAATGTATTACATCACTTTTCATACTTTATTATTATTGATAAAAGGAGAAATTCAATTTGTCAACTGGACAAAGTTTGTTTGGTCGAAAACGTTTCGCCACTCATCCGAGTTGACAAATTAAATTTCTCCTTTTATCATGGATTCTACCTGGACGACTGAGGGACTCTTCACGCTTTATTATTATTATATTTTAGTGAGCTGCAGCATGTGAGTGAACGTTGTATGGCCCTTTGTTCACAGACTAAACTACTCCAACAAGTATGCTGTTTATTTTTCTGTCTTTACCTTTATCCCCATGTATATTCTGCAATAATAATGAACATTTTATTTTGGTACAGGAATCAAGGGCTCTTCAAGATGACATTTCAGAATTACAAAAGAAGAGATTAGGTATATCATGTGATCCTTAAAGATGCACTATGTACCTTTTCTGGTAGAGGGTCTGCCCCCTGCTAGTGTCCATGGTTATTTCTTTGTTTGCACCACATTGTGGTGTCAAAGGTATCTGTCCCTTAGGAGAGGGGCAGGTGGGATCTGTGGAGAAGCAATCTGGCTCACTGTAACTTTTTTCTTGCAATAGAAATACCTGTAATTAATGTCATGCAAGGTAAATAAGGTGTCATCTCCATGGATACAAGCACCAGAAAAATCACATAGTGCACCTTTTTAATATTGGTTATCACTGTGTTAATTTGCAGTTACACTTTTTATGTAGAGTTGAAGCGTCTTACTCATGAAAAAATGAAGGAGATAGAGGAGTTGAAGTCAAAGAAAGAACACCCAGACGCAGAAAAATATAAAGCTGTGTTGGAGAAAGGCCAAGCAAACCTGGAGAAACACAAAAAGATGGCCGTCATGACACAGAATGTCCTGAGGGTGAGTGCAGTTTCTGTGTGACTATAATGTGCTGTGGGAAGTAGGCTAGAGGCCTCCATATAAACCACCAAGCAGTATTTTTGACTTGGTTACTTTAAGAAGTAAATTATACTGTTAGAAGCATTAGCAAAACATTTCCTACCAATGTATTGCTCAGATTGCTATTTCACAATAAAGTTGTACAACACGGAACTGACATTATTTGGAAGCACTGTTTATTAGACGTTTGTATTACTTTGGGTGTAGAGATTTTATTTATTGACACTCCTTTATTCTCTGGTCTCTGGTATATTGCTTTTTATTAAAATAATATACACGTGCTTGTTAAATATAAAATGAATGGACTTGGTAAATTGCCTTTTGTCTTCCAGGGCCTGCTTTTAGCCTGTAAGATTAACTGGATTGATGACCCCAAACTTCGTGATATTGCCATGACACTAGAAGAGTTTCCCATATCTGACTAAGCAATACAATTATTTGTTCATGTACTTGTCATAATGTATATACTGTTTGTGATATTTAAATACACGATACGTATTTCGTAAATGCATTTCGTTTCTTTTTTAAGGAAGTATGAAAATATTAAAGGCCAATTGAATGTTGTTCTAGCAGCTTCCACTAGAGGGACACAGCTCAGCTGTGTATGTTCTGGGAGAAGAAGAAAAGCACACGTGTGCCACCAGCCTAAACTTTTACACATTTATCTTTATTTCTGGAATTAGCTGGATTACAGTAAAGCAAAATGCCGAAGGTTAAAGCGGAAAAGAAAACTCGCCAACATCAAGAGGTTAAAAATCAAGGTAAGAAGTCATGGTAATTGTATAATTTATGCTAAAGCTAGCCTTAACAGCCCAGCCAGATGTTGGATATGAGCAAATATAAAAACAACATCGATTATGGACGATTGTTTTTATACTTTTCAGAAGTACTGTATTGTATAGATTAGCTATGTGCTAGGCCAGGAATTACATCGTCACTTACATCAGTGTTCCCAACTAGGGCTACAAGTACGCGAGCACACTGCAGGGGGTACTCGGCAGTGTCGCTGCCAGGCACGGGGAGATTTTTTTGAATATTTTAATTCTAATTAGAGTAAATTTGAGTTAAAGAAAAGAGAAAATGCCTGAGAATTAAAATTTCAAATTAAGGAGATGAAATAAAATGATTTTAATTTAATAATCTGTTGTATCACGTTCTACTTTTGGAGAATTATCAACATATAGGAGTGAGGGGGTACTCGAGGTATGACAGAAAGGCTCAGGGGGTACACAAGACAAAAAAAGGTTGGGGAATCACTGACTTGCATAACCTCCCTCAAAATCTTAAACAATGCATTTGACTTATAGCTCTAACTAAGCAATAATTAATACGGATGGCATCTACGTGCTGTACTGACACATGTTGATTAATGTGCACTGTCCGAATAAATAAAACACACATTTGAAAAACTTATAAAAAAAAAAAAAATGGCAAACGGATATTTGTCTTGCCTTTCTTGTAATTGTAGCGCTGTGTATTAAATCCACATATTTTTACAATTTACATTAATGGGACAGAGATTTATTTAACATTTGTTTGCTTCACAGGTATCATGTTTAATACTGGCATTGGACAGCACATCCTCAAGAACCCTTTAGTTGTGAATGGTATCATAGAAAAGGTAAGATGATAATTTACCTCTACCAGTATGCTGTATGTGTGTATATGTGTATATGTGTCTTGTTTTTGCACAGTAGTTTTATAGTTTTTATTAGTACACTATTTATACTTTTATACTTGCGCTGTGTGCACTTTTACGGGAGGCTTCAAATCTCATTGTACTGTGTATAATGACAATAAAGGCTTTCTTCTTCTTCTAATAGATGTTTGTGTTTTGGTGTGCAGGCTGCTCTTAGGCCAACAGATGTTGTTCTTGAAGTGGGACCGGGTACAGGAAACATGACTGTAAAGCTGCTAGAAAAGGCAAAAAAGGCAAGTTTTGAGATGCCAAAGATGACTTTTCTCCAGGGCTCATCTTACTGAATAAAAGCTATTATTTTATTAACTTTATTTTAGGTTGTGGCTTGTGAGTTGGATTGCAGATTGGTGGCTGAGCTTCAGAAGAGAGTACAGTGCACGTGAGTATCTGACATTACAAGATATTTTTATTATTATTTTTGTTCAATCAACTCGCCTCTTATGTTAACAGGCCAATGCAAAATAAACTTCAGATTTTAGTGGGTGACGTACTGAAAACAGATCTTCCTTTCTTTGATGTCTGTGTTGCAAATTTACCGTACCAGGTAAAAACTCACAAAAATACTAGTTTGTCTATATGTATTATTCCATGTATAACATATAACCATTATTGTGTAGATTTCGTCACCCTTTGTTTTCAAACTTTTGCTTCATCGACCATTCTTTAGGTAAGAACTGAATTATTAGTTTTCTCATAATTATTTGTATTTATTGCCCCCATCTGAGTTATCGTTTCACTTTTGCCCAGATGTGCAGTATTGATGTTTCAAAGAGAGTTTGCGATGCGTTTAGTTGCTCAACCAGGAGACAAGCTTTACTGTAGATTGTCCATCAACACACAGCTGTTGGCTCGAGTTGACCATCTCATGAAGGTTGTTTTATCACTTTTACAACATATTAATTATATAGGATATTCATGTACATACCCGTTTCTGCAGGTGGGGAAGAATAATTTCCGCCCTCCCCCTAAAGTAGAATCAAGCGTTGTCAGGATAGAACCCAAAAATCCTCCACCCCCAGTAAACTTCCAGGTAACTTTTTTTCTAAATGCTTTTCATTGTCTGTGTGTACCATAGAATTATTTTTTCCTATTTCTTTAAGGAGTGGGATGGTTTGGTCCGAATAGCTTTTGTGAGGAAAAACAAAACACTCAGTGCTGCATTCAAGTGAGTAGACATCATCTCTTTGACATCTTTCTAGTTTTTGAAGATGATCATAAAAACAATTTTCAGGTCTGCAGCAGTGGAGCAGCTGCTTGAGAAAAACTACAAAATCCATTGTTCTGTTCACAATGTGGTAAGTAAACTCTGCTATGAATGCAATTTTAAAAAGAAGATAAACTAAACCAAATATAAACCTTTTTAAGCCTGTGCCAGCTGACTTCAGCATTAGTAAGAAGATTGAAAGTGTTTTGCAAGAAGCAAACTTCAGTGAAAAGAGAGCTAGGTCCATGGACATTGATGATTTCATGGTGTAAGTATACTGTCTATTTAACTTGTTTTAATGTTTTTTCCTCAGACAAAACCTTCATTTCTATTTTTCCAGACTACTTCATGCTTTCAATTCTGCAGGGATACACTTTTCTTAGAGATGGGTGAAACAAGTCATTTGTTGAAAGTAGCGCCGTGAGTTACATTGTTGCCAATATGGTATCATGGCCAAAAACTAACTGAAAATGTAAAATAATTCTGTTTTTATAAATTACTATTTAATCAAAATACATTAGTTAAATGTTTGTTTCTTTCATTCAATACAATACCATCTATTGAACTTGGTAACTTGCCTTGACACTCTTTGGACAGTAAAAACATCGAGTTGTTGAAGATAATACAAAGTGCACATTTTTGCTTTTGACATGTGAGGCAAAACATTTTTATTCTAGAATTACATCTGGTGGGTCAGTTGTCTTCACATGTTTTAACAGTTCTGTTCTTCACAAATGGAGTTTGGACTTATAACATTTGGGTCATCTATGACAGTTGCAGTTAATGTGACAGGGCACAAGTTGAAGCAAACTACAAGTAGAAATCTCAAAAGAAGCACAATGTGGCGCTAGATTTTTTTTTTAAACTAGCCAAGACAAGAAGGGAAATAAAGTTTTTTGAGGCTGACAAATGATGTAAAAATAATTGCACTCGGTCAAAACGGACAGATGTACACAAATGCTACAGTACACCATCACAGTGCAATCATGCAAAAAATGTTAACCAGAGTAACCGAAAACCAACAGCTGGGTTTGAGATGGAAAACAAAGGACATTGTTTTAATAAAGATACAGACAAGTAGAAAAGAAAATAATTTATGTAAAAGGTCCAGTAAACTTAATTCTTCATTAAAAAAGAGAAATATTTTCCTCCCTTTAACCAGCGTGAGCAACTAGCTGGATTTTTAGGAATGGGTTTTGAATGAGAGTAGTTTTCAATGTTAGTGGTAGTCCAATTGATGTCCAACAGCTAGTGGTTATGTTTTCGTGTCACTTCTGTCTCTAAAGAGCTCGCGGCCTCTTGGGGTTGATCTGCTTACTAGCTTGCTCCTCCTCCTGAAGTGCAGAGCGGAATGACTTCACTTTGTCTGTTGAAAGAGTGGAAACATGACCATAAAATGGTTATTAGTGGCTTTTAAAAATACCTCTATAGATCTAGTCACTATGCTAAAGCTTGTACAGCAAGTCTTGCCTCGGAGCTCTGTGAGGATGTCTATCTTCTGGTCCAAGATCTGTTCGAGTTGAGTGGCATAAGACTCCACATCATAGTCCACCTCTTCAGTCATCTCTAGCAGCACTTTTTCATCTTCTAACCACCGAATGGACTCCTGTACACAGAGGACACAATGTGAATATGTCTAACAGCTTTTGACCCAAATAAATGAGAGAAATGTAATAAACATTAACCTGAAAAACAGCTCGGTGGTCTTCAAGAACCTGCTCCTCCATCTCCACTAACTGAGACACGGCCTCGTGGAATGTGAAGAGCTGAGGGGACACCTCCTCCTCCTGGAAGACAATGTTAAAAATTGTAATTGCAAGGAACAAGAACTAGTTACTTAAACAACTAGTTACTTAAACACTTAGAGCAGGGGTCTTTAACAGTTTGGGGGTCGCTGGCCTGAAAAACGTTGGAGAGCTGGAGCAGGGACTCCCTACTATATATGGCATGCAATTGTGTTTTATATTAAATTGGGAATAATGTTGTGTATAAACATAGCTACTCTGTTATTGTACATTCAATACCGTATTCCATTGAAGTTGCGTAAAAAAGTCTAAGCTTATCCTGATATCTTGAGCTGAAATTAGCTCCATCTCTAGTTTAGGCCTCAACTCGTTCCATGACAGAAATAAGCCTGAGCCAAACCTGACCAAAGCTAACTCAGACCTCAAGTTATGCTGCACTTCGTGCTCACTCGTGGTGACTCTGCAAAGGTCAGATCAATGGAGCAACGGCATCATGGAAAATGGGCTCAAAGTGTGACACTTTTTTAATGATCTGATTAAACAAGCAAGGAGCCACAGCACACAAAGACAAGAGTTTGATATGGGACACTGAACTTTTCTGGTCATTTTGACCGACACAACTCCCCCTCCTCTCCCAGTTGCTCCATGGGTAGAGAGGAGGTTGACTGCTGAGCCTGGTTAATACAGGTCAGGGAATGAGCGGAGCTTAAGTTCCACTGTGCGTAAAAGTCTAGTCATCTAGCCTAGAGGAAACGATAACATGCGGGCTGATGTGCTTGCAGTTTGACAGGGAGCAAGATGAGGGAATGGAGAGGGAGAGAGAGAGAGATATGATGGTGTGCACAGCCAGAACTGACAGAAAACCAGTATATCCTCATCCTTCAAAAATAAAGAAATATTTTAAAAATAAATAAATAAATAGATCTCGTGAGTCCCCTGTTGAAGACCTCTGACTTAGAGCATTGTCCTTGTACACTCACATTCTGTTCACAGAGCAGCTTGAGGTCATCCCTCTGTGGAGAGATGCCCATCCACTCCTCATTCAGGTCCAGCTGATTAACAGTATGGATGTTGGGCCGACCCCCCTCCATCACCTGGTTAGGGTCCACTGTGAGCTCCTTCACCCTACAAAAAAGATACACATTCAGAAATGTTAAAGAGTTAAGATCACATATTTGCAGAGCACTTTTAGATATGAACAGAACTACGGTAAAATATACAAGGATGGTAGCGTAATGGTGGCAGTGACATGCAAGAAGCAGATGATTGGATAAGTAGCACATAGCCGGCAGCTAAGCATTATCTAATATATGGCTAAAATGAACATTTTAAATGAGTTAATACTGATGTGATATTTTCCCTGACACTAGTACTGCCCTAAACTATTAGGACTTAAATTTTACATTATGCTCTCTCCTGTCACTTCAACTGCAAAAGAGTTTATGATGATTTATTCAAAGCTAAGAATGATTCATTTCATACAAAGGCACATGAGTGTGTTTAGCCAAAGGAAAAAATAAAAATAAAAAACAGGAGATCATGCAGACTAGCATGTGTTGATGGATGCTTGGTATGAAATGATACTGTAGACCAGGGGGCAGTGCATGCACTGTGTGGGGGCATGGATGAGTTAGTGCTTTAGAAAGAGCTCGACCTGCTGGGAGATACAGCAGCAAAGTCATCATACTCATAAGTATTGGTTGGTGAGAGGTCAGGACGGTTCCCCTGCCCGCCCTGGGAGAAGGGGATGTCCGATGGACTAATCCCAAACTCTTTGACTCTAAACAGCAGCAACGGCAAACCCGTGCACAGAGGAGCAAAGGACAGGGTAAAGAGGAGAGTAGGGAGAAGAGGAGGAGAGAAGAGTCAACACTACAGCCTAAAGAGAAGTCAACTATAGTAACCTTTAAATGCTCTGCAATAAATATTCTAAAGTACTATCCCACAGCTGATCACCTGTTGGCATAACGTAGTGTGTTCAAAGTGTTCTCACAGGAAGTCATTCCAGGAGAGATGGTGGCAATCTGTGCACAGAATGTTAAACCATTACAACACGCATTGGTCCAAATCAGAGGTGCAGGTGTGGTGAAGCACTGACCATGCATGTGCGTGAATTCTCCCCGATGAATGAGTCACGGAGGACCTGGGTGAGTTTGCTGGCTCTAAAGGGAGTGTGTGGTTTGTTACGCCCCAGAGCCCTGATACATTCCTGAAAAACAAAAGGATAAAAAAAATATTGAAAAGTCTCCAAAATGAAATAAAAAATGTGTAAAGTAATATCGACCTTTAAAGCAAGCAGGCTTTTGTTGATCTCCGCTCCCTCTAAGCGTGTCTGACGATCAGCACTGGATGTGTCCGCACCCCTTTCATTTCCAGCCAGATCAATGAGGGAAAATTTTCCGTGCATTTTGCCTTTTCTCCTGAGAATGATCTGGAACACAGCGTGGCTGCGAGACGAGTGGGCGTTGGCTGACGTCTGCCCAGATGTTCTGGAAAAAAACAAACAATCATCCTTTTTCCAATTCCAAGATGTAGATTATTTAACTTTGTTAACATGTCAATATTGACAGGACATAAAAATAGATTCAATTCCTGTTTATAACTTTCAAACTGGTAACCAATGCCTTATTACAATAGCCTTTTGTCATAGCAAGCAGATGTTCATTTAAATGGTTTTTTTTTTTTAATGAAATGGCTACACTATATTTTTTAACCCCACATGTATGATCCGTACAAAAATAAATAAATGTGAGTGGGTGGAGAAGGGGAGTAGAGGAAAACAGACAGTTTTGAAAGTAGGACAATACAGGATTATTTTAAAATGTATTAATCAAAAATTATCTTACCAAGTAAGAAAAGCTAATTTTAAATGGTTAAAAGCCAATTAAAAATTGGTTCTGCCCAGTACATTTGATGCATTGTAATGGACCTACCTACAGCTGTTGCCCACTTCTATGAGTTTCAGAACATCTTCTGTGCATTTCACTTCTTTCTCCTGGAGACCGACCACTTGCACTTGTTGCTTGCCGTCCTCCAGCACCCTCAGCTTGGCTTTTCGATTCAGCAGATCAAATACCTAAAAGCATACAGCGCAGTGAGAATCTTTTTTGATCTTAATAAAACTGTAGTGAGACAGTCAGATATGTCACATACCTTTCCACTGTAGATTTCAAAGAACGTGGAATAAACTTGTAAATCTAACTTCTTGTAATTGGGTTTCTTCCACATGAGAAATACATCACGAGCTGTGGTGAAAGAATAATTATACGAGACTCATCTTATGAAATATCATCCTCAAAGATTCAAAGGGAACGCACCAGCAAGGGCATAGATTCCTTTAGAACAGTCTTGATTTTTACCGGAAAAGTCTCCACCCATAGTCTGCAGAAGAGCAAAAAGTGTTTTCATTCAATGACCCCTAAAAGGTTGAACTGATTAATAAATGTTAAATCTTGTAAAGAGGATTTTTCAAGGAAAGAAATACAGCAACTGTTTATCCTTTTTTAAATGTTGCATATGCGTGACATGCGCCTCCTCCTTATGTTAGAAATCATCCTTGTTCACAGCCGGTGTGCGTTCAGAATTGCTGAACAAACTGCTGTTGAAATTACCTGTCCAGAAGTAATTTAGTGTCTGCTTCAGTGCACGCCATCTCTGGAAGGAATCTCCAAGAATCACCTTAGTTTGGCTTCGCTCCTTTTCCCCTTTTCTTCTTTCAGCAACCTCAAAAATTGACTTTCTTTTGCGACTAACTCGTAGTGGACTCTTGTTTGCCATCTCAACAAACTTTGTGCCAACTGCAAGGACGCTACAGTTGGAAAAAGCCGCTAAGAACCACTGCGTTGGTTGAGTAAACAGCGCCTTGCGTCTGTGGAATGCGTGAGAGGCGTGCAGTGGCGTTCCTAGAGCCATGTATATAGCTTATGCCTTCGATAACCCAAGCAATGATGATAGCAATATTTTCGTGCTTGGGGGAAGGGCAAACATGCATCAACAAATCACATCAGGGGAGTTTAACTAATACAACATCATCATCAAGTAAACTTGAAGACTAGTCGATAGCATACCTTTTTCTTTTGCTCGCTTCTCCTCCTCTTCTTTCCGTTTCTTTCAAAATTGGGCACCTGATGGCTTAAATCTTTTTCGGTCCATCACCGCGACTGTTTTGTCATACTGTACACGTGACCTCCTCAAGACACTGACCGAAATCCGAACGATTACCCCCCTGGTCCCTCCCCCTGAAACAAACTCTGTACTGTGTTCGCAGCGTTGCCTAGTGCGAGAGGTCAGAGTCAGACTGTCATACCTGAACCATTTCGCGCTACTCTGTCTTCACTGTCTTCTGTCTTCACTGTCTTCTGTCTTCACGTAACTGTCTTCACTGTCTTCTGTCTTCATGAGCCAGCACCAGCCCCCCACCCCCCGCACAAAGACCGCGCGGATCCTTGCTCCGCGCTGTTTTTTTTTCTTTCTTCGCGCCACCACAGCGCCCCGCCCCGCGCGATGGGCAATTGCCCAGTTGGCCCCCGTCAAAGAACGCCCCTGGAGGCGTGCGAAAACCATGTAATCCCAGCACACCAGCAAGTCAGTTATGCTAGAAACGTAGGGAGTTTGATTGACAAACTAACAGCCAATGTTCAGGCTCATGTTTATCTGGCCCCACCACATCCACAGCTGATGGATTTTCATTCTTTTTGGGGGGCATCATAATTACGGCTGCTGCATCTCTATAATGCTATTTTGAACTTTTATTGACAACTTGAATCTAAAAAAAAAAATCCCCCAGACAACCTTTAAAATATAATTGTTTTAAAAAAAAACCACACACACACACTTCACATTAATCACCAAACCAAATGACTCACATGTGTTTTTCCACTGCCCGTTTGTCCGTAGGCAAAGCAGGTGGCCATCCCCCTCTCAAAAATGGTCTCTACTAAGGGTCTGGCAGTGAACCTGTCAGTATAAACATACAGAGAGACAGATAAGCAGCCATTCACCGAAGCATAAACATGTCCGATCTAAACAAACCTGTAGACCATCTCATTAGTGGAGCTTTCGTCAAACGCATAGTCAAAGCGAAATGTTTGGTTTTCCAGGTAACGTGTCAGGTCCACTTTCTGTTTGGGTTCATGTACCATCACCACGTCCTTACTAGGAATGGTGATCACATCCAAGTCCTTCATGGCCAACTCTAAATGACAAAATAATAACATAATGAAATTCCCTCTCTTCAAATAGAAAAAGTGTTTAATGCATGATTTTAGTATTTTTTACCTTTTTTGTTCAGTGGACGCTTCCTCACACAAACACAGATCCTATGCTCGTCAATCTATGTAGCAAATTACAAACAATTAAAAAAGTCTACAAGTGAAAAAAGTGTTTAAAGTACCAACCAGATCTGCTGTTGTCAAAGGTCGGTAGTCTAAACTGGCTCTGAAATCTCTGATCATATACATAATCTCAAAGTTGGGGATGGTAGTGTCCACTTCCTGAGAAAAAGGTAAGATAAATATTAATTAAAGCCGCAAGCGGCGTTGGTCGGGACCTCGCACCTGCGTTTGTTCGTCTTACTGAGACGCACAGCCATACCAAATTTCGTGTGCCTGGCACAATTATCTCACTTCCTGTTGGGCGTGGCCATGACATTGTAGATACCCTGTCAGAACAGACCCTGTCAGACCCTGTCAGACCCTGTCAGACTCTGTTAGACCCTGTCAGACCCTGCATGTGGCCTACATGCTGAGGCCTACATGAACCTTCGATGCTTGTCCCCACATTGCTGCTTGCAGCTATATCAGATCAAAGGTACAAAGATCAAAGACCTTTGATCAGGGCGTTGCCTAGCAACAAATACCTCCCATTCATAACTCATCACTCCCATTCAATAAATACCTAACTTTATCGATCCGCCGTATTGTCATATTACCGCCTATTTGAAAATCCTTCGCAATTTAACATCTCCAACGTCTTAAGATTATGTTCACCAAAATTTAAGCCTATCTGAGGTACGGTGTAGGAGAAGTGTTTCAAATTCCATACCTAACTTTATCGATCCGCCGTATCGTCATATTACCGCCTATTTGAAAATCCTTCGCAATTTAACATCTCCAACGTCTTAAGATTATGCTTACCAAAATTTATGCCCATCTGAGGTACGGTCTAGGAGACCCCCCACTGGGGATCCCCCAGTGGGGGGTCTCCCAGGGACCCCCAGGTCCCCCAGGGACGAGACTTTGTGTGGTCGTACTGGCAGCACTTTGTGATGCCCGTGCAAAGTTTCGTTTGTTTTGAAGCATGGGAACATGCTCAAAATTGCCCCAGCGTGTATGAACAAGAATAATAATAATAATACGGAAACAAAGCAACAACAATAGGGACCTTCGTCCCCCTTCGGGCTCGGTCCCTAATTAGACTATGTATACTATGGATGTACACTCTTATCGCTGTGGACAGCATACCTGCGCCCTCTTCTCCTTCAGCTCCTGTTGCTGAAGTCTTCGCCTCTCTCTCTTCTCTTGTAGTTTCTCCACCTCCTTCACACAATTAGACTTTCTCCTTGCTGCCACGAAAAAGACAACCAATAATCACCTTATGTCTTTATATTACCAGCTGGTCCACCCCTTTTCACCAAGGCGCTGGTTCTGAGCTGTGCCAACTTGGTTTTCTACTAAGGGCTTGTAAACAATGTGTTGCTATGGTAAGCTGTTAGTACTTGGTTGTTTTTCTTCATACAAACCCCTCTACTTTTTGTTGTATTAATGCAAATAAAGATGTTGCTGTGCCCTATGCATAACTTAATAATTGCCAACTATTAAATGTAACTTTTATGTTTACTACTGTACACTGTACTGTTCTTGCCCAGCTGTTAACTGGTATCAAGTCAAAGCCAATTTCCAGAGCCAAGAGCAGCATTTTTGAGTGTAAAGTGGAAGAGCCGGTCCTGAAAACGTGGTGGAAAAGGGGTAGTTGTGAGGAGTTTGTAAGAGGGCTGAGCAATTAATTTCATTTAATGATTACATTATTGCTTCAGTCAATTACAAAAGAGGTCGTAATCAAGACAACTGTATTGATATGGCCACTTACCCTAACAAATTACTATTCTGCTGATAAATTACAATACATATTTACTGCCTAAACCCAGATAACTATTTAAAACAATCATGATTTTAATTACAACCCCAAAAAAAGTGTGATTACGATTTTTTTTCAAAACCCAGCAGCCCTTGTGTGACTGTCTCATTATTAACTTTTTACTTGATTATACAAGTCAGATTTGCCTCAAGTATTAGATAACAAAGCCAAACACAGATCTAGCAAAGGAAAATGAGCAGCTGGTACACAGTGCCTCCACTCGAACACTAGCAGCTCTCACTACATAACAACAAAGAGCCTTCACACAAAGTAAACTACACTGTCTCCTCCTTTTGTACCCTCCAGTCACTCAAGGGGCCACTTACCACAATGCAATTTCCTTTAAAATGATCAAATTTAGGACTGCAAAATGCTTAAGGTTATTTCAGTTGTCAGAGAGATCATATTAGTCTCCAGATGTTCATTTTAATTAATACCCAAAGATGTTTTGTGAATAACTTGAGATTTGTTTTGATGATACTTGCTCCAGCTTCCCACTTGCTTAATCGCTGTAATGCTGGCCCAATACTAGCTCCAGACCTAGCACAAAATAAATAATCTGCATTAATCTGGGAGGAATTGATCTGGGTCAGCACAGGGGGATCAGTGGCTCTGTAGTAGTCACTACTGGTTGAGACATTATATTCTAATATGGGAAAAACATATTATCAGTCTTCTCATTTAAACTCTCAATTAAAAGTGACAGTGAGCAATGCAGAAGCTAAAAATGTGATTGTAACAGACAGAGGAACAGCGCCAAGGGCTTATCCACAGTGACCCACAGTCACAGTGGTGACTCAGCAGTCACCAAGAGGGATAAGACTGCACAGGCAAAGACCAGCAGCAAAATTTAGCTTTAGATTCACCCAAAACAATTTGCTGAATGAGCTCCCCACATTAGTTTGGGTAGACAATTATGCTACCCTAAATCACATGTCTAACACTGCATGGGTTCGGAGTTCTATGATCATAGGAGAAAATCACATGGGTGGGGAAACATGTAGTCGATACATACAAAGTTTGCAAGATCCCCTTCTGGACAGAAGTGGATGTAAGCTTTCTGTGACAAAGATGTGGTTAATGTAAACAAATATTTTAACAGGTGTGGATTTACAGTGGTCCCTCGCTCTATCGCGGTTCACTGTTCGCAGCCTCGCTGTTTCATGGATTTTTTTTTAAATAGTGTAACTTTGTGTTCTGTGTCCTGATTGGCTAAGAGACTGTAGACCTTTGCCGATTGATAGATGGGGGATGCAGGGGGGACCGGGACTAGACCAGGACTAAACGTGGACTAAACTAGGTCTAGACCAGAACTAAACCAGGACTAGACCAGGACTAGACCAGGACTAAACGTGGACTAAACTGTGGATTAAACTAGGTCTAGACCAGAACTAAACCAGGTCTAGACCAGGTCTAAACCAGGTCTAAACCTGGACTGGTCCTGGACTAAACCAGGACTGGACCAGGTCTAGACCTGGACTAAACCGGGACGAGACCAGGTCTAAACCAGGATTAAATCACCCCGTGCAGCTCTTTGCTGGTTTCGTGTGGCTCTTGCGTTTGTTTGTGTGTGTTCGGATTTGACCACGATGAGCGGGTGCACGTGTCGCGTACTTCTCCAAGGGGTTGGTGCGCGTCGTGTCCCGGGACGCGGCAGTGCCGTTGGAAGAGCGCAGTGCTTCCTGCGGATCCAGTGACTCATGTCCCTGCTCCCCTCGCGTGTCCGGCGGGGCTCCCGGCGGAGCCCCCATGCTTCACTATTAATAAATGTTGTTGAAAATCTACGAAGGTTTGAGTGTTTAAACGAGAAAGAAATGTGAGAAAACGTTAATTCCAGTGTTTTAAGGTGTTTACAGCCTTAAAACATGTATAATAATTGTAAAATATAAAGTTGTCCTACTTCGCGGATTTCACTCATTACGGGTTATTTCTGGAACCTAACCCCCGTGATAAACAAGGGACCACTGTATTATTTACATCAGTCAGGCATAACATTATGACCACCTGCAGCATTGTATGCAAAGAATAATAATCCATTAAGTCTAAGTACACAACTACACTGGTCCAAAGCTAAAGATTAATATGCTGTTTGAACAGAGACAAAATGCAATGTTCTGAAAATGGGCATAATTTGCCACAAAATCCAACCTTTTTGAAAGCTGTAGGTACCATGTCAGCTAAACACGAGCTGTTAGTTTTGATTGTTCTATGGAAAAAATGCTTTCTGGCTGCAAAGGATTTTTTGAATTGCAGTACCAAAGACGTGGCCGCTAGTCCAGCTTGTGATAGGTTAAAGCTAGCAATAACTTATCCAGATTTTATAGTGGATCCAAGTCAAGTCAAGTCTAAGCTTCCCACAGGCATCAGTAACCAGTGATAGTCCAAAGACTTTTTCTGTGTCTAACCCCAGAAAATGTTATCTAAAACAGTTAACACTCAGTGGCCATAATATAAAAATAAACTATTACTAGAAGGTTGCATTACCGTTCTGTAGCTGTTGTTGAGTCTGAGCTTGAGTGGGCTGTGCAGGCTGCTGGGAGGGAGGAGGCGGAGGGGCTGGTTCAGGCTGCTGAGGCTGCAAAGGTCGACCCCGAGTGGGAAGTACTAAACAACACAAATGCACAAGGTTAAAATGTGATCATTAAAGTTTTCTTTGTCAAAATCCCTTCACTCACCTCTGTTATCTCTGGACGGTGTCTCACTCTTACTGGGTGCTATTGTGCGCCGGTTCTGTTAGAAGGCAAGTTGAGAAAGAAAACAATAAATGGACCTGCAGCTATTTATCTAAAATAAAGGCTTCTTCAGTCCAAATAACTGTACCAATACAAAACAAAAAGAGAATGTTGTAAATTCAATATACTGTAGTTCAAACTATTGAATCATTAATATAAATATCATGACCACCTTCTACCGAGGCACCATTGAGAGCATTCTGACCAGCTGCATCACTGTGTGGTACGGGAGCTGCACTGAACAGAACAGGAAAGCCCTGCAGTGCATAGTGAATGCAGCTGGGAGGATCGCTGGTGCCTCTCTCCCCTCTCTCCTGGACATTTTTAACACCCGCCTCACCCGCAGAGCATCCAGCATTGTGGGTGACCCGAGTCACCCCTCACACAGCCCCTTCAGCCTCCTGCCCTCGGGGAGAAGGTACTATTGCACATTACCATTTCACTGCTGTATCTTCCATTGCACATTTGATGCACACTGCACATTTTGGACATCTGTAAATAGGTATTTATTTATATGTTTTTAGATTTTTGACTCTAGATTTTTGTCTTAGTCTTTGTTTTTTGTTTTGCCTTTATATTGTATTTTGTACACTGTCTTTTGCACTACTTGGCATGTTGAACCCATATGGCAGAATTGACAATAAAGCTGACTTTAATCTTTGATCTTGAAAAAAGTAATTCAATACAAATGTTCAACTTAATGATCTGCCTAACTCTTCAAATTTCCTAATTTTCTTTCCACCAAACATCCATCCATTTTCTTCCACTTAATCCGGGGCTGGGTCGCCGGGGCAACAATCTAAGCAAGGACTCCCAGACTTCCTTCACCTCCATCTCCTGTGACTGAGCTCCACACCCCATCTCTAAAGGAGCACCCAGCCACTCTGCGGAGGAAACTCATTTTGGCCACTTGTATCCATGATTTCGTCCTTTTGGTCATTACCCAAAGCTCATAACCATAGGTGAGGGTAGGAACGTAGATTGCTCGGTAAATCGAGAGCTTTGCCTTTCGGCTCAGCACACTCTCCTGATACTCCAACCACATCACTGCCAATGCTACACCGATCCGCCTGTCAGTCGCACAATCCATCCTCCCCTCACTCGTGAACAAGACTCCTCCACTTGAGGCAAGGACCAAACACTAATTCAATATTCTTGTTTGAAACATATTGAGCATTCATGGCACATCTAAGCTAGGTCTAACCACACAGTTCCAGTTGAGAAGTTTGAAAACAAACCTTTGCGATTTTGCTAGATTTGATGCCTGTGGGCGTTGGTGGGGGAGGAGTTTCAGGACTGGGGGAGATCTCCTCCTCTGGTGCTACATCTGGATTAAGTGCAAATATGCTTTCCAAATCAATCTGTGGGGAAATAAGAGACAGCATGAATTACCTCATGTTTACAACATCATAAATATTTAGTACTATTACAAAATGAGTACAATCAGTGAATGTAATACAATTACAAAGCATCAATTAAAGGTTGTGTCATAACATCAGTTGTGTCAGAGCATGAGGCTGCTTGAGAATGTAATACATGCAGAGTGGTTGTATAATCTTCACGGGACTTTAATGATTCATTATTTATTGCTCTAAAAAAGAGAAGGGAAATAACAAGGGTTCACCTCTTTCCCTTTTGTGTCTCCATTTTCGATCCACTCCACAGTGACGCTCTCATTGTCCTCATTGAGCGAGGTCACCATTGCCTGATGTATGCGTCCTGTCAAAGGAAACACATTATGGGGTCAGGAGTCCTATGAGCCAGCAACAAAAATATAGAAAATAGTGTTTGAATTATGAAGCTCAAACACAGATACAATGTTATGGATGTAAAGATCATAAACTCAAAGTCCTCTGAATAGTGCAGAGAAACAGACTGTTCTTGTATGTATTATTTAGAGAGGCTAGGGACATAACCAGTGTTCACTGTTCACCCATGCTCTTAGCATTTTACAGAACTACAAAGTGAAATGTTATGGTAGGACTGAATGATGTTATAATACAAATTTAATTCCTGATCTGATCCCTGCAATCATCTGCTATTTTGATGATATTGTGATGCTTCTATGTTTACTGCAGTCCTATTGTTGGTTAGCCCCTGTCTGGTCAGTCCCTGTCATACTCTAAGTGACAGGTGGATTTAAAATCAACCAAAATAAAGAGTGGACTTAAAAGAAACAAACAGAGTGGTTTCTTTACAAAGACAGCATACACACAGCTGCTCAGAGTACATGTACATGAATCACGATATGCAAGATTTGTTTTCAGGCATATCTCCCACATCTACCCCTTATGTTGAAGTAAAATCATGAACTCACAGCCCTAAGAAGAGGAAGAGAAATAAGAACATACAGTGGCTTGCGAAACTATTTGGCTCCCTTGAACTTTGTGACCTTTTGCCACATTTCAGGCTTCAAACATAAAGATATAAAACTGTAATTTCTTGTGAAGAATCAACAACAAGTGGGACACAATCATGAAGTGGAACACACTTTATTGGATATTTTTAACTTTTTTAACAAATAAAAAATGAAAAATTGGGTGTGCAAAATCATTCAGCCCCATTGAGTTAATACTTTGTAGCGCCACCTTTTGCTGCGATTACAGCTGCAAGTCGCTTGGGGTATGTCTCTATCAGTTTTGCACATCGAGAAACTGATATTTTTGCCCATTCCTCCTTGCAAAACAGCTCGAGCTCAGTGAGGTTGGATGGAGAGCATTTGTGAACAGCAGTTTTCAGTTCTTTCCACAGATTCTCAATTGGATTGAGGTCTGGACTTTGACTTGGCCATTCTAACACCTTGATATGTTTTTTGGTGAACCATTCCATTGTAGCTTTTGCTTTATGTTTTGGATCATTGTCTTGTTGGAAGACAAATCTCCGTCCCAGTCTTAGGTCTTTTGCGGACTCCATCAGGTTTTCTTCCAGAATGGAGCCAAATACAGGACCATCCATCTTCCCATCAATTTTAACCATCTTCCCTGTCCCTGCTGAAGAAAAGCAGGCCCAAACCATGATGCTGCCACCACCATGTTTGACAGTGGGGATGGTGTGTTGAGGGTGATGAGCTGTGCTGCTTTTACGCCAAACATAACGTCTTGCATTGTTGCCAAAAAGTTCGATTTTGGTCTCATCTGACCAGAGCACCTTCTTCCACATGTTTGGTGTGTCTCCCAGGTGGCTTGTGGCAAACTTTAAATGACACTTTTTATGGATATCTTTAAGAAATGGCTTCCTTCTTGCCACTCTTCCATAAAGGCCAGATTTGTGCAGTATACGACTGATTGTTGTCCTATGGACAGATTCTCCCACCTCAGCTGTAGACCTCTGCAGTTCATCCAGAGTGATCATGGGCCTCTTGGCTGCATCTCTGATCAGTCTTCTCCTTGTATGAGCTGAAAGTTTAGGGGGACGGCCAGATCTTGGTAGATTTGCAGTGGTCTGATACTCCTTCCATTTCAATATTATTGCTTGCACAGTGCTCCTTGGGATGTTTAAAGCTTGGGAAATCTTTTTGTATCCAAATCCAGCTTTAAACTTCTCCACAACAGTATCTCGGACCTGCCTGGTGTGTTCCTTGTTCTTCATGATGCTCTCTGCGCTTTAAACAGACCTCTGAGTGCAGGTGCATTTATCACAGTGCAGGTGCATTTATACAGAGACTTGATTACACACAGGTGGATTCCATTTATCATCGTTAGTCATTTAGGTCAACATTGAATCATTCAGAGATCCTCACTGAACTTCTGGACAGAGTTTGCTGCACTGAAAGTAAAGGGGCTGAATGATTTTGCACGCCCAATTTTTCGTTTTTTATTTGTTAAAAAAGTTTAAAATATCCAATAAAGTGTGTTCCACTTCATGATTGTGTCCCACTTGTTGTTGATTCTTCACAAGAAATTACAGTTTTATATCTTTATGTTTGAAGCCTGAAATGTGGCAAAAGGTCACAAAGTTCAAGGGAGCCAAATAGTTTCGCAAGCCACTGTATAATCCTATACAGGGACTAGGTGGTTTATGGTAACCCCTTGGCAACAGTCATGGCAGCTACATCACACCTGGCATGTGATCTGCGCCACACCTCTCAGTATGTTAGAGAAGTTCAAATAGCAAAAGCACACTGGCACACTGAAAGATAAAACAAACATCTGAAGATACTATTTATTTGATATTTAATTATTTTGTCATGGAAAGCTCATGATAATGTTTCACATTTTTGGTGTTAGTGTATTAGCTTCCTCTGATGCAGCCTTTCCCATTAAAGGGATAGTGCGTGTTTTTTTTAAATGTTAATCTGTATGGGTTTCCTTCTAAAAGTTACGTGTGTTGACACAGGCTTACCTCTGACAGTCTCAGCTGATCCCGGTTCAGCTCGCTTTCTCAAGCCCACGTAGGGAGGTCTGGTTGCTTCTCTGGAACATTAAATAAAGCTTGTTTTTCTCCACAAAACAAAACATTTGTCCAAAAGGTGATATATTTGCGTCCCAAACAATTGTCAACGAAACATCCAGCAGCGAATTTAGCGATCGCATATTGTGTCTGCGGACTCGTATCACGGCACTCACGTTAGCGTATTAGCCTGTTCACTTGTAAACTTCCCCTTACGGCGGACCGCATCTGCCGTACACTTCTGCTAAAGGTGAACAGGCTAATATGCTAACGTGAGCGCCGTGATACGAGTCGGCAGACACAATATGCGATCGCTAAATTTGCTGCTGGACGTTTCGTTGACAACTGTTTGGGACGCAAATATATCAACTTTCGGACAAATGTTTTGTTTTGAGAAGAAAAACAATCTTTATTTAATGTTCCAGAGAAGCTACCGGACCTCCCTACGTGGGCTTGAGAAAGCGAGCCGTACCGGGATCAGCTGAGTCTGTCAGAGGTAAGCCTGTGTCAACACACGTAACTTTTAGAAGGAAACCCATACAGATTAACATAAAAAAAACGCACTATCCCTTTAAAATAGGAGACTACGGTGGTCTCTCATGGTCTAATTTCTTCCCCCATTGTCTTAAAAGAAGCTGAACAAAAAATTGGTGATGCAAATGCTACTTTATGGGTCTAGTATTATCAAAAAAAAACATATAGAGGTAACTACAGTGGTACCTCACTTTACGAATGACCCAACAAACGAAAATTTCAAGTTACGAAACGCCTTCACGATAATTTTTTGTCTCTAGATACGAATGAAATTTCAAGTTACGAAACGCAAAATCTCAAAAATTAAAATAATGCGCGCTCAGCCACACACATTATACGCTTTTCTCAGACTGGATTTAAACTTTTCTCACATTTGTCTCTGTTTAAACACTCAAACTTTCATAGATTTTCAACAAAACAAATATTGAAGTGTGGGGGGAAGCGTGAGGGGGGAGAAAACTGCGCGGTCACGTGTGCGCAGCATGACCCGGCGCGGGGCTGACAGCAGGACTAGACCAAGATCTAAACCTGAACTGGACCAGGACTAAACCTGGACTAAACCAGGACTAAACCAGGACTAAACCAGGACTAGACCAGATGGATTAAAGCGCCGCGTGCGGGTCTATTTCCTGGTTTCTCACGAGTCACAGCTGAGGCGAGCAGCGAGGAGGCAGTCTGAGCGCATGTGAGCGAGAGCCATGCAAGAGCCGCGGCTCCTCTAGACCTCCTCTAGACCTGACCAGGTCTAGACCTGGTCAGGTCTAGAGGAGGTCTAGACCTGGTCAGGTCTAGAGGAGGTCTAGAGGAGCCGCGGTGGTCTGGACTAAACCAGGAGGAGCCGCGCTCACATGCGCTCAGACTGCCTGCGGTCCCCTCCTCAGCTGTGACTCGTGAGAAACCAGGAAATAGACCCGCACGCGGTGCTTTAATCCATCTGGTCTAGTCCTGGTTTAGTCCTGGTTTAGTCCTGGTTTAGTCCTGGTTTAGTCCTGGTTTAGTCCAGGTTTAGATCTTGGTCTAGTCCTGCTGTCAGCCCCGCGCCGGGTCATGCTGCGCACACGTGTCCGCGCAGTCTTCTCCCCCCTCCCGCTTCCCCCCACACTTCAATATTGATACGTTTTGTTGAAAATCTATGAAAGTTTGAGTGTTTAAACGAGAGACAAACGTGAGAAAAGTTTAAATCCAGTCTGAGAAACCAATAAGGACGCAGAACACATTGTTACACTATAAAAAAAAGTTACACTATAAAAAAAAAAAAAAACTTGGATCGGGGCCTTGGAACGAATCAGTAGTCTGGTTAACACCTGACCATATCACAAGTGAGATATGGGTCTGGAAACTCGCTTCGAAAAATCCCGTAGCGGAGGTGTGGTTAGTGATTGCCAACGGCCGTTTATTGGGCGTTATGAATGTCTATCATTGAGCGTATACGTAAGTCCATAGCCAATCATGTCAGTTGTCAGTTCAAACTACAAGCTTCCGTTTGTCATGTAGTACGCGTCACCGTCTTGCCACACCTCCCCCGCTCTCTGATTGGGGCCCTAAATCTGGGACTCTCGCTTGGACGAGTTTCCAGGCCGCCTTCCAGTTCGAAACGAACGGAAGCGGCCTGGGAATTCCCAGGCTAACGAATCAGGCTTTTTCCATTGAAATAGCTACTCAACTTACAAATTTTTCACGTTACGAAACCACTTCTGGAACGAATTAATTTCGTAAGGTGAGGTACCACTGTATATTTAATTTGTCATCAGTGCTTTCTGATTGACAGAAGACCATAAGTGACATTTATACTCTAAAAATGTTATTAAATAAAATTATTCAAATATGGATCGTTTGTGCCACCATAGTATCAGAATAAACCTTTGGGAAACACTGTGATGTGTATGTGTAATTTCACTTAGCCTAATTCCACAACAGAGATGAAGCAACAGTGGTTTCCTAAAGCAGCTGACCCACTGATTGTTTGTAACTGAATGCACTGATTCTACTGTGTCCCACTTTACACTGAAACCAGGATGAATGAGTGACACCACCCAAAAGCCACTCCAGAGGGGACACACAGATGGAATATTATTATTATTATTATTATTATTATTATTATTATTTACATATATATATATATACAAGCCCATGGGTGAAATGTCAAATCTTGTGTTACATCCCCATAGAGGTACTTGAATTATTGCGATGAATTGCAATATATTCGACATAGTGGAATGTCAGTGAAAAATGTACCAAAAAAAAGAGGATAACTTAAATATCAGTGGCTGTGTATCTGGGTAGTGTCTTCAATTGATACATAACTCTGAGCAACTCAATTCATAACTGAATTTATTGAATAACAAAAACAAATAAACCAAAGCAATAACAAAAAAAGTGCATAGGATGTGCATAGGATTTTTTCTAAAACAAAAAATGATGTTCAAACATTTGCCATTTTGGAGGTAGCTACCATCATAACAAACAATACCCTTTCACAAAGAAAAAAAGTGCATAGGATTTATAAAAATAAAATAAAAACTAATAATGAATTAATTAATTAAATTAATAAATACATTATTAATTAATAATAATCAATTTTTGGCATCAAGAATCGATGCAGAGTGTGTGTATATGTATGTGTATATGTATATATGTATATATATATATATATATGTGTATATATTAGGGCTGGGAATATTAACGCGTTAATCGCGATTAGATTAATGTAAGTTATGATCACGAACAATTTTTTTAATCGCGATCAGAGTTTGCCAGCATTTTCCGCAATTCTACCATCCATATGCAGCTCATTTGGTTGTATTAATTAAACTCATTGTCGGTTAAACGCACCATTTTGAGTTTGCTAGTATTTTGTTCCTTCTACGCATCCGTAGGCAGCTCGAGCGGGCTTCAATCATTTATTTACAATTTCTCAAAGTAAGCACTATTACTGGTTCATTGTTACTTTTTCCTTTCTCTGCACTTTTTTGAAATAAAAAAAATGGTGAGAAATACTTTGCATTGTGAGTTTAACTTTAGATTCGAACGGTCTTACTGCAAGATATCAATTTTAAACATGCAAAATAAATCACGATTAATCGTGATAACTATGAAATTTCTGAGATTAGTTGCGATCAAGAAAATTAATCGTTTGACAGCCCTAGTGTATATATATATGTGTATATGTGTATATGTGTGTAATATATATATATATATATATATATTATATTATATATATATATATGAGCCTGTCTGAGCCTCTCAGGTTAAAAATGTCTTCCAAGTAGTTTCAAATATTCATTTGAAAGTAAAAACAACGCAAGTACTGCTATATTGTATTACTGTATACTAGTAAACAACTTTTAACCTGAGAGGCTCAGACATTACATTGTCAACAATATATCTCCAGGCTAAACGTGGGTGTTGCACCAAAGATGTTTTCTACCATCTTTAAATAAACACACCCTTGTCTAGCATCGTTGACTAGGTAATGTGTCATCGTTCATTCATTCATTTAAGCACTATAAAGTGGGTGTTGCCTAATCCTGGTGGGTGAACTGTACTTGCTCAAATACATATGTGCTCATGACTGTCCCTGAAGCAGGACAAGTATAATAGCAGACCAAATAAAGATGGCATTCACTTGGGGAAAGAGTCACAGAACAAGTTTGACTTATAGACCAATTTCCTACATTGAACTAGCAAGAGCACAATGCAGTGAATGTGCTTTGATGTCAACTTCCTGTCATTTCATTATACAACTTATGTCAATTTTAAGCTACAAAGACAAAAGAATCAGATACAAGGGGCCCTATAAAATTAAGTATTTTAGTCTTTGAAAAAAGTTGCATCTTTGTCAACATAACAACAAGTGTGTGTGGATGTGAAAACACAAAACAATACTCATCAATTATTAAGACGCATCGCAAATGCAACCCAGGAGCAAACATCTGTTGATTAAGGTAAGTGAATCCTTGTTAGCTTAGCACCCCAGCCTTATAAAGCCGGTGAAGCTAGCATTAGCCACAGGCAGAGTTAATCTCCAGTGACTCTTGTTTAAACTAGAATGTCCATATATGCTCTTTAGTCATACGGAATATTCTTGTGAAATATAATACAGTTGTTCAAGGGTGATAATTAATGTTAGGCCCAAATGTAAACCCAACCAGAGAACAGGATATGCCTAATATACTGTTATAGTATAGCCATAAATATAATGGCTGCAAACGAAGTATGGTCCATTCGAGGGCTCTCCACCCAGAGAGCAGCTTATGTTACCCTCTTCGAGCTGTGTGGACGTAAATGTGACGCTGGGTGTGCAACAAGAACAACGGCTGCTGTATCTAACAACAAAGATCCCCAACAACTTGCTCTGTGCGATGGGAAAAAACACAAACTTACCATCACTGCGCTTTATCTCAACATATGTACCGACGACTATCTTCCCGAAAGTCGACGCCATTCTACATTACAAAAATTTGACAAAACATTAATTTCCAGCCGGGTACAGCAGCAGATCGCCTTTGCCAGGCTTTGGGCTCAGAGGATGCAGAAAAGGCGGCGGCATGACGTCGCCGTCAGGAAAACTTCCCGACTTCCGGTTTGTATTTTCTAAATAAAAGCCTGCCCCTTGGAGTCACAGCACGGGGTCAAAGCAGCCAAACAGTCATTTAGCAAAGTGATAAGTGGTTGTGAATAATTTACTATGAACGTGTGCCGTATGGTGCATATTAGCTATTAACATTTTATTGGCGCCTACCACTAGCCTTTTTAATGTTAATACTGAATAATTCCACGTTTACACCCGTTTACTTATTTCCTTTTCACTGACTGGGCACATATACTGTAAATTGGGCAGTTAAATATCGCCACCTTCTGGCATTAATGTGTAACTTTCAAACTTTCAGAAAGGAGAGTTCTTTGAATGAAAAACCTATGTCTGGCATCCATCTGGCATCACTCCGCACCTCTGGTAGGTATTATATGGTTTAACATGAGCATATCATTACATTGGCACTTTGATCTGGGCTAATGTAATTTAATCAAGGTGACGGTTGATAAATCTACAGTAGGCTCCATAATACAGTTGGGTTTTATAGTAATTATTTGGCTAGGCTATCTAGGCCACGTGATAATATAGCCAGAAATGTTGATAGAGTGCATTTTATGAACAACTAATTTCAACAAAGTAGCTAGGCCAAACCCTAAATCAATCAGCTCATCCTAACCCCAATAGTTAGGATCTTTTTCTTTCCAGAATCTACCAGCTTTCTCTGGGATCCTCCAGCTGTCAGACCCCCATCACACTTGGCCTCACACTCCCCCCACACGTCACTCTGGCATCAGGCATTTGCTAGTGTGTTCTCAGCTGTCTGTGCTCTAAATAGAACTTATCAGGGGTAGTCCATCCCCATGGGGGTGTAAGCTCCAGAATTATATTTTCTGAACAATAATGCCTCACTTAAGAGGGAAGTTGATAAGCACACATAGAGGAAGAATGTGTGATCAAATGTAGCATTTAATAAATCATTAAATAATTATTTTTTCTTATGTGACAGTAACATCTGAGTCTTTTGAGATGAACCCTCAAATAGACACAAGCAGTCCCCCTTGGTTGGGTCCCACCTCATTCAGATTCTCTATAAATAAAAACAGAAGTGTTGGAGGGGCAAGGTTACTAAGAGCAAGAGAAAAGTTTGAACCGATTCTGAGGATATATCCATACTACAAGAGAAAAACTTGATCGCAGAATAAACTTTGAAGAGGACTGCATACTCACCAGAAAACTAAAGGTACAGGATCTTTTTTTTTTTTTTTTTGTGACTGACTTGCTGCAGAATGAATAGCTTAGGAAAATGCAAGGAGGTTGTATTGTCAGTGGAAGAAAGGATTTGTTCATTGGGGAAAGTGCATTTATTGTAAGGGATAGAGATGGGTGCGAGAGCATGTCCAAATAAGGTCCGGGGGGAGGCCATTTAAAGTTAGAGATAACACGTGGATAGCCATTTGCTCCAGAACATTCAGAGCAGTAGGACTGAAATTAGAGGAAGGTAAGGCCAATTCATTAAGAAAAAAAATATATATATATATGTGGTGTGTAATATTTTTCATTAGACACCGCTTGTGAAGTTTGATGTGAAGAGCAACTATATAATATTTTGTATACTCCTTTTCAAAGAAGCATTTTTGTACTAAGTATTACCAAATAAGTCACTATTGCTGTGTGTTTTCAGATGGGTGATCCAATCCAGTTGAAAGAAGAAGGAAATAAATTCTTCCAGGCTGGAGATATTGACAAAGCCATTGCGTGCTACACAAGCGCCATCAAAGAGTGCAAAGAAAAAAAAGTGTTGGCTGTTATTTACAGAAACCGATCTGCATGTTACTTGAAGAAGGTAAACAATCAAAAAGCACACACTGTTTGAGACTGATATAGTTTTATAACACACAAAATATTTAAACTTGTCTCCTCTTATAGGAAAATTATTCTGGTGCAGTAAATGATGCAACAAAAGGTACCGTATTGCAGCTGTCAGCAAAATGTGTACACTCAACAAAAATATAAACGCAACACTTTTGTTTTTGCACCCATTTTTCCTGAGATGGACCCAAAGATCCAAAATTCACTCCAGATACACAACACTACCATTTCTCTCAAACATTGTTCACAAATCTGTCCAAATGTGTGACAGCGAGCACCTCTGCCCCGCCGAGACAATCCACCCCACCTCACAGGTGCGCCACATCAAGATGCCGATCCGACATCATGACCAGTGCACAGGTGCGCCCCAGACTGCCCACAATAAAAGGCCACCCCGAAATGTGCATTTTTTTTTTTTTTTCTTTATTGGGGGTCTGGGGACTCAGAACCAGTCAGTATCTGGTGTGACCACCATTTGCCTCATACAGTGCAACACATCTTCTTCGCATAGAGTTTATCAGATTGTCAGTTGTGGCCTGTGGAATGTTGGTCCACTCCTCTTCAATGGCTGTTATGGACGAAGAACACAGGTGCATTTTATTGATGGCATTTTGAATGCACAGAGATACCGTGATGAGATCCTGAGGCCTATTGTTGTGCCATACATCCATGAACATCACCTCATGTTTCAGCAAGATAATGCACGGCCCCATGTTGCAAGGATCTGTACACAATTCTTGGAAGCTGAAAATGTCCCAGTTCTTGCATGACCAGCATACTCACCGGACATGTCACCCATTGAGCATGTTTGGGATGTGCTTGACCGGCGTATACGACAGCGTGTACCAGCTCCCACTAATATCCAGCAACTTCGCACAGCCATTGAAGAGGAGTGGACCAACATTCCACAGGCCACAATTGACAATCTGATAAACTCTATGCGAAGAAGATGTGTTGCACTGCATGAGGCAAATGGTGGTCACACCAGATACTGACTGGTTCTGAGTCCCCAGACCCCCAATAAAGCAAAAAAAAATGCACATTTCGGGGTTGCCTTTTATTGTGGGCAGTCTGGGGCGCACCTGTGCACTGGTCATGATGTCGGATCGGCATCTTGATGTGGCGCACCTGTGAGGTGGGGTGGATTGTCTCGGCGGGGCAGAGGTGCTCGCTGTCACACATTTGGACAGATTTGTGAACAATGTTTGAGAGAAATGGTAATGTTGTGTATCTGGAGTGAATTTTGGATCTTTGGGTCCATCTCAGGAAAAATGGGAGCAAAAACAAAAGTGTTGCGTTTATATTTTTGTTGAGTATAAATATATAATACAAAATATTATAATTTAATCAAGCTTCATTCTATTTTTGTTCTAGCCATTGATGTTGATGCAGCCGACATAAAGGCCCTGTACAGACGATGTCAGGCTCTGGAAAAACTAGGAAAATTAGACATGGCTTTCAAAGATGTACAGAGATGTGCAACTATTGAACCAAAAAACAAAACATTCCTGGAGACTCTACGAAGGTTAGGAGCAGAAATCCAGGCCAAGGTATATAGAGTTCAATTAAACATTGTATTGATCAAGAATAAATTTATTTATCATTGTTGGTGTTACTTATCACTAATTTATTTTGCAGCTTAAGACATCATTTTCCACAGATTCAAGAGTACAAAACATGTTTGACATTCTTCTTGATGAAGAAATGGAAACAGACAAAAAAGAAAAAGTGAGTATTTTATATACAAAATACCAAATTATGTTATATTAGAATTGATACCTGAGTGTTTTTGTCTCTTTTCTCTAGGCAGCCAATAATCTTATAGTGCTGTCTCGGGAAGATGCAGGAGCAGAGAGGATCTTCCAGAATAATGGCATCCCGCTGCTGCTCAAGTTGATTGAGACCGGAAAACCTGAGATGATCCTGGCGGCTGTCCGCACACTGTCAGGAATGTGCACAGGACACAAGGCCAGGGTGAGTACACGTGTGTGCTTCAGAACAACAAAACAAATCAAATCAATTCAAAACAAGAAAGCATACAGTAGTTCAGCGCTAACTTAGTTTGTTCATGTCCTCAACAGGCTATGGCAGTTGTTCACATGATTGGTGTTGAGAAGTTGTGCAGCATCATGGCAGTGGACAATGAGGAGATTGCACTGGCTACTTGTAATTTATTCCAGTGTGTCTATGACTCCTTGACTGGAGCAGACAAACGGGAGTATGGGAAAGAGGAAGCTCTGGTTTTAGGTAAGTACAGTATATATAAAAAAATGAATGGAGCTTAAAAAAAAAGTCTCAACTTCATGAACTAAGCTTAAATGTATATTTTGTGTCACATTTTAGATGCATCAAAACTGTTGAAGACTATTCTGATGTCCTTGTTGGAAATGGTTGCCAGCAGCAAGGTATCTGGTCATGGCAGAGATCAGGCGCTGAACCTCTTGAGTAAAAATGTCCCTCGTGCAAACAAGAAGGACCCAGACCACAGCAGATCACTGTTCACTATTGACCATGGTGAGTTATACTGTATCAAGAAATCTTTATTAAAATGACTTTATCTGTGTTTCATACTAAACTAAATGATTTTACAGGTTTGAAAAAGATCCTCAAAGTATGTGGTCAAATCCCAGATCTCCCAAACCAGCTGCCCCTGACAGAAAACACACAGCTTATCGCCAGTGTGCTTTTGAACAAACTCTATGATGACCTCAAATGTGACCCAGAACGACAAAACTACAAGGATATCTGTGATGATTATGTCAAGTAAGTTTACTGTAAAATTAAGTCAATCCATTTGAGAACTGAATTAGCAATTCATAATTTAGAACAAATTGTGATATCTTTAGAATGGGGAAAATGTTGCATATATCAGAAAGCAGTTAAAACAGTTATAATATATTTGCTGAATTACTTATAATATATTTATTATATTTATCATGTGTTCCATAGATCTAAAATTGACCCCAATGACATGGACAAAACCATCCATGCCATCAACGTGATCTCAGGCTTGCTGCAGGGTCCCTTTGATGTGGGTAACGCCCTGGTGGGACGGCAGGGTATTATGGAGATGATGGTCGCTCTGTGTGGGTCTGACCGCGAGGTGGACCAGATGGTAGCTGTGGAGGCTCTCATTCATGCCTCTTCAAAGATGAGCCGCGCAGGCTTCATCATCACCAATGGAGTGTCCCTGCTCAAAGACATCTACAAGAAAACCAAGAATGAGAAGATTAAGATCCGGGCGCTTGTGGTAAGTAGATAGACAGTAACAAACTAGATTCACGCAATGTTAACCTCATCTTGAACTGTCAAGATTTTTAAACATTGAACAACTATGGGTTTAGGTATCTCTAAATGTTCTTTTTCATAAATGTGCATACTCATGTGCTTTATTTTTTAAATTTAGGGTCTCTGTAAACTGGGATCAGCAGGCGGTGATGATTACGCCATGAGGCAGTTTGCTGAAGGCTCTACTGAGAAGTTGGCTAAGCAGTGTAGAAAGTAAGAAACCCTTAGTGACAGTACAAAATCTTTCATTGACTGTGACGTAAACAACATTAACTCAATGTTTTCTGTTGTCCTACAGGTGGCTGTGTAATCCTCAGATTGACACCAAAACAAGAAAGTGGGCTATTGAGGGTCTTGCTTATCTGACCAATGATGCAGATGTGAAGGATGACTTTGTGGAGGATGAACTTGCACTGAAAGCCATGTTTGAACTGGCCAAGGTATAGAGACACAAGATGCACTGCTGATTTATACGTACTTCAATGTCAGTACGCATATACTAATATCTTTCTTGTTTCTTTGTTCAGTCAAAGGATAAAACTATCTTGTATTCAGTTGCTGCCACTTTGATTAATTGCACAAACTGCTATGATAAGAAAGAAATGCTCCCTGAGCTGGTCCAACTCGCTAAATTCTCAAAGCAGCACGTACCGGAGCAGCACCCGAAGGACAAAAAGGATTTTGTGTTGAAGAGAGTGAAGAGGCTGCTGAAGGCTGGGGTCATATCCGCCCTCGCTGTCATGGTGAAAGCAGACACCTCCATTCTTACCGATCAGACCAAAGAGATGATGGCAAGGCAAGCGAACTCACATAGAAAAAAAATATTGTCAATGTATCATCATATTTTTATTGTATTTGGAGACTTACCATTATGATTCTTCTTGTAGAGTGTTCTTGGCTCTATCAGAGGACCCTAAAGACCGTGGTACCATTGTTGCCCAAGGTGGTGGAAAGGTGATTTAACATATTAGAAACTTTATATATGGTGAAAATTCTTTAATTTAGCTAATTTAACCGCATTATGCCTTAACTGTAGCCTAAATGTGAGAATCCAAAATTTATGAACTGTAAAGGCATATATTAATTCAATACTGTTTCTCGCCATTCAGGCTTTAATCCCTCTGGCTCTGGAAGGAACTGATACTGGAAAAGTGAGGGCCAGTCACGCTATTGCCAAAATTGCAGCCATTTCAAACCCAGAAATTGCATTCCCAGGAGAAAGGGTAAGAAGACTGATCTAATCTAATCAAAAGTAATATTTTTGTAATATTCCCAAACATATGCCTTTAATGCGGTTTCTCTTTGTGCCTCTTGCGACAGGTGTATGAAGTGGTTCGTCCCTTAGTCAGCTTGTTGAGCACCGATAAAGAAGGAGTGGAAAACTTTGAAGCGCTCAGAGGACTCACTAACTTGGCTGGTTTCAGTGAGAAGCTCAGGTAACATAATATTATTTTAAATTTTATTTATTATTAAGAATATCTTTTCAACTTATAGAGTTATCTTCTTGAGAGGATCTAAACAATAAGTCCCACAACATTATTAGAGCAAGGATGAAATTTACGCTTATTTTCTTTTTGCATTAAAGATTAAAGATTGTGAAGGAAAAAGCCCTGCCAGAAATTGAGAACTACATGTTTGAGGAGAATGAGAAGATCAGACAAGCTGCTACTGAGTGCATGTGCAACCTTGTGACATGCAAAGTGGTATAAATATAATGTTCAAAATGATTCCCCACCAAATGTAAAATAAAACCTTTGTTGACTGTATCTTTATTCACTACTATAGGTTCAGGATCGTTATTTGGAGGATGGTAATGACAAGCTGAAGCTGTTGGTGCTACTGTGTGGCGAGGATGATGACAAACTTCAAATTGCTGCGGCGGGCGCTCTGGCCATGCTCACGGCAGCACAGAAGAAACTCTGCACGAAAATGACAGTTGTGGTGAGTGTATACAGGTTTATTCTGATCAGTCATCATTTTCTGAAATACCAGAGTGAAGAAGAAACATGCTTGTATGAGAATGAGCCCAAGGCCAAAGAACAAGTGAAGATTAGGGGTGGGCGATTTATTATTTATTTAATTATTCTGATAATGATTGCCTGGAAAAATCCAGACTCATCTCTGTACCAGTGGCTGATATGGATATGGATCTGTATAACAAATACAGAGAGATATCCTTCTGGATTTCCAAGCAGTGATAATGATGCAACCCATCAGAAATTTGCTTAAACTTGCAAATGCCTTGGTTGAGACTGATAATACATTTAACAATTTACCATACTTTTAAGACAGTACCTTTTAACTTTGCTTATCTTCAAAACAGAATGATATTATCTATACTATACTATTATTGCCCTCTAATAAGTCATATTTTATGTTCCCTTTAGAGAATCCAGGGTACTATTTTCTGTCAGTAAACTAAACAAATTATATAATTAAATAAAGACATCACAATTGTGGCATTTAAGGATTAATTTGGCATATACTAGATTCAAACAGGACACTCTTGTTGTTCTGTAAAATGAATATTGATATGAATGTTTCACCTACAGACTGCCCAGTGGCTGGAGATCCTACAGCGTCTTTGCCTCCACCCAAACCCATACATCCAGCACCGCGGCATCGTCACCGTCTACAACATGCTCAACTCAGATGACATGGAGCTGAGCAAGAAGCTGATCGAGAGTGAGCTTCTGGAGATCCTGACTGTGATCGGAAAAGCTGCGGACAATCCCAAACGCCAGGATCCCATAAATGCAGCACGAGAATGCCTGGTCAAGGCTATGGATCTGGGCCTCATCAAACCATTCACCAGTGCCTCTTAAGATGGTCGCAACTATTCAATCTCCAAGCATCAATCTGTTCGAGACATTTTAATGCTTTTTTTTTTGTACAAGCAAGATATTTATTGACTTGCATTCTCTCAAGAGCAAACAATATTTGCAATATTTAAACCAACTTTTTTTGTAGAAAGAAATGGTGATGTATGTTTAAAAGTAAACTTGTGAGTCATTTTTTTGAAGACTAATTTTCATATTGTATTTTACTTGCTATACTTTTGATTAAAAATGTTAATTATTAATTGATTTTATTTGTTTTTGTGTTCCAATTTACCATTTTGAATATATACCTACTATTCTTTCTGTTGGGTTACCTTTCCCTGTGCTCAACTGTAAAGCATTTCTATTTCTGAATTAATATTTATAATATTAGTATTTATGTTATTTTTTATGCCTATAAATCACAGATGTATTAAGGTATAATCAGCACAAAGATTCATAGGTAGAACACTACACTAGAAGCTACACTTCCACTATAGTGGGATATTTAGTAGTAGTTTATTTCTGGTTTGGCAGAAGATTTTTGTTTTGTTTGGTTTTACATCGCCCAGGCCCCATAGGCCAACATCATGCAGGACTTTTTACGCAGTCCTGCAGGGGGCATGTTGGAGTTATTTATCCTGTTTCCATCCTCATTCCAGTTGAACATATTGGCTCTACGTCAGGACGCAGGGCTGGGACAGAGCACGGGGCTTCTCTTCCCACTGTGGAGCTCTTCAGTGAGATTCAGCGGCCGGTGGTGAGACACACACTGCGTAACATCCACTGAACTGCGTTTGCCAGTGGTGCTGTGGGAAACGACGCAGTAGCGACGTAAGATTTCTTCAAAGACTGCAGCACAACGTGACTTCTACAGAGGCATACAGCTGTGAGTTTTTCTTTTTCACACGACATGTTTGGCCTTTAAAAGATTGCAGCTGTTAACTTGAATGGCACATACGTGTTATGGATCACTTCCTGCGCGCGAGGGACAGGTGAAAACGGCAGGTGTTGTTTTCTCAGCAACTGTAGCTAACAGTAGTGTGATGATGGATATAATATTTATCATATTTCAAAAACATGGATTAGGCCTAAAAACAATATATTTCTTCACTAACTGGCCATTTTGCAGTTTTCTTTGCTTACTTGTACATGCTAAGCTGTGATGTGGGAAGCTGGTTAGTTAAATGTATCCTTCCATAGGGAAAGCCACTGTTATGAACTTTGGCTCTACAGAGGTGTGTTAATAAATGTTGAATTACTGTGAGAAGTGTGGAGGCGACCTACCCACATAAAGTGTGCTGTAATCATTGAGGATACAGTGTCCCCTGGCCTCAAGATTGTCCCCATTATCACTGCACTTTGCAGTCAAGTGCCACATTTCTCTTCTTGATACCACTAGCAGCCAGGCTCTATGTGCCCCCTCTGTATAGAATTGGGCTGATAAATAAGATACAGTACAAAGCAAGATTAAGATTAAGCCTTTATTTGGTCTCACACACAATGACACACAGTGACACACAGAAATCTGACTTCTGCATTTGACCCATCCTTTTCAGGAGCAGTGAGCAGCCATCTTTTTCGGCGCTCGGGGGTTAGTACCGTGAAGGGTCTTGCCCAAGGACCCACACTGGCTTGCTCATTGCCGGAGGGGGGATTTGAACTCAGGTCCCCCCAGGGAAAGTCAGTGACTTACCAGTTCAGCAATAGCCTATATGTTATGAAGAAAGAAGGCATCCCAAGTAGGCTACAAAACATTTTGAAACATATTTGAAAATTAATTTCTGGAGTTGCATGAAAATGTATCAGTTTGGACTTTTTTAAACAATTCATATTTTTAGGTAATTCATATTTTATTTTATAATTTATTACACACTCCTGTATCTTTTCAGTTTAAAAGATGAGATTTTTTTTGTTATTTATCCTCTATGGAAAGTGGAGTCAAGTTCATTGTCATGACTCATATTGTATTAGCCAATCATATTCATAGAGGCAAATGATGATGTCACAATAATAATCAACTGTAACCTTGCCTTTCCCCATATTATACACGAAAGGAATTTTCCAAAACTACACATGACTTTATATCCATCACTGAATGATTTTCATGGGTTGGTCACACAATCTATCTGTTAAACAAAATGGCTACTTATACAAATGGAGCCAGTCAGATCAGGTGATAGTTGGAGATGGCTTTGCTTGTCACGCTCTGAACACTTCTAATTTGACTGAGAGGTAGTGATTGTGGCTGGAGGAGTTTGAAAGTGAAAACGACTCATGCAAACTCAGGGTTCTTCTGTGTAACAGCAGCCTAGCCTCTGCAGTGCAGCCTCTGTCTGCTGCAGCTACATTTAACGGCTCCTCGTCACTGAGAACTGTTGTGTTATGTAATATTTCTGTTACCTGTCATTACAATTGTATTCAAAATAAGATGCAGGACTTCTTTAATGAGTCGCTTTTCTGAATACAAATAAGGAGAAATATGTTATGCAGTATTATTTGGATATTCCTATTTTGGGTCACCATGGGTGCCACAGTCATTGGTTTGACATAAATTTTATGCTACATTTCTTTTCTGATGTTTCTCCATGTTTCCAGTCTTGGGAATGAAGGCACTTTCAGTGTGCAGTGTTTTATGAATTTCTAATAATTTTCATTACTCAGAGCAAGCTTGAAAATAGGCCCTATATATTACTGTCTTCATTTACTGGGTCTAGGACCAGTGTAACCCATGTAGGTACAGTATACTGACTTTAGATTCTTGTTTTAATTTAAACGCTCTAAATGTAAAATGTATTTATGTTTTGTGATCACCTTTGGCTTGCACAGCAGTGCTGGCCTAACAGTGTGTGAGTGGATCCTGTCTTGAATAATTCCAAAACAACATGCACATGAGGCTCATTTAGACAGTTACATAAGTCATTGCTTCCAACAGGAGTTCTCAGCCCTCTCTCATTCCTGATAATGGCCAAACAGACAATGTGCCCTCTGTCCACACACAGGGGTGCGGCCTGGCAACGTGTCCAGTTGCATTCAAGATGTTGTGATAGAAAATACTTCTCCCCACAGCGATAATGAGATCCAGCAGTGTAGAGCTGCTGTGGGCACAGATTCACTTTACCTCACTGTGCTCTGTCAGTGCTGTCAGTAGTAAAAGGCTTTGTCACGGCACTCATGCTAACAGCCTGTTTATTTGTTGATCAGTGCATTTGCCCCGTTTATGTTGTATAGTGTAAGTGGTGAAGTTAATAAAAGGATCACAATGTAGCTCAAGAATATAAGTTTCCTCCATCTTTTACAAATAACTTTTTCAGTATAACTCAAACTTTTTTTTTTTTTCTTTTTTACAGCGCTCAACTTTTTGCAGCTAAGCTAATTCCTAATAAGGTGAGTATTTTTGCACTTGGTCTAAACATTAAACAGTAACACTGATTGTGTTGTTAAATAGGCTTTCCTTGTCTTGTTATGTCAATGGGTAGTGACCCACATTCTCCATTGACCATGTGTAGGCCTGTTTGGCCCTTGTCTTGATGGTTTGTGCTTCTGTGAGGCACAGGCTGCACTACTCTGTATCTGTGCTATCATGGAGTTTATTGTACTCATTGAATGGGCAGGCTGTCCCCATGTCAGCAGATATAGTTCTGCTGATAACCGCTGCATCTCACTGCAAACCTTATGAGCCGTGTCTTATACTACTGCCTGGTGCCATGCTTACCTCAGCACACTAAGCTCTGTTACACATTTTATTATTTCTTTTGGAGAAAAACACATTCAAATGCAGTATTGAGACTCAAGGCGTCTTATGTAACACTGTATTTTATGGTTCCTTTTAAACCCTGTAATTTCCTGTTTGTACATGGTTAATCCCACCACAACTGTAAACAAACTACAATCACATGACTGGTTCATTGACTCACAACATTATCAGAGATCTTAATGACCTTCAGAGTTTCCTGAGCAGAGAAAAGGACAAAAGGTGCCCAGAGGAACTGCAAAGTGGTCTGTGGAGCTTTTATTGGAACTGGTTGATGGACACAACAACAATACTCAACCAAAATAGAAAACATAAGAACAGTAGAACACAAATGTGAGAAGGGCTGGTGTCTGCTAGGACATATTTTAAAGTGACACGTTGAAATCAATACTTGTTTTATTGGCAAAAGGGGAAATTCGATTTGTCAACTGGACAAAAGTTTATTTGGTCAAATACGTTTCGCAGCTCATCCAAGCTGCTTCTTCAGTTCTGGTCAGAAGCTGGTGGACACTGCCTATATCTGCCTGAAGGGAGGAGCCAACTACAATGAAATTACTCAGAAACTACCACACCAATTTGTTTACAGTTTCTGTTAGTTAGGTGGGCCTATTAGATATGCAGTGGGATTGGAGTGTGGGTCTTGTTAGCAGAAACATTCTGGGCCATAATGGGTGTTTTTACACCTCTGGACCTGACCTGGCTAGCCCTATTGTTTTCTTTGTTTTGATTTAGGTTTGAGGATAGAGTTATAAATGGTTTGTTTTATTGTACATGGAACAGCTCACCTTATGTTAACCATAAGAGGACCTTGAACCGCAGGGCTCGTTTGTGCTGGATTTGGTCATGTGACTTTCCTGTCCAAGGGCTGTATCAAGGATTGCTTCTGCTGCTGGGGGAGTAACTGTGTAGTAATTGTCAGCATTTGTGTCACAATCACATACTAAATGGACATCGCTAACCTGCGTGGTTCTGATACATGATATTAGCATTTTATACAAAACCAGAGTTCAACTAAACAGTTACATTTCTCTTTAAACTTAAACAGTTTAAAACAAACTGCTTCTTTAAGATCTGGCCAATCAGAGCAGACGATGAAACGTTGTTATGGGCATATGCAGGTATAGTAAGGAACAGAAACAGCAGTGAGACAACCCTGGATTTGGACAATTGGGGCTTGTACTGTCAGTAACTCCTATTATTTGAAATGTAAAGGTAGTTATAATACCACAGCTAGAATTCTACACAATTACAAGTCACAGACTGTATAAAGAAGTGGACTAAGGAAGTGTAACACCCACAGTCCGACCAAATGAAGCGCACCGAGGCTAGAGTGGGCAAATTTGGATCTAGTTCTATATTTGGAATATTAATTGATTTATGGACAAAATAGCAAAATAAAAACACCAGGATCATGTAGAGAAGATTAATACGAACATTTTAAAACCAAAATGAGCAGACTGGCAGCAACAGTTATGGAGAGAGGCGGTGACATTTTCTCAATACAAAGTGAATTGGAGCCAAGGTTGATGGAGCCAGAAGTGAGCCCAGTGCCTATTTGGAATGAGGCTAGCAGGTTAGCTATGTCAATTTACATTACTCACATTACTGCAACTGAGTAGATTTTTAAACATAATCTACTCAGTTGCAGTAATGTGAGTAGTTGTTTTCCACCCTTGAAATGTTTTAAATAGTTTTTTCATAGTTACATCATAAAATGGGATAAAACCTTGTTGAACTTTCCTAGAACTTTCCCTCCTCTGTTACTGGTCCATGGCCTCCTGTACTGCTCCAGTCCATCATGTGACAGCTGGACACAGAGGGTGACCTGTCCTCCACTTAATATGCAGCAGAGCAGACACACAACTCACAATCTCTACTGTACACAACACGCTGCAGTCTCTATGGGGCCTTTGGTTTATTGAGTGGATACTAAACATAAGAAATACTCGTCTATTCTGGGACTTTAAATGAGACCTGTTGTATAAAACTTGAATGAGTTTTTATTTCACTATGTTATGATTGTTTTCCCTCACTATGAGTTTAGTCAGTTGTATTACAATTTCATATTCTATTAGGATTAATTGATTTATCAATAGTTTTTCCCTAGACCAGTCAATAATAATAAATTTCAGATCAAGGTCAGTTACATGGTCAGATCAAAACAGAGTGCTTTAGCTCCCTTTAGTCAACTATTTGCTACACTGGGCATGTCTTTAGTCGAGCACAAATGTCTTGTCTAGTACATAGACATATAGTGAAAACAGTTGTCACTTATATCTTACCAAATAAATTCAATGTTTGACTTTCCCACAAGCATTATAATGATGTTAGACGCTGGAGTCCCAGACCGAAAGATACATCTGTCTCACATAACATACATAAGTGTTGTCTTTACACTGCCTCTTACATTGCTGCTGACCGTGGGAAGGATGTTTAGTCTGGTTTGGATGTAAAACTTTCACCTTCAAACAGCAGGCAGCACTTTGAAGGTACAGCACAGTTTGTTCCTTTAAGCACGTTATCAAACCATAAAAAAACATTTTATTGTTAAGTTATTGTTCAGGGGGAGAAAACTATGCACAGACTGCCTTTACTCTGCTGCTAGTTCAGCGCTTTATCCTCTTTCGACCACTTTTGATTCTGACCTAATCCTACTCAGGTTACTTTTGCCACAAATTGCGACTAAACTGCACTTTCTTTGTGGAGCCACTTCCAGTTAAGCGGGGATACCATTTATTTCTATGGAGAATTTGAGAAAAGTTTGGCCGCTAAAATATGATATAAAGTTGATTGATTTGTGTAAAATGTTCAGTGTTCACATGCACCAACTAGTTAACAATGCACAAATTCTCTAGGAGGTTTTAAAACAACTTTGTAGTCCATATAAAACATATTTGCTGTGAAGATCAGCGACCCCATGCAAAATAATACAACCTGAATGACGATGAGAGTGCCCATGGCAACTTCCACTATAAGGTGAATACTACTGACCATTGGATAAGGTGGGGTGATATGATAATTAATAGCAATATTTTTCTCATGTTTTTCTATCTCCGATTTTGGTTTGAGTTCGTCTTAAAACATTTAAAGATGTTTTCAGTATTAATTTCCAGAATTTCAACATAAATGTTTAATCATTGACACTACTGCCAAATCTGAGCCTGTAAAGTCTGAACTCTGCACCACGCCACGTACTTTTAATGACAGAGGGTAGACTGCTGACATCTTAGAAAGACTGAATCTAGAAAATGTGATCAATTTCACATCTGTACAACTGGAGAGACAGAGTCAGACATGCTTCTTTTACAGCATTTTAGCCATTGTCATTCTGGTTGAAATTCTTCAGGCTACATAGTATGAGGATAATAGGTGAGCTATGACCACCAATGCTATACTGAAAATGTACTTTTTAAAACTGATATGGGAAAAAAACAAAGATATTTCTTACCTATTAGACAGAAAAGACAACCTGAAATGTGCAGAGAGACAGTAGAGACACAGAGGTGGTTACATAAACCCCTGTGACACTGGGCAACACCTCTTCTTTTTACTTGGAGTATATCACCTTCTGTTGCCTATCTCCTCTTTTTAGAGCTCTTGTAAAATATTAACAACAGTAATAAAATAAGGGGCTTTTCTGACCATATGCACAGTTAATAAGATGCCCCTGCCTCTCCTGCAGTCTGCACTAAGCTGATTTCTATGCATCTCCTTGACTATATCTGCCTAAATCCAGATACCAGTGCTTATCTAAAGTCTTTTGTTGTAGACTGAGAAGGTCAGAGAAGGTGGAGCAGCCGTTAGCTCTGGGCATTACTAGCTTCCTATTGATTCTCCATTGTGTTTCAGGTATGCTGCAGTAATCCAATATTACCCTGGGACTCTAGCTGAGCGCCCATAACCTATTAGCTTTTTGTTTATATTTATATGGCTGGGTTTTGCTGTTAAGACATCTTTAAACGGTCAAAGTGGGCATCATAGCAGACAGTCTGCAGAACTTGCCAAAATTGTCTTGGCTGCAAAAAGCTGTTAGATTTGCACAGGGGCGGCTTCATTGTGCTGTTGGTGATTCCTCCAAATGTTGGGAGCTATGTTTTATCTAGAGTGTTTATTTGAAGGGAGGTTGCGTTTCTGAAGGATGTTGTTGAGAAGAAAATCTACTGTAAGTTAAAGGGATATGCCACCCCCAGGTCAAACTTGGGCATCTCCCCACAGTCCAGAGACTAAAATAAGTGGTGGAAAGCGTTTTCCTGGTCACCCAGCCATTGTCCGAGTCTGTCAGCACTGACCGCCACGGTATCTGCAGCTACTCCGCGTTAGACTGGAGTCTAACGGCGCCAGAGAAAGATTTCGGCCAAAAGGAATTAATTTGCTCGATGCGTTTCCCAATTACTTTCTGTGTAGTGCGCATTCATATCAAGTGCAAATAAATGTACAAATCAACACGGAGAGCTTGACTTGGTCATTTTGGGTGGGAACTATTTTTCAGTGCGGAAAAAGAAAGCCGAAGCACGCACCACGCTGCAGGGGAACTCCCTTCCTGGTGCGTAACAGGGAGTCCCCTGGCAGCGTGGTGTGTGCTTCGGCTTTTTCCGCACTGAAAAATAGTTCCCACCCAAAATAACCCAAGTCAAGCCCTCCGTGTTGATTTGCACATTTATTTGCACTCGATATGAATGTGCACTACACAGAAAGTAATTGGGAAACGCATCGAGCAAATTAATTCCTTTTGGCCGAAATCTTTCTCTGGCGCCGTTAGACTCCAGTCTAACGCGGAGTAGCTGCAGATACCGTGGCGGTCAGTGCTGACAGACTCGGACAATGGCTGGGTGAGCAGGAAAACACTTTCCACCACTTATTTTAGTCTCTGGACTGTGGGGAGATGCCCAAGTTTGACCTGGGGGTGGCATATCCCTTTAAGTATTTTTATAAGGAACTTGATCATTATTATGAGCATCTCCTTTACTGAGGAGATGCTCATAATAATGATGAGCATGTTTATATGTGAATAGGTTTGAAAATGTTTGAAATTCTGTTGGAAGATGGACAATGCTGTGTGTGAGATGTTGGGGAGGGTAAATCTAAAGTGCTGACTGAGCAATGATGAGTTTCTGTTTTGTATCAACTGTGTCAACTGTCTGCCTAAATGTTTCTCTGCTAATGTTATGGCTCAGTATTTTTGTTATTTTTTGGAAAGTATATATGAAATATATACACTCAAGTCAAGTCAAGTTGGACAAACCACCACATCCAATGTTTTTTTTCTTTATGTTTATTACTTTATACATTTTAGATACAGAAGACATCAAATGTGTTAGTCTAAAATAAATAATAACTCCACGTTTAGTTCAGGCAGATTTATTCAGTAACTGCCATCTTCATATGCACCGTAATAACAGCGACTCTCTCTCCTCACAGACAGGCATGTAACAAGTGCCAAGTGCAAAAGGGAGCTGTAGGGCCCCCTAATTGTGAGGCAGGTAAGATAAACATAAAAACAAGAGATAACAATCTCATTCTTTAAAAAAAAAAAAAAAAAAATCATATTTAGATAGAACAGCCCATTGATTTAGCAGTCCAAGGTCCTTCATGGAGATCCTTCAACATAGCTGACGATGCTCCCTTTTTCATTAGGCAGTCTGCAAGCTGCTCTTTGGTTTCTGACCATAACACCTGCTGAACTGTTTTTGTTTGGATCAGTTCTTTGATGGAACTGATTTCTAAGTGCAGCCTTTTTTCAGTAACCAGCTTGGTAAACTTTAGTGCATCAACAAGAGAAAAGTTATCAGTGACACAGATTATTGGTATAGGGTGATCCATACAACCAGATTAAGTTCAGGAAACAATGTTGACAGAAAAATGGCATTGTCAATACCCACAGACATTGCTAATGTTTCACCTGCAAGCGTGCTTCTGACAACTCTCTTGATTCTCTTTGACTGCCATGAAATAGGAGAGAAATGTCCATTGTCACCCATCAAAATAATAAAATGCCCACCTCGAGTTCCCCCATCTAACAGATTGGCAAAAGATGCATCTGTGAAAGTAACAATCTTTGAATTACTATCATTACCGAGGTGCTGAAAATTAATCTGAACTGACTTTGCCTTAAGTTTACACACCACCCTGTTTGCTTCATTAATAGTCTGTACAGTCGCCTGTTTGAGATTAGATGCTAAATTACTTGCATCAAACATGACATCAGGTCTGCTTTGTCTGGCAACCCACAGAAGTGCCCTATCTTAGATCTGAGCTGATCTCTGTCTGCCTCAGTGAGGCTCAGAGGGCGTGGAGTGGTATAGGCTGCAAGTGCTGAATGTATGTCTCTTGGTGAATTTGTATGTTTTTGTCCAAAGAAACTAAATCCACACCCACATAAGAAAAGCTATCCTGAGCTTCAAGAACAACATTAGAAACAACTTAGATCTGAGATTCGGTACAACCTAATACACAGGTTACATTTTTGTCCTCATCTAACCAGCAGAAATCTTCAGGGTAAACTTTAATCATTATACTTTTCATTCTGTTATACCAATACAGTGAGGCATCAGCTAAACCACACACACGTTTTCTCAGTTTCCAAAGTTTTCCTGTGCTATTTGCCTCAGGAGGAGGTCTGATAAAAATGTGTCTAGACAGTTCCAGTCCCTGTAAGAGGGCAGATTTCTGTCCATTAAATGAAGTTGCCACTGTTTTTGACAACTGACTGCCACAAGGAGCCTCAGAGACTCAGAAGCACAGACTGGAGAGTCCTATTGTAGCTCAGAAACTTGTAGTTCCTCAAATCCTTGTACAACAAGCCTGGCTTTTGGTACTAGTCCATTGTCTGTCTCTTTCAAAGTGCACACCCAATGAGTTGAGATGCACTTTTGTCCGCTGTTTTCAGTTCCCTCAAACACGTTGTTTTGTGTCCAGCTTTTTATTTAATTGGTCTTGGCTTCATCAAATGACACATCTTTGCTCACACAAGCATCTTCACATGTGTTAGGAGCAGGGGCCTGAACCTGAAGATCCTCCAACTGCGACAGATCAACTGCCTCACTGTTACCGGCCTCCTCAGCAGGCTTGAGTAGCTCCAAGTTGTACCAGTTCTTATATTTTCCTTTGGCTTTGCCAGCCCGTCCCAATACTTCTGCTGTTTGAGAAGCACCACTTTCTGTGTTTCTGACTGTCACAACTTGACCTATCTTTACATTTATGTTTCCAGCATCCTGTCTCTCTGCCACTACGTTTTCAGGAGCAGGCAGTGGATCATTGTCAGTACTTTCTACATGTATCTCTTCTGTATCCTTGTGTCATACGAGTGTTGTTCATCGCTGTTTTCTCTGTCACTCTCTGACACAGGTACCTCTGTGCTTAATAAACACAACTGCACCATCCTGCCCAATGACCACCCCTGGCCCTTTCCAATCTGGACAGTCCACACGTTTGTAAAATACCTTGTCCCCCTGTTCATACCTCTCATTGTTGGGATGCAGCTGTTTCTTTAGTGCTCTCCAGATCTGCTCTGAACACTCTGCCTCTGTGAAGGCCTTCCTTGCAGCGTGCAGAGCTGAAATGTGTTTGGCCACCCACTCACTTTTGGTGGTGCCCTCCAGCGCTGGTGCTTTGTCAGTCAACACCGAGGGTAAGTTCGGATTTTGCCCAAATACAAGCTGATGTGGACTGTAACCCTGGACACTTTGCAGACTGAGAACTCAGTCCATGGCAGTACTCCAGTCACATCCAGTGCTAGTTTTCCCTTTCAGTATGATCTCAGTCACGGTTTGATTGTAACGCTCTAGCAGTCCATTACTCCACAGGCTGTACCCAGGTGTGGTCTTCACTTCAATATTAACGTTTTCAGCCATGTCTGTCACTTCTTCATTATTAAACTCCCCACCATTGTCACTGAATAACTTTTGTGGATAAGTAGATACCAGGGGCAAACCAGCTGCAGGTTTGGGTTTGGTCTTACTGTACTTTTGACATGCTTCACACTGACCTATGACTTTATGCAGTATGTGTGATTCTGTGTCTTTGTTGCCAGAAATACTCAAAAGTCACTGTAGCTTATCAGCAGAAGCATGTCCAAACTGTGTCATTTCTCTAAAACTTTTGTCTTCTTGCTTGTGCTCATTTTGTCTGCTTGTCAGTACTTCTTCCTCTGTGGCTGCTAATATCTCATCAGCATTAGCAAGACATTTATCCTGATTATGTCCTGAGCTAGTAAAGTCTAGTTTGACAGGTTGATTGAACATCACTGCGCTGTAATTTTCCATATCCAGAACTGCTCTTTTCAATGACATCTTACTCAAAAACAGCGGGATGTTAACAGGTACCACTTCAGTTTTGATATTGCTATGTGTGTTGCCAATCTTAGATGGTATCTTTACCTTTTTGAAAGAATACACCACTTTTCCATCTCCAAACTTGAAGGGCCTGTGACTTTGTATTTCAGTTTTTCCTCACTGGCTTTTTCTTTTCTGACACACTAATGTAGTTGTCCAGCCACTCCTGTCCACATACGGTCTTAGTGCAAGCAGTGTCTATTATAGCTGAGCAAAAAACATTCAGTCATGAATATTTCTACATCTGTTGGTGATTCTTTGGTGTACAAGGTAATGTTACACTCTTCCACTTCTGTCTTATCATCAGCTATTTGGACACTCTCACCTTTGTGTAGGCAATCTTTGGCCCAATGAATCATGCTTTAGCACACTGCACATTTTGATCCGAACTTATCCACCGGGTTTGTACCAGGCTGTGGAGTTTTGGGTTTGGCTCTCTGTTGTCACGATTTGCCTTTTTGTCATCGTTGCTCCGTTGCAAACACAGATTCTTGACTAGAGTTTATTCCCTCTGTAGTGACACTTGTTTTCTGCCAAATATCCTCTTCAGTGCGGACTTCATAGAGTGTGTCCAGCAACGCTAAAATTGCATCGGGTAGCTCCATTTTGTACTTTCTCATACTAGAATACCCCTGCTAAATCAATAATATAATCCGCCATGGACACATTTCCATCTTTCAGAAATTCGGTTGCGGTCAAATTCAGTGTGTGCTTCATAGATCTGGTCTTTTTCTTCTTTTTCTCTTCTTTTAGGAACAAATCCTCAAGTTTCACAAGCAAAGTGACCATTCCAGTGTCTTTATTTAAATCATCTACAGGTATTTCCTTCTCTCGCGCTCTACCTGATAGCGCCAAAGCCACAGCGGGAGCCTGTTTTTTCTTCTCCAAATCGGTAACTCTGGTCCAAATGGCGACTTCATTTTTCCAGCTTTCGTAGGGTTTTCCTTCTTCAAATGGAGGCAGAACTCTGTAGTTACTAACCATCCTCTGCTACCAGTGTTAGTCTAAATAATAACTCCACGTTTAGTTCAGGCAGATTTATTCAGTAACCGCCGTGTTCACGTGCACTGCAACAACAGCGACTCCCTCTCCTCACAGACAGGCATGTAACAAGTGCAAAAGGGAGCTGTAGGGCCCCCTAGTTGTGAGGCAGATAAGGTAAACATAAAAACAAGAGCTAAACTGCAAGTCAAGATTTATGGAATTATGTAGTAAAGGAAAAATTAAATAACTCAAGCAAACATTTTTAAAATATTTTATATTAAAATCCTCACAGTAATCACCCTTTGCTTTGTTGACAGTGCTGCAAACCCTTCTGTCATTGAGCTTCATGATGAAGTCTCCTGAAATAGTTTTTACGTCACCGTTGTGCCTTGTCAGGGTCAGAAATGCCAGAAGTGCAAAGCAGTGTTCAAAGTTGTTTTTTTTTTTTTTTTTAAATCTAAAATCTATCTAAAATCTCAAAAAGTAATTTAGCTATTTTTGTTTGCTACATTCCATACATGTCCATTCTTAGTTTTGATGCCTTCAGTGAGAATTTACAATGTAAATAATCATGGAAATAAAGAAGACAATTAAATGAAAAAGGGCTGAATCAGTACACTAGTTACTGCTTACTGCCCTGTTTGCATGGATTTAAAAAAATAGAAAATCCAAAAGGAAATAATCTTTTTAATACTATTCGATTACCCTTTCTGTAGCCTCATGCATATACATTTTGCACAATATAATGATCAATTATACAAAGTGGCATTCTCCTGCAAATCAAATATTCAGACAGTATTTTAGACTGTGCATTCATCCGTCTGACCCCTTTTTGTTGACTAAACGGTTACCCACAATCCTGCTGTTGTGTAGTGCAGGTGTAGGCCTCACACGGACTGTTCTGGAAAGGGTCAGGTGAGAGGGGTCTAAACAGAGCATTCATACATTCATACAGGGGCCACAGCCTGTTGGATCTGTTATTTGGCTAGAGCAGAGTTACTACAACAATCACTAGCTGTAATGACACTGCCCACCCCTCCAAGACAATATATTTAGTTTTGAAATGTTTGCATATCTTTAATTTTGAATACAATACATCATTCACTTCTTAGTCTACCTTGTGCCTGTCCCAAACTTGGCTAAGTGAATTTGGGTACATCAGAGGGGGCATGTGGAGACTTAATATGACAAATTAATATGCATAGATTGTATGCCCAAATGGGAAAAGACAAAAGTAAAGAAACACATAATTTATAGCAACAAACAAAACAGCTCACTCATAAGCACCTACTTCAGAGATAGGAGTTTGCATCAAAAGACGCTGTGCCCAGTGGACAGTAGAGGTGACTGCTGGGACATAGTGTTATTTGTGCTGACTGTGCAATTTGTCCTGTGTAATACTCAGGAGGGGCAGGTGAATTTATATGCAGGTGGTGATGTGCCTGCAGACTTTGTCCAAACTTTGGTGGAGTTTCTATAAATCTCACATTTTCACTGCAATGTTACTATTCCTCAAAGCACACAGAGTAACTGTGTAACCACTGTGGGTTGCAGGTTGTTTGTTACGTCCTATCAATCCACATTTCTAATCGGCCTGAGGGTCCCACATTCCCCATGTGTTTTATGCTTCATAAAACAACAAACTCGAGATAGAGATAAAGTAAAGCTGTGAGACAATACACAAAGAAGAGAGAAAGAGAGTACATGCAGTGTTGGCAATTATTAGTAATCATGCACACAAATCTGAAGCATCATTCAAAAATAAAATTGTACATTGCAAAAAATACCCTAATGATCATTTTAAACATGTTTGCCAGGGTTCAACATCCAGTCCAGAGCTACAGACAATGGCCAAAACCCATTATCAAGGGATTTTGCCATGATTCACCAGGTATTTCTCTAAGCAAGGCAAGTATGAGTTATAAATTGAACTATATTCGTATTTCAATATGGAGTCATTACTAAAAGCCTAGTAACATTTGCTATGCTCTTCAGATGTCAACCACAACTGAAAATGGGATGGGAGGGGGCACAGCCAGAGAGAAAACATACAAAAAGGTAAGCTCCACTTGTAACTTTATTACTATTTACTAACCTCTATTTCATATTCTGCAGTGAAAAAGTTTCATACGCCAGTGGTTTTTTGTATCATGTAATCTTTCTAAAAGTACTTTTGCAGCACAAATGTTGTGAACCCTTTCATAGAGCTGCCATGAATCAAGTCCTGCTTAGTCCTGTTTACTTTTTACTTAAGATAGCTTCACTTATTTACTGCGCTGCATGTAACCATTTCCCTCTACTGCTGTTAGTCAAAGGTCAAAGTTTAGACCCTAACCAAAACATAACTACTCTGATATGCCATTTTTGTAGTTGTTTAATGAGTAGCTTTTGGATTAAATGTGATTGTGTTACATTCTTTTTTCCTATTGATTACAATGTGTTTTATAAGTAATACTCAAAAGAAAAATCTACAAACTATGAAACACATCTATATTCTCAATCTACCACAAATAACCTTCACATCCACTATATTAATTTTACCTGCCTCATCTCATTTATACTCTACTCATGAGTTTTAGAGTGATTAAAAATGGGCAGTTACCAATTACATATTCAATCAATCAAACAATCAAACAATATTTATAAAGCGCTTTTCATACACATTTTTTAACACAAAGCGCCTTACAGTGATTAAGGATTAGAAGATTGACTTTTATTGATCTCACGCAGGAGAAATTGTTTCTACATATATTCGAATATATGTATAGAGAATGTTGTGTTATGCATATTATTTATAATATTATTTCAGTATGCCTCCTGCTATATAATTTGGGTTGTGCCCAGTCCAGACGCATGTTTGGTCTCTGATTTGACTTTCAAGAGAAGAAGAGATGCAAAAAAAACAACAACAAGCAAACCACTATATATCATTTACACAGCACTAAAACATCTTCATTTCCTAGACCACGTCATCAGCCTTAAAGGGGGCCATTCAGTTGGGCATTGGCTACACAGTGGGCAACCTGACCTCGAAACCTGACAGAGATGTCCTTATGCAAGACTTCTATGTGGTGGAGAGTGTTTTTCTGCCAAGGTGGGTGCTTTGACATACGTTAGAACATAAAGGACCAGTCGAGGTGTAATGCAATTTATAATCCCTGTTGAACCAAGGTCTCCTCCCTCAGAAACAGGGATGATGTAACTAACAAATCAAGGTTTTCACTAAACTATGCTTATGTAGCAACTGAGTTCATGAATAAGTAGGTTATATAGTATGCGTCTGTACTGTTTTCTGATCATGTATGCTTTTACAAAACTTCATATTTTTTGTTTTGCTGTAATTGATATTCACTTTCGTACTTATCGAGGAGGAGAATATTGTGAATTTCTCCACTTATCTTTTATCTAAAAATACAGTATCTGCCTTGTTAACAGATTGAATGTAGAAAATCTAAGTTTTACATAAAAAAAGCTGTAGAGGATTATCCTACCACCAGGAACTGCAAAACAAGCTTAACATGGGCCTCCTACAGTTGTGGCAATGTGTGTTAGATTCATCTTTTGGAACTGTCTGCAAAATTACATCAGTAGCTTAAAGAAAGTCTTTATATAATCCACCACAGACAAGGAATTCTTTGAAAGATGAATATACATTTTTGACAGTAGTGACTCAACAGGCGTTGGATTTAAAACAGCGCTAAAAGAAAAAAGGAAAAGGAAGTGTGTCTCCACCTCAATATGCAAACCATATGGCTTATGCAAACTTGTGCTTGGCATGCAATGGCAGTTTTTATTGCCCAGTTCCTTAGCAACAGCTAAATAAAGAGTATTGTTTGGTCAATAAATGGTGAGCCAAAAACCTTCACCTGTATTTTAACAATCTATTGGAGGACCATTATATAATTGAACAAGTTCTGTTCCATTTTCACTTAAGACTGATAAACCCACAGTGAAATAATCAAATATAGTTACATAAACTACTCAAATATGACACTGCAGAGTTTCTGAAGAAATTACAAAAAAAAAAAAAAGGCATTTGACACTGTGTGAAGAATCCCTCTGTCGTCCAGGTCATGTCAGGCATTTGACACTATTTTCCTTCCCATCTGGCTTTTCAGTTATTGGTTTTAGAACAGTTAAGAAATTGCAGTATATTTTCAATGTGTCTCCTCAGAGAGTGGTGCAAGGATAGAGATGGCTTTACACTTTTATGTCTGACCTTCCCTCCATCTCTGCTTCTGTGGTCTCTCTCTGGGACTTCGCCTGGTTGTTTATCCTGTCAGTACACTTTTAGATGACGGTATTTGTCGCAGATCACTTGTGTATCTTTGACAACAAACGCACAGCCAGTTGGTTTCCTGATTAGATTGAATCGCAACAGTCCTACTGTTGTGTGTTGGGAAATGGTTACCAAGAGATTGTAGTGCCAGCATGAGCAATCTGCTACTAATAGAGGCTAACTGTATCTCAGTGTTTTGGCTTTTGCTTATGTTAAACAGAGCAACCAACATTTCTCTGTATTGTAATTGGAGGTTTAGTGTTACAGTGTAAGGCAAGACATGTCTTGTGTCAGAAAATAAGACGCCCTCAAAACAACATGTAACCTCATTACCCAGAAATATTGCCAGAGATTTAGAGCAACTCTCAAAACAAAACCTTGATTGGCCCAGTTTCTTGCAAATAAGGTCAAAACTGGATAACATAATCATCTGTTCAAACTGGTTTCAACATTCAACATTGCATGACAGTTAATGTGTTATCTTTGCTCTTGTCTTTCTGGCCCTTGGCTTTTTGGCGGGTTTTGATTTAGTCCAGACCATGTAATCGGATCCATCTTTAGTCTCCAGGCGAAAAACTCAATACAGGACAGTTTGTCACTAGTCAAGTATAGGTTCCCATAGATGCCTTTAGAGTATAATGCTCACACCTGGGTGGAGTAAGTCACCAATACACGGAGGTACAATTCTTTCATATATAGATTTAGCCTATGTGTCATGTTTATGCCATGTACTGAAAAAAAGTATGTTTATTTCTTCATTCTGCTCATTTATTGCTTATGATTATACATTTTAAAAGATTTTTTTTCAGATTAAACTAACCATTAAACCAGAATAATCAATAATATACCTGTTTTGGCAGTGAGGGAAGCAACCTGACCCCAGCCCACCATTACCCTGATTTCCGCTTCAAGACATACGCTCCTCTGGCCTTTCGCTACTTTAGAGATCTGTTTGGAATCAAACCAGACGACTACCTGGTAAGATATATATAATTCACCCTCTCTAAACAAATTGTCACTAATTTGAACAGTCACAATTTGAAAAGGTCCAAGGCCTGGGTGTAGCTTTCCTACATTCTTTGATTGCCTTGAAGCTGGAAAAGTGCTATATAAAAATGTGACCATTTACCATGAATTGAAAAATTAATAAATTGGACTGAAGTTGAAATATAGAAACCCATGCATTGAAAGTATACAGCCTACTTTTTCGCGTTTTTACCCTCAGTAAAATGAGCTTATGTGTGGGTTCGTACAGGTTTGTACAGACAGCTCCTATCAAATCATAATGGATGCACTGTACAAACTCAAGTAATGGAGTTGCTCTTATTATCCATAGAAGCTGTGTTATATAAGGATTATCTTTTCCTCACAATAAATTACATTACCTACATATTTTGAAATGTTGGACTCTCACTATAAAGAAAAATGAAAGAAGCAAAGGGACCATTAGTGGACCCTGAAGATGGGTTAATTTGGACAGACACAAACCTCTGGTTTTAATTAAAAAGACAAGCACAACGCATAGCCAGCGTACGCACAAGGCTAATGCATGAAGTGCTGACGTGTTTGTGTGCACAACTCAAGGTGACTGCAAATATTGATTGAAGAAGGCAAGGGCATCTCCACTGTTTTTTCCTTCCTGTTGTAATTATTGAATAACCCGACTTATTTAGTCAAGTTATGAAAGTTTCTGAATTAGATCAATATCTGTTTTGTTTATATCTATATCAATCTATACTTTAAAAAAAAATTAGTTACATAAATAAAAAAATAGAAACTTTAGAATTGGATTACTGTTACAAGGTCTGTTACAAGGTCTACAGGATACTTTTATGTGTTTATGAAATTGGTATAGTTTATAGTTTGTGTCCTTGTTTAGACCTGGCTTTGACTTAGTTCTGTCTTGATTTAAGAAGGTATATAATGTGCCTTTGTGCCGTCAAAGTAAGCATATCTATATATATATATTAGTCCTGTCAATCGATTAAAATATTTAATCGCAATTAATTTCATGAATGTCATAGGTAACTCGCGATTTATCGCAAATTAAGTCCCAGCACGAGTGCGCCCCTAGTACAGCAGGCGTTTGGACAGACAAACACAGTCGCACTAACTGCAGATTACTGGACGTCCCTCAGTAATGGAACTACCTCAGGGTCACATCACATTATTTCACCCACAGTGGGAACTTCAGTCACTTTGACTGTTACGAAGAGAGGCACTTCACTGACACTGTTGAAGAAGTTGTCTCACTGACAATTGTCATGATTTTTAATAAAAAAACATTTGCACAAAAGCAAGGATATCCAGTTTTCTATGTTAATAAGAGTATTAAACAAAAATGTGCAATTGCGAGTTAACTATGATGGTCATGAGATTAACTGCTATAACAAAGTTTAATATGTGTTATGTGTGTGTGTGTGTGTGTGTATATATATATATATATATATATATATATATATATATATATATATATATATATATATATATATATATATATATATATATATATATATATATATATATATATATATATATATATATATATATATATATATGCCCAGATTTCCCTCTCCACCCACATTTCCACCACCCAAGAGACATAGTCCCTGTACCGTGTCCTGACTCTTCCCCGGGTCCTCCCCCTGTGGGACGTACTCGGAATACCTCCCCAGGGAACAGATACCCGAGCAACCTCAGCTGGCTCCTCTCAATGTGGAGGAGCAGTGGCTCTACTCCGAGCTCCTCCCATGTGACTGAGCTCCTCACCCTATCTCTAAGGGTGTGCCCAGCCACCCTGCAGAGGAAACTCATTTCGACCGCTTATATCCACGATCTTGCCCTTTGGTCATTACCCAAAGCTCATGACCATAGATGAGGGTAGGAATATAGTACATTGAGACCTTTTCCTCCCATCACTCGTGAACAAGACCCCGAGATACTTAAACTCCCCCACTTGAGGCAGGACCTCTCCATCCACCTGGAGAAGGCAAGCCACCTTTTTCCGGTCGAGAACCATGGCCTTGGATTTGGAGGAGCTGATCCTCATCCCAGTTGCTTCACACTCGGCTGCAAACTGCCACAGTGCACGTTGGAGTCCCTGGTTTGATGAAGCCATCAGGACATCATCTGCACACAGCAGAGATGAGATCCTCTGGTTCCCAAACTGGACCCCCTCCGGCCCCTGACTGTGCCTAAAAATTCTGTCCATAAAAACAATGAACAGAACTGGTGACAAAGGGCAGGTGACGGTGGGATTAAGGAGATCCTGAAATTATTCCTTCAACCGGCCAATGACAGTCCCATTTGAGGTCAACAGCTCTCCACCCGCACTGTAAATAGTGTTGGTGAAGCACTGCTTCCCCCTCCCGAGGTGTTGGACAGTTTGCCAGAATTTCTTTGAGGCCGACAGATAGACCCTCCTGTATGACCTCTCCAAATACCAGCCCCGAGTTTTTGCCTAAGTGACTTCACAGGCTGCAGCATGCTTAGCTTGATGGTATCTGTCAGCTGTCTCGAGAGTCCCGCGTGCCAACAAGGCCCGATAAGTCTCCTTCTTCAGCCTGACGGCATCCCCTACTTCTGGCATCCACCACCGGATTTGGGGATTGCCGCCACAATAGGCACCAGAGACCTTGCAATGCAGCAGCATTGACAACAGAGGTGGAGAACATCGTCCGCTCCTCAGTCTCCCCTGGGATCTGGGAGAATCTTTCTCTGTGGTGTGAGTTTAAAGTGCCACTGATAAAGGGCTCTACCAGACATTCCCAACAGACCCTCACGATACGCTTGGGTCTGCAAGGTCTTTCCTGCTTCCTCCTCTGCCAGCGGATCCAACTCACCACTAGGTGGTGGTGGTCTCTACACCTGAGTGTCCAAGACACGCGGCCAGAGGTCAGATGACGCAACGACAAAGTCGATCATCAACCTCCGGCCTACGGTGTCCTGGTGCCACGTGCACTGATGGACTGATGGTTGTGCTGGAACATGGTGTTCATGTTGTTCATGGACAAACTGTGACTAGCACAGAAGTCCAATAACAAAACACCACTCGGATTCAGATCAGGGAGGCCATGCTTCCCGATCACCCCTCTCCAGGTGTCACTGGTGTTTCCACGTGGGCGTTGAAATCGAAATATATATATTGTTCTAAATACAATTTTTAATGAGAAGGGAAAAAAACATTTTAATCTTAAGAGTTATTTTGCATAATATCTCTAAGTTACAACCATATCTAGTGCATAGTCCTGGTTTAGACCTTTTTCCACAATTTGAATTTAACAGACTTTAAACAGCCTTTACTTACTGTTCATAGTGCAAATAGTCCTAATTTGGGCCCAGTTTGGTCCTTGCTTAGAACCTACTTTAGTCCAGAACCTGGTTTAGTCTAGTTCTTAGTAAACTCTAAGAACTACAGCTCTGCCTAACTATCACCTTATTTCACGGTTTGACTTTTGACACACTTAATACAGTAAAGACACCTTGTTGATGTGTAATACAAATGTTTAAAGTACTACGTAAATGTTTATTTGTGTTTTTCATGTTGTAGTACTCCCTTGTGAATGAGCCCCTTATTGAGCTGACCAACCCCGGCGCCAGTGGCTCCCTCTTCTACCTGACCAGTGATGACGAGTTCATCATCAAAACCGTCCAGCACAAAGAAGCCAAGTTTCTCCAGAGATTATTGCCTGGATACTACATGGTGAGACACAGTGATGAATTCTGCTCAACCATTTTGAGGACTTTTTACCCTTGAAGACATATATTATTCTGTTTTCACGTATTAGGTATTATGGTCTAATTTTTCAGCATTCTGAAACTCATGGATAAATATGAAGATATTTCTTTGTATTGTTTTTCTTATTATTTAGACCAGTGGTGCTTAATTTTAACTTTTTTTCCAGTCACAAATGTATAATAACAATCACTGACATTTGCAACTCCCAAACATTAAGAAACAGGCTGCTCACATTATTATGAGGGACTGTTATTAAAGGTCCCATGGCATGAAATTTTCACTTTCTGAGGTTTTTGAACGTTAATTAGCTCCCCTACCCTGTTTGGGCCCCTTCCCATGGCTAAAAGTTGCGAAATGTGTAAACTGAGCATTTGCGATCCTTTTCCGCGTTTGAAAAAAATACAGCCCAAAGGGGCGATTCTGAACAAGGGAACTTTCTGACGTCACACTCAGGGAAAGGTTTCCACCCCCCGTCTGGATGTCTACCCACCGTCTCTGGAAATCACACCCAGAGAGTTTGGACCGCGAATGAGCTACGCAATGCAAGATGCGCTTTTTTATTTGCCTGGAGACACGTGAGAGTGTTTCCAGGCTCGGATGTCCTTTATCCGAGCCTCCGAACTTCTGAAACAGCAGTGGTTTAATTTTATTTTCTGTGGAAATGTGTGTTTTTTTTTTAATGGAAAGCGTTTCATATCTTCCTCCGCTCTTAAAACAGGGAAGTGGGGCAGGCGCACCAGCGCTCCGCTAATCCAGGAAAAAGCGGAGCGTTTGGCCACAACCCACCCGCTGCACTGGCCTGTCTCTGTCCTCCTCATTTGCATTCAAGCAATAACACCCAGAATAAAGCATTTCAGAGACATATTTAGCCTCATGAAGACAGTCAGAGTCATATCTCATGCACTGAGGTTTGATTTTGAAGAAGGATTCATTTACAGTACAGTGGTACCTCACCTTACGAAATTAATTCGTTCCAGAAGTGGTTTCGTAACGTGAATTTTTCGTAAGTTAAATTGCTATTTCAATGGAAAAAGCCTGATTCGTTCCAAGGCCCCGATCCAAGTTTTTTTTTTATAGTGTAACTTTTTTTATAGTGTAACATTGTGTTCTGTGTAGAGACTGTAGACCCAGGACTAAACGTGGACTATACCAGGTCTAGACCAAGATCTAAACCTGGACTAAACCTGGACTAAACCTGGACTAAACCAGGACTAGACCAGGTGGATTAAAGAGCCGCGTGCGGGTCTATTTCCTGGTTTCGTTTCGAGTCACGGCGGAGGCGAGCAGCGAGGGGGACCGCACGTAGTCTGAGCGCATGAACGAGACCCTTGCTCAAACCGTGCCTCCTCTAGACCTCCTCTAGACCTCCTCTAGACCTGGTCTAGACCTGGTCCTAGACCTGGGTCTAGACCACCGCGGCTCTTGCATGCGTTCGTTCATGCGCTCAGACTGCGTGCGGTCCCCCTCACTGCTCGCCTCAGCCGTGACTCGAAACGAAACCAGGAAATAGACCAGCCCGCGGCGCTTTAATCCACCTGGTCTAGTCCTGGTTTAGTCCAGGTTTAGTTCAGGTTTAGTCCTGGTCCAGTCCTGGTTTAGTCCAGGTCTAAACCTGCTGGCAGCCCCGCGCCGGGTCACACGTGTCCGCGCGCAGTTTTCTCCCCCCTCCCCCCACACTTCACTATTAATGATTTTGTTGAAAATCTATGAAAGTTTGAGTGTTTAAACGAGAGACAAATGTGAGAAAAGTTTAAATTCAGTCTGAGAAAAGCGTATAATGTGTGTAGCTGAGCGCGCATTATTTGAATTTTTGAGATTTCGCGTTTCGTAACTTGAATTTTCTTTTCGTATCTAACGTCTTTAAGGACTACAGATGGAAATTAGCATTCTGCTAAATCTGGTGCAGCCATCTTTTTAATGTACCTGCACATTGTCCTTCAAATAAACAAGTAAATAAATAAATAAATAAACGTGAAGGCGTTTCGTAACTTGAAATTTTCGTTTGTTGGGTCTTTCGTAAGGTGAGGTACCACTGTATTAGGGAACCATTAAGGTGCCATATAAAAGCATCAAGAAGTACCATGTCATGGGATCTTTAAATTGATTGATCTTTAATTGATTGATCTTTAATTTGATTTTTTTTTTGGGAGAAAGGCAAAGATAGATTAATAGTAGGGACCAACAAATACAAATCTACTTTTACTGTTGTTTTGTTTAAGCCCAACTGCCAGAGCTTTAATTTATTCCATCTTCTGTAACTCCTTGAAATTGTGACCACCAAATTGAAAACCATTGATTTAACTGAACTCAACTGAACTTACAACGCCCGTGTTGACACAGATACGTATTGTTTTGCCTTCATTTCGTTCCTACTTTACACAAATCCAGTTACGCTGTGTACTATGAATACACTATAAATATATTCAAATATCAATATCAAACTGATATAGTACACTAGATACAGGAAAAGAAGGAATGTACAAAGTATTATTCATTTATACATATTGGCTATGACCCACTTTGAAGCAACACACACTTTGTTTGATGACCTCAGCTGTTCTTTTTTTGTTTACATTTACAGTTTATTATGTAGGCTGTTTGAGATTCATTTATTTTTTAAATTTAGATGTCATCTAGTTAGCTGGTTAGTTAGTTTATTTGCCATTTGTAGTTAAAACCACAATGGAAAAACATGTGCAAAAAGCTCAGAGTGCACCATGAGACATTAAAAACACCCACATGGCCACAATATTACGGGCAACATGTTGACTCTATGAACAACGATGAGAAGAGAGATGAGAAGTCGCTACCTTTGTTTATCAGTTCTCCAAATTTAACATTAACTGTTGAAAAGAAGAAATCCAAGCCATTTTCTTCTTCCTTTTTTCTTTCTAATGTTTGTAAGTAAAGTTTTTCCACTGTGATCCTGATGAGCACCTTACCTGAACTTTGATCCAATGAAGCACTCATCTTCGCCTAACATCAACCATATATGTCCTTTTTACCTCACAGAACTTGAACCAGAACCCCCGCACTCTGCTGCCAAAGTTCTACGGCCTTTACTGTATCCAATCAGGAGGCATCAATATCAGGTTGGTGGTAATGAACAATGTCCTGCCTCGATCTGTGAAAATGCACTACAAGTACGACCTGAAGGGCTCCACATACAAAAGGAGGGCGTCCCGTAAGGAGAGAGAGAAGTCCTGTCCCACATACAAAGACTTGGATTTTCAGGACATGCATGAAGAGGGCCTTTACTTCGACACAGAGACGTACAACAACCTGATGAAGACTCTGCAGAGAGACTGTCGTGTAAGTTTAACACTAAATTACTCTAATAGCTCTTAAAATGCATGTGACAGGTTTTCAGGGTTTTTTTATTGTATTATTACTTGGTTTGATGGGATAGTATCTAAATATTTTTCATAGTTTTACATCAGTCAAGTGTGAGTTTGTGGGGAGAAGGTTGAGAAGAAAAGTACAGGAAATTACGCTTAGTTGAATGGGAATACCTCTGCCTATGTCATCAGCGACAAAAATGTCATCATTGAACAATTTTTCCTGACTTAATCTTAATTTTTAAATAATTTATTTATTAATTTACTAAAATAGTTGTTTATTGTTTGCCTCTTGTTACCAGTATGAGTGCTAGGCTCTTGAATTACCTCTGCATATGTCACAATGCCGCCTATGTCCAACCCAGTAGTGAATTTATAAACTTTACCAAAATAAAAAACAGAAAAAGCTAAATATATATAGTCATCTGCATTTTAAATGGCCCCAGCACTTCTACACATATCAGACTATATAGAGGCATATAATCTAGGCATATCAAGCACCACATGCTTTTATGTTATCTGTCATATGAAGAGCTCAGAAGCCTTTGAACTTAAACTATAGGAATGTAGAATAACAACAGCTAGAGACTTAAGCTTTTTTTCCCCTTTGGTTATGAAAACGTATAGACATGAGATGTATTTTAATACTTAGCCTGGGACATCAGTAAGTTAATATAATAATAAATGTAATAATACAATATAATAATATATAATAATACCTGGACGACTGAGGGACTCGCATAATAATAAATGGCCTAAAGTGTAGGGTTGTAAAAAATATATTCTATTCAATACTAAAACTAGTATCAAAACTAGATACAGTTTTGAGGTATATATGCAATACAGTGAACCCTCGTTTATCGCGGGGGTTAGGTTCCAGAAATAGCCCGCAATCAGTGAAATCCGCGAAGTAGGACAATTTTATATTTTACAATTATTCTACATGTTTTAAGGCTGAAAACGCTTCACCAGACACATTATACACCTTTCTGAGACTGGTATTAACATTTTTCTCTTGTTTAAACACTCAAACTTTTGTAGATTTTCATTAAAATATATTAATAGTGGGGGGGGGGCACGTGACACGCGGACACGTGCGCGCGGACACGTGCGCGCGGACACGTGTGTTTGTTTTGGTACCACATATCCATGCCATGTGCGAAAGTCGAGTGGAAAGTGACCTGGATATCATTTTGGGCAAGACTCAAGCCAATGCTAACAGTGCCAAACCGCTAACAGACGCCTCTGAGCACCAGTCCTCACCACAAGACCAGGTAAGACCAACCTGCGCTCACAAGAGTTGGTTGCATTTCACCCCGGCTCCAAAATCAGACCGCTATCAATGCGTCGCCAATACGCCAATACTCCACAGCTCTCTAGGACGGGGTCGGGTTCATCCTCTCGGCGTGACGGGGAAGAGCCACTGTCTCCTCTGTGCGCGCGAGTGTCCTCCCCCCGCTGCGGGCTCCCTCGAATGCGGCTCTCCCCGGTGCGGCTCCCCCGGACGCCGCGCGGCCAGGCGCCAGGCCCGTCCATGTTGATTCTTGGCTCTTCCATGGTCCGGCTCGCACTCAGTCTCTTCCATGGCTCGTGCAAGTAAACAAAGGCCACACCTCCTGTCACCCAGGCGCTCTCGTGAAGGACATCTGAGACTCTGTCCCTACCACCCTGCGTGACCATCCCTGGTCTAGACCTGGTTTAGTTCTGGTTTAGACCTGGTTTAGTCCTGGTCTAGTCTCTTAGCTAATCAGGGCGCAGGACAGAATGTTACACTGTAAAAAAAAGTTACACTATAAAAAAAAATGAAAAAAAAAAAAAAAAAAATTGGAAAAAAAAATCCGCGAAACAGCGAGGCTGCGAACAGTGAACCGCGATACAGCGAGGGTTCACTGTACATTGTATTATATGTTTTTCAGAAGTAGTATGAATGTTTTTTTGTTTTGTTGTGTTATCAAATTTAATATTGAGTATCATATTGAGTCAGACATGTTATTATTGAATGCTTTTACAGACGCATTAACTTACACAATAACAGTTATGCGGTGACCAAATGTGATTAAGACAGATGTTGGAGCAAGAAATACCTGGTTTAAAAATAAGCTTGTACATTTTCTTTAATTTTGGCTCTGATGCTCATATGCGGGATTGTTGCAGTTCCTGTTTAGTTTTGTTTTTTTACCTGCCAAATGCTTTTACCGGTAACAGTGCTCAGAATGAAGGATCTAGGGCAGCCCAAGCACTGCTGCATTGCATATCACTTTCCTTCCTTTACCAGTGAGGTCATCTTCAAACTGAGAAACAGAAAACAATGAAAACTGCAGTGGACAGGAAACACCCATTTACAGTTAAATTAGGCATGATGATATGGCAAAAGTGTGGTGGATGATGCTTACTGAAAGAATTTAAGAAATTAACTGTAGACTGCTGGTTTAGTCATTTTTTGTCCTGAAGTCAGTCATGATAATAAAATTTAAAACTAGGCTGATTCTCAATACCGAGTTATATACCACAATTTTAAGTATAATATTCTGTCCTTTGTTGTTAAACAATTTCAATTTGGTTCTTGACAAGCCATATATTTTTATGCTGTTAGGTTGAAGAGTTTGAGGATAACTGACATATGACAATGTATAATAGCTTTTGCCTGTTGCACTTCTAAATACATTACAGACTCCATGGCAGGTTAATGGTGTTTAGACTGAAAGCCCCCTGTGTTGTAATCCCATTATTTCCACTTGATGTGAAGTAATTATGATCATATTATACTTCATCTTATGCTACATCTGACCAGACTGTGACTGTGTCTGTAAAAGGTGTCCCAGATGCCCTGTCACATAATGCAGGCCTATTATCTAACAGTCTAACAAGCTTTATTATAGCACCATGTTTTCCCTGTTTTAGGTGTGGGAAGAGAAGGACCTTTGATAGTCCAATGCTTCATACTTTTTATCAGTTACAATTGATTTATTGTAAGGATGTTATCTGTAATTATTAATGTATTACATTGCATTGTATTGTCTGTTAGTTAAGCAATTATCTGGTCTTCATATAAAACACATGCTTTCAATTCTGGTTATTTTTTATTTACTGTGGAGATAAATTTGATGTACGAGGCTTCCTTTCCATTCCATTCCATTCCGTTCCAACTGTCGCTTTCCCACCTGCATTTTCTGGGAAGCCTTTGTTATTGTTGAGACTTAAATGTGCACTGTGTAATTTTTTTTGGTGGAGGGTCTGCCATGTGCTTGTCTCCATGGTTATGTTATAGCTTTGCCTAGGATGTTTCACAGTATGGCATTAAACTAATACTGTATGCCTGACATGTATTCAATTATAGAAGTTTTTATTTCTCAAAATTCCCTCAAAAACATGCATTATTACTGTGAGAAGGGCCCTCTTCTCCACAGATCTAACCCGTAACTTGGCCTGGTGATGTGGCTGCTTGTCTCCATGGGGATAGTTCAATTAAATGCCATGCTGTGGAACATTCCAGAAAAAAACAATAACATTTACATGGAGTCAAGCAGGTGGCGGACCCTCTACCAGAAACGTTACTCAGTGCACGTTTAACCTTTAGCAATGTCTAAATCTTTATTCATTTTATATATTTTCACTTAATAAATTCTCAAACTAGGAATGTGCTTAGTCATACTTTAGAAAATTACAACATATATATTTTTACCTGTAAAACATCCACTATCTCTACATTTGGTAACCCATGTTCATGTTCTGTACTTTTACCTTTTAATATTACGCATTGAAACACATTGGGGCTTTTACCCTCTGTAGTCAGACAATTTGTTTTTGTCACAGCTTCCTGCGCTCTCCACTTGAGCGGGAAACAAAGTGCCCTCTAAGCACAATCTTTTTCCATGAGTAAGCAGCTAACCCCATCACCCCACTAGAAGCTGTGAATTACTACACACAGGCAGTCACATGTGTTATAATGGGGTTGAGCACAACATGAAGACAAGGTGATATATATACTGCAGTGTGAATCAGTTCAGAATTGGTTGAAAAGTATTAAGATTTCAGTGGGAATTCTATAGGATATGTATCTATGAAGCCATGACTTAATGAATGGTGGTACATAGCCTATATCATACTTAGAGGTGACATCATGCTGGGGGTGTATTTCTATGGCACAATGTTCATTAGTTACCATGGTGATACAATGCACACATTAGCAATAACTACCACAAAAGTTTTTAGATTGTCTGAAAACTCAAGAAAAAAATACAAAATGGATTTAAAAAGCACAGTTTCAGGAGACTGTGATCAATATGAGCGTTCATAGTCCTGTTTATATGACTGATTTCACTGGTCTACACATTATTGGACTCGATCTGCTTCCGAAATAAAAGTGGCTAAATCTCATTTATATTGATAAGATGAACTGAAAACTGTGCTGGTTAGCTAATGTATTCAAGATATTTAATGATATTGTTTTACATCAAAATCACATCTGTTTATACAATAGATTTAGGCATTTTTGCTTAAAAATAATATTTATATTTTGAAAATATTTAACTTGCACTTCTTTATCCGTCAAGAAATAAACAAGAAACATTCTTTTCTTGATGAGCCACTGGCAAAGATTAGTTGCACATGTGTTACAACAATAATGTGGAGCCCAACTTTTGTCCCGATCTCCAACTTTGCAACCAAAGTAATGGTGGTATGCCTTTTTATCCACTGCAGTTATGTTGTGCTTTTGTGATGCAAATGTCACTTCACCATAAACATAACAGGTTATCTGGGTTGTTCACACAATTTTGAGGCATCTCTCTTATGTGAAATCCAAAAATATTTTATGTTAAAACTGTATAGACATATTAAAATGAATGTATTAGAATGTGCAGACAGGCTTTCAGATAGAACTGGTTGCTTGTAGACACACTGTACCTTCTGATAAATTACAGTTTTTGCCTTATTTTGCATAAACTTCCTATTTTGACCCAATACTATATCTTGAAAACTATAGCCAATCAGCACTTTTGACTTACTTTTTCTTTATTAGTGACCTAAACCAAGAAAAAAATCACTACTTTTGTTCTGGAAGCATTTTGCTTGTAGACCAGTGTCAACAAAAAAGTGAGAGTGACTAACGGAGAAAGTGTTGGCTAATGCGAGCTAGTTTGTGGCTCTAATTTTATGTGTGAGAAACTTATTTAACGGCGCAAATCATCTAACCTGTTGTAGTTCAATCAAAGTCAGCTCTTTATGGTCTGACTGTGTTAGAATAAAGCTCAGATTGAAGTCTAACTTGAGTAACAAAGGTTCAGACAGAGCAGAGCTTACTATTAGCATCCTCCAGGGAATGGTGATAATATCAGCAACATCAAGTATCAATAATGTTAATGCCCTGAGGTGATACCAACTAAAGACTATCCGCTATCCAAATTATAGTAAAAGTTTTTTGTATTTGTGCTTTATTAAACTATTGAATTGATTCATAAACAATTTATTTTCCATGTTGAATGTGGTTGTTAGTTTCATGTGCTGCTGGGAACGGCAAACTGAATGACCATTTTCTTCAAATTATTGATTAATTAAATTATTCATAGGACATTAGCATCAACTTTTGTTTTTCTTGTTCAAATTTGGAGATGTTTTTTCAAATTTAAGATGTGTTTTAATGTGCTTATATTTCTACATTAAAGCCCCAGTGTGTAGGATTCGTGGCTCATAGGTGGATGGTGCTATTGCACTTTCTGTTTTAGCTACGGCAGACCTCGAGGTCCGCGCGCCGCTACTGTATAAATAAAACGCGGTCCCGTTTTTTTTTTTTTTTTTCTCATGAAAACACACATTCCCGATCATGTACCATGACACTCTACACATCAAATGAAACCTTACAGTCTCCTCTTTTTGACTATGCAATTCATTTCCCTGCAAAACAAGCACTCCCCGAGCACATGGGGCTTTTATACGGAAAAGCACAAAACGAGGTTAGCTTACCTTAGAATGCTTTGCACAGGTCAAACTCTGTATTTCACCATAAACTTGCTTTCAATTTGTCCATACGGATCCAGGGAATAAAATCCAGTAAAACAATTTAGTCCAAAACACGTGTTAGATCCATTACGACGTCTGATCCGGCAGCATGCTTGTGTTGTTTACCCAAAACCACGAGCCTTGCCGAAGGCGAAGGCGGAGCCCAAATGTCCTTCTGCGGCTCTCGTATTCAAAATGGCTGCCTCTGCATGGGGAAGATCCCCCTTTTATGTGACTATATCTAAGTCCAAAAGAATACTTTGATTTCATGATGGAAGTGAAAAGGCTTGGAAAACAATGTATTTTTGAATGGGTATCTTCAGTTTCAGTAATTAACGGGTAAAAATCTTACACACTGTCCCTTTAAAATAGTCAGATGTTTTGCTTGGGAGTTTGGTCACAGATTGCATTCTTGGCTGGCCAGCTGTTATGATAAAAATAGTAGTAAGAAGTTATTGTCTTTTCCGCAAGATTATGTTCAGACAAGGACTAGGCCTGTCACGATAATTATTATATCGATTTATTGTTCAATATATGAAAGGTGGAACAATAGCGTATATTTTGCGGCTCAGTAGTTATCATGTGTACATTTAGGTAGAATAAGTAACTTTTATGGCTAATTATTGGTTCATTCTGCTATTTATTTGTTGCAGCTCGTGCCTTTTGAATGATTCTGTCTATTTAAAAATGGTTTACTGGGATTATTCATACACTGGATATATAAATGGACTTAGCTAACCGGCTGGCCACCACGTTCCAAAGAGGAAGTGTTGGTGGGGGTGCTTCCACTGTTTCCAATGGGAAAATTGTCGCCGCTCTCTCTGATTGCTGCAGTGAGCCCCGTCATTTTGGTCTCAAAATATTTGCAAATAATACGCTCTAAATAATCCTTGCAATTTTATTTGGCTATTTTGTCCATAAAAAAACAAAACAAAAACATAGAGCCTGGCACCAAATTCGCCCCTGTAAGCACTAGTATTGTGAGCTTCATTTGACTGTAGCTGAACGCTATGGGTGACGTCACACTCCCTTATTCCACTTCTTTATACAGTCTATGGGATTATCTTACTTTATTGTTATCATATCAGTGGTATTATGTAGTTTCAGTATCATCATTTATCACAGTATAGCTCTGTAGCAATATATCGCGCTTTGAAATTTGTTATTGTGACAGGCCTAACAAGGACAAGGTAAAAGATTTTTCAGTCTGATGAACAGATGAAGGCATGTAGACATTGTTTTATGTGTGACAGGAAAATGCTGTGTATGCACACTGGTCTCCATTACTCCGCAGCTCCCCTGATACTGCCCAAATGCCAAAACAACACACTGCATTAATAATTCATGAATCCCATAATAGAGTGACTTATAGGGAGTGGTGTGGGTCCATAACATCCTCCTAAGTCTCTATGCAAATCATTATTCCTGTTAAATCTGATTTACTTGGTAGGAAATGCAGTTTAGCTCATTAATCTGCAGGAATAGAAACAAGCACAATGGAGTAATGGGGCAGACATGTGTTGTTGCATAAGACCCAATATTCTTCCACTTTTAATGATAGTTCACTATATATCTGTCTGAACTAACAAGATCCAGTTACAGCAATGAGAATAGTCCAAGAGGGGCTGGTTAAAGTCACTTTAGAATGAGATATATAAGATGCTGTTGTTATTCTTAGAACATGTATATTTTATATTTCAAGGGAACTATGTGTTTTATTTTATATTTTATATTTGTGGCATAGTGTATTGATTAATCAGAAGAATTCAGATCATAACTCTGATCTGAATTCTTGCTGAGTTAACATTTTCTTAAAAGGCCTTTCCAGGAGTAGACAAATGATAAAACAGGCTATACAAGGAAATTATGCGATTGTTCTCAGAAGAACAGATAGCCTGCTGTTATGGTAGTAGATATTAATTTGTGAATACTACATTATTTGAATACTTTAACTTGGTCCAACCGATAATGCTGATAAATTGTAGCAATGAGTATATTTCGAATCAGAACTGGTTGGACTTTTGAAGGAGAAAGAAATGGAAGTACATCATATTAGAGCATTCAAACATTCCTGATTTGTTTTCAGTCTTGGTTCTGTTATTGAGAGGTTTCAGTCTTGTCCTCAGAGTGTCCCTTAATGTGTCCTTGGGCTGTTACATACCCAGATATATTTTAGGGACAATTGTGATGTAGAGGTAGGCAGATTATTCAAATATTGAGTCATGAATGTTGTTTTCATTTTGAAGATCTAATTTTGCTATATTGCAAAACATTAATATTGAGTATATTGTTTATGATAAAAATGATTTAAAAAAAAGAGCTGATAAAAAAAAGGTGGTAAATTTCCTATTAAGCTTAATTGATATGTCTGCGCTGCGATTTACAGTCAATGTTCTGATATTTATATGTATATTTAAACCAGGGGTCAACAAACTTTTTTTCTCTGGGGGCCACATTATCGCTCCGGACTGTGATGGGGGCTGGGGTCGGTTAGGCCGTATAACAGAATTGTATGACCCAGACCAAAATGACCACCAGCAGGCCTCATTGTGTAGCAGAAATTAATAGCCTGGCACAGCCATCAACAATACTATATCAACACATAATTCCTGGCACATATTTGTTTATCGTTACTGGTGGTTGGCAAAAGTATTAAGTATTTCACACTTGTAATTCCACAGATATTCCATACATTTATTTTCTAATAACAATAACATCAAGGGTAAGAAATATCTTTGTCTTTTTGTCTTTTTTATAAAGCACTTTTCATACAAAAATGTAACACAAAGTGCTTTAAAGTGATTAAAACCCACTTTTCCTTCCACCCACCGAACCAGCCCCCCACAGCTGCCCGACACCACACAACCAAACACCAAACTAATTAACGCGTTAAACTGACAGCCCTAATAAATATATATACACACAGTGGTACCTCACCTTACGAAATTAATTCGTTCCAGAAGTGGTTTCGTAACGTGAATTTTTCGTAAGTTACGTAGCTATTTCAATGGAAAAGGCCTGATTCGCTCCAAGTTTTTTTTTTTTTTAATAGTGTAACATTTTTTTTTTATAGTGTAACATTGGTTCTGCGTCCTGATTGGCTAAGAGACTAGACCAGGACTAAATGTGGACTAAACCAGGTCTAGACCAGAACTAAACCAGGTCTAGACCAGGTCTAAACCTGGACTGGACCCGAACTAAACCAGGACTGGACCAGGTCTAGACCTGGACTAAACCAGGATTAAACTACCACGTGCCGCTCTTTGCTGGTTTCGTGCGGCTGGTTTGTGGCTCAGGCTTCAAAGGACGCGGTCCGGGCACCGCGGTTCTATCTTGTGCTCGCAGCCCCGGTGCCGGTCGTGCAGACCAGGACTAGGGGTGCTCTTTGCGCGGTGCGTGCTCCTCGCGCGGTGCCATGTTCCTCGCGCTGTGCCGTGCTCCTCGCACGGTGCGTGCTCCTCGCGCGGTGCGTGCTCCGGTGCGTTCATGTCTCCGCGCTGCTTCTGGAGTCGTGTCTCCCCCCACGCTTCACTATTTAATACATTTTGTTGAAAGAGCTAAGAGGCCGAGAAAGGTGCTTTTTGAGCAGGGATAACAGCGGGGCGTGCATCTGAGCGCGCATTATTTGAATTTTTGTGATTTCGCGTTTCGTAACTTGAATTTTCTTTCGTATCTAGAGAAATTTAACGTGAAGGCGTTTCGTAACTTGGATTTTTCATATGTAGGGTCTTTCGTAAGGTGAGGTACCACTGTATATATTTTTTATTGAAAAAAAATCAACAAAATATAGACATGCTATTATTAGGGCTGCCACTTTAACGGGTTAATTAGGCTACGTTCACACTGCAGCCTGAAACGACCCAAATCCGATTTTTTTGCCTCTATGCGACCTGTATCTGATCTTCTAATGACAGTGTGAACGACACAGATCCGATTTTTTCAAATGCGATCCAGGCCACTTGGATATGTGGTCCTAAATCCGATACATATCCGATCTTTTGACATGCGACTGCAGTCTGAACGGCCAGGTCGCATTCATCCGACCTGAGTGTGTTTCCTCCAATGAGAGTGGTACAAGTAGGCGTTCACAAATGTGCACAAACGTTCTTCTCGTCATGCGAAAATAGTATATAAACTCGTATCAGTGAAGCGGCGAAGCACGTAGCAATCCCACCCCTCCTGCCTGTTACTCCGCACCCACATGTTCCTTTCTGCACACGTTGCTGCCACTGCCGCGCAAAACGCTGTGGCCAAAAACCTCGTCCTTCTCCGTCTCCTCCTTAAAACAAATAAGCTGTACATGTTTTGGCTCCGGTACGAAAGCAACTTTAGGCTACTTCCGTAAACATTGAGCGCGTTCGCTGCGTGTGACGTCATCGTGTCCTCCAAGACGCATGCGGGACACTTTTGGGGAGTTTAGCGTTCACACTGAAGATCACATACAATTCGCATTTAACTGGAAATGTGAACGGCCTCGCAAAAAAATCGGATTTCACAAAAAAATCGGAATTGAGCATTAAGCCCTGCAGTGTGAACGTAGCCTTAGATTAATTTATAAAAATTAACACAATTAATTATGAGCGGCAATTCAATGTGCGCATTCTAAATTTGGCATTTGTAGCTTTTGTCAAAAAGAACTTTCCGATCACCGAACGGATCATTTGAAAGATAAACACGTCCGTTCAAGTTCAATTGTTACCGGTGATAGTGCGAGCTTGAGTGCACTTCACCAAACCACCAAACCACGCTCGCAGAATTTGGGAAACGAATGAGCAAAGCGACCACAGAAAAACTGACAAACTCAATCGCAAAGTGGGTTGCCTCTGCCTCTCTCTCTCTCAATCTCTCTCTCACGAGATTAAAATGTGATTCATTAGATTAATTAATTACAAATGCTGTAATGAATTATATATTTTTTTGTTAATCGCCTGACAGCACTAGTTATTATTTTCCAAAAAGTAATAAGAAAAAAAAGGCCATGACAACTTTTGAGGATTGCTTCATAGGGCCAGTTCAAGTGGTGGGGGGTCAGTCAAAGGGGTGTGGTGGGCCGGAGTCAGCCTTAGTTTGCTGACCCCTGATTTAAAGAGTTGTGTGTTTTGGTTTAAATGTATAAAAGATAACCTTTAAAGGTCCCATGGCATGACATTTTCACTTTATGAGGTTTTTGAACGTTAATGTGAGCTCCCCTACCCTGTTTAGGCCCCCCCCCCCATGGTTAAAAGTTGTGAAATGTCTAAACTGAGCATTTGCGATCCTTTTCTGCGTTACAAAAAATCAGAGCTGAAACGGGCGATTTTGAACAAGGCACCTTATTGACGTCAGATCGAAAAAAGAAATGCAAATGCAGTTCCACCCCCGTCTGTCTGTACTCAGCGTCTCTGTAAATCACGCCCAGAGAGTTTGGACTGCGAATGCGCTAGGCAATGCGAAATGCGTTTTTTTATTTGCCTGGAGGCACGTCCGAGTGTTTCTAGGCTCGGAAGTCCTTTATCTGAGCCTCTGGACCTTTGAACAGCAGTGGTTTAATTTTATTTTATGTGGAAATGTGTTTATTTTTCAATGGAACGCTTCAAATCTCTCACCCGTGCAAAAACAAGGAAATGGATCAGCTGTGGGCTTTGAGCTCTGAGCGGAGAGTTTGGCCACGCCCCCACCCTCTACTATTGGCCATCTCTTTTCTCCTCATTTGCATTCAAGCAACAACGCCCAGAATAAAGAGTTTGAGAGAGATATTTATGACTCTTTCTCATCTTATCTCTGTTTCTCATGCACTGAGTGTTGATTTTGAAGAAGGATTCATTTACAGTATTAGGGAACCATTAAAGGTACAGTGTGTAGGATTCGTGGCGCATAGGTGGTGTAGGTACCATGCACTTCCTCTTTTGGCTACGGCAGACCTCGAGGGTCACCCGGGCGCGCCGTAGCGCCGACAGCTCGCGTGCCCGCGCACGAATCGCGCGCCGCTGTATACATAAAACGCGGTTCCCCGTTCACTTTTTTTTTTTTTTTTTTTTTCGCATGAAAACACACAATCCCGATCATGATTCATGACAATCTACACATCAAATGAAACCTTACAGTCTCCTCTTTTTGACTATGCAATTCATTTCCCTGCAAAACAATCACTCCCCGAGCACATGGGGCTTTTATACAGAAAAGCACAAAACGAGGTTAGCTTACCTTTGAAGGCTCTGCACAGGTCAAACTCTGTATTTCACCATAAACTTGGCCTCAATCTGTCCATAAGGATCCAGCGAATAAAATCCAGTAAAACAATTTAGTCCAAAATACGTCTTAGATCCATTACGAGTGTGATACAGCAGCATGCTTGTTTACACGAGGCTCCCCCCTTCCCCCCTCCCCTTCCCCTTCTCTCCTTCGCTCCTCCGCTCCCTCATGCAGCACGGCTGAGCAGCTGCTAGCAGGAGCCGAGGCGAAGGATGAGCCCAAATGTCCTTCTGCGGCTCTCGTATTCAAAATGGCTGCCTCTATATGGGGAAGATCCCCCTTTTATGTGACTATATCTAAGTCCAAAAGAATACTTTGATTTCATGATGGAAGTGAAAAGGCTTGGAAAACAATGTATTTTTGAATGGGTATCTTCAATTTCAGTAATTAACAGGTAAAAATCTTACACACTGTCCCTTTAAGGAGCCATATAAAAGCATCAAGAAGTACCATGTCATGGGATCTTTAAAGCGCCTATACTACACAATTTTCTGATCTATTATAATGTTGTTTCCAAAACACATAGCTGGATTTTTGTTTTGTTTCATTCACACATATTTAACACAGAAACCCTGCATATTTAGTGTGAGTTCTTTTTAATTGAATGATTTTGGTCCTGGAATTGCTCATCTCTACTAGACAAAAGGTAAACGGTAGCTGTTAACTTGAAAAAGGCCACTTCATGACATCACAAGGTGGAACAGAGCATTTTGAGCTTTGGAGATGTAGACAGACTAATAATAAAGGCTATTATAACATGGCTTAAAGCTTGAAAGAGTCAAATGTGTGTAATATAGGACCTTTAAGATAAAACTGTTTCTAAAGAGAACATCTGGATGTATGGAGCCTTTTAAAAAGAAAATATGCAAGAAGAGAAACCATTGGTTCAATACAGAAACTTTGTTGTAATGTTGAGCTTACAAACATGAAAAGTAGAGTTACAAATTTACATGAAGTAATATATCCACAATGGGTTCAGCTTGTCTGATGTAGCACCCAGTCAATCAGTCATGGATAATGCATTACCATGGTCTTTTTTGTTGTTGCTCCCGCTAGAACACTAATGACAACAGTGGCAATGTGGGAAAAAGTATGTGTCTTTTGTTTTTAGTAGTACATTTTGTGCTACATGTACATAAGGTAAATGCATTTATTTACATATTTGACAGGGACAGTGTACATTAATGAACATTCCTGTAAATGTACCAGATTTAGCCAAGAGGCTAGTTTTCATCTGCAGTCCCTGGACAGATGTTAGATTGTCAATCTATCAATATATATCTATCAATATATCAATATATATTTAATAATCGTTAGTAAAACTAATATTACTACTATGAACTAATCAATAATTTGGCAGTTTTTGGCAGTCCTGCTGAGTGAATATGGCCTGCCCCAGTCTGAGTTGTCTGATAAGCATCAATCATGCTGAATAAACGATGATCCTCTTCCAGATCAAACCCAACAGTCGATTCTGTTTTCTCATGAGAGCGGCGTAGACAGGAGACATGCAGTCGCCTTAAGACTCTGAAAGTGGGTGAAACACAGGTCAATGTGTAACACTGTGGAGAAACACCTTGTTTATTTAGCGTCAGCCTGGTTTACACACAGACTTCCTTTGAGGTTTCTAAAATGCTGAGATATACAATTACCTACACAGGTGATGGGGATAAAGTCATTTATTTTAAAACACATGCATTTTATGTAAACTGTGTTGGTGAATGTATTGAGTAATTTCTCCCCGTTGGCTGTGCCGTGCAGGTCCTGGAGAGTTTTAAGATCATGGACTACAGCCTCCTGCTGGGAGTGCACGTGTTGGACCAGCACCACAGGGACAGTAGTGAGCCTGGGCAGGCAGGGAGTGATGGCAGGAGGCCGCAGGGCCAGCGGGTGCTCTACTCCACTGCCATGGAGTCCATCCAGGGAGACGGCAAAGCAGCTCAAGTGCTGAGCACGGACGACACGTGAGCTACTGCACTGGAAATGTTCACATCATCTACACATATATGGACAGACAGCTCGCGCACAGAGCTAGGCGTTGGCATAACCATAGCTACGCTAATACAAACAGGCCATCAGTCGTGTATTTACTGTGACAGCACACACCAATATAAACGCTGTCCGAGCCTTTCCCAAACAACAGTACAAGAGCACTGTCTGTTTGAACAGGCAAGTCTGAAACTGTAGCTTTAGCTCTTGGGTTTAATGTTTACTTTGAACATGCTCTTCAATACTCATTACAGACTAAACACAAATATACAGAGCATGAAAACATGCACAAATGAAAGCTTAATATGTTGTTCAGTGGGTTAATTCCTCTTCACTCATGGTTTTATTGTCACAGACAGTCTTGATCATAACTGTAAGATCTGATAATATTGGAACATGCTTTCAAGCAAGTAAAAGAACAGACTGTGTGACCAAAGCTTCATCCATAAGGTGTCTTAATGTGTGAGGTCAAAGCTCTTCTACAATGAGTTAGATGGAATATGTAACCAGAAACTGTCATATTTTCAGGATGGGAGGGATTCCAGCAAAAACACACAAAGATGAAAAGTTGCTGATCTTCCTGGGAATCATTGACATTCTTCAGTCGTACAGGTAATTGAGTGTTTGACAAGTGTACATAACATAACAACAGTAAGGGATTTTTGAGGACTAAGTTTTGTATTGTGGATGAGATTTAGATGGATTTAGTATAGAAAAAAATACATTGTAACATTTTGTTTACAGATCCTAAATGGGTCATAAAAGGCCACAGACTTATATAAAGTCTGTGGCCTTTTATTTTTAGTCACAGTGGCAGAGGCAGCATGATGTTATTGGAAGATCAGCGGATTTGTCACTGTTTATTCTGGATTTTTTTCTGCCCAATCAAAGACAAACCTCAAACAACAACGTTACATAATTGGACTTTGAAATGCTAAAATGCGGATGGCTGTGCAGTATGTTGTGTGAGGAGCATCTGAGATTTGGTGACGCATAAAAAAAAGGACCAGAGTCGCATAGAGTTGTAATTTTCTGTAATAAGAGTTTTATTTTTGTAGGCTTATCAAGAAGCTGGAACACTCATGGAAAGCCCTGGTGTATGATGGCGTGAGTAGACATTTTCATTCAATTTAGCTACTGTTTTTAATCAATGGGCTTTTCATTGTTGCGCATTGCTGTTTAATAGAAGCTCAATTTTTGTGTGCCTCCAGGATACTGTCTCAGTGCATCGTCCCGGGTTTTACGCCAGTCGTTTCCTCAAATTTATGAGCACCAGAGTGTTCAGGAAGAACCAGCGTGAGTGTCCGATATAATGAAGAGCTATTTCTGTAAAAAAAAAAGATTACTGGACTGTTATTTTCTTTTTGTTGGAGGATTTATCCTGGATCAAGCTTGTTTCACATCGAGTTATATCAATATATATTAATCGTAGTAAGGCTGTCAAAAATCATTATCCAGATACTAAACTAATCAATGCTAAAACTTGTATCGAAACTAGATACTCATTCAATATTGAAAAAAAAACATATAATTATCACATAATTAAACCATTCCCGGATAGGGTTAGAAGAGGACCACATAGTACTAATTACTTTATATTAAAGTTACATTACACCAAATCAGTTATCAAGCCATTACCTTATTGAAATAGTTTGACATTTTTGTATTGCTACAACATAAAAATAGCAAAACTAGCAACCCTGAACTCAGCACTTTATTTATAAATAAAAATCTGTGTTTCACAGATTTTTTTATACACATAATTTCTTATATGATCATATTAATTACACTGAACTGCCCTGTGACCCACATTTTATTTAACTGTTATTTTAACTAAGAAAATCTCATGAGATTTGAAGATCTATTCTAGCCCTAATCGAATGTATAGTCAAAATGTTAACTTTAATTTAATTCAGTGCTATATATATTAAGAGAAGTCCTTAATTGGTTAGGACCTGGTTGTTATTATGTAGGCCCATGCAGTCTAAAAAGTTACACATGACAAAAGTAAAAGGTTTCTCTGGCTCCCTTTTTACAGACCGAAACAGGGCTGTGAAAACCAGTAGTGATCAGTTTTGCTTATTTCATGCTGACTGCAGTAATCTGGCATGTGGAGCCCATGGAACCCAAGACTGATCCTCTGCAGCAAACTTCTTAAACAGTTTATCTTCAGGTCCAGACAGATCTATCTTTGTATCAGCATTTTTATGTAAATAAACTGTATAGCAAAGTTCAATACATACTAAAAATGTTCTAGTTCAGGGACATAATCCCTTCATTCAGTCATAAAACTAGATAGAAAAATTAGTAAATGTATCTGTAATAATAATAACAGCCTTTCTTCAATTTCTGTCCAGGTCTAAAATAAAATTGTCTTCTTTAATCCTGTGTATGCAAACACTGATGTCAACCCAGCAAGATGGAGACTAGGGATGTCAACAATTAATCGAATAACGATTAATTGTTGATTAAGACGTTGGTCGAACAAAATGCATTAATTGTAATTAATCGCTAATTGCGGACACGCGCACCCTCGTGGTCACGAAACAAGGCAGCCGCGCACCGCACTGCGCCAAGCTCGACTCACAGCCGGCCACAGGAGCCAACGGCACTGCTCAGCAGCCCCGGTGTACGCGCGAGGCGAGATCGAACCGCGGCGCCCGGAATGCGCCGCAACGTGCCGCTGCTGATCCCGCGCGGCCCGGACCCCGAGCTTCGTGCGGCTGGCCCGCGGCTCGGGCCCCGAGCCACAAACCAGCCGCACGAAACCAGCAGCGGCACGCAGCGGCCCAATCCTGGTTCAGTCTAGTCTCTTAGCCAATCAGGACAGAACACAATGTTACACTATAAAAAAATGTTACACTATAAAAAAAAAATTGAAAAAAAAATAATAAAAAATCTGCGAACCGCAATAGAGCGAGGGGATTACTGTATTTTGTTATTCAGCATCAATGCATTTGTCTGCTTTTTACTAAGGAATAATTAATTGAGGAATATACAATATAATACTATGATATATTTTTGACTCGGTGTTATGTTACTATAGCTTATATTCTTAAAGATCCTATTGAAACACTAAAATTCAGGTGAAAATTGCCGCTTATCAGTTAATCGATCGATAAGGTCAATCAACTATCAATTAATGAATTAATCGATAATTTGCATCCCTAATGGAGACATTTTTAAAAATGATTTATTATTTTGTTGACATTGACAACATTGGTATGTTTTTAATGAGGTTAAAACCTCAACATAGCAACAATAACAGATGTCCAAAATATTGTTTAAAGACTTACAGTTGAGGTGCCTGTAGGCATTAGTCTATATGGAGATTTCTGTCAGAGTGGAAAAATATATTTGGAGGATACATCTTTTGAAATTACAATGACCCATAGAAATTCATGAACTAAAGTTTATTCAGTTACATAATTAAATATCTTTAGGTGCAGATTTGTTTCACTGTGAAAATTAACTGACTAAAGGCCTAAAACCTTTTAAAATTGTTTTATAATGGTGTATTTTGTGGTTGTCCATGCAGCTCTTCGGTTCTCCCCTTCAAAGAGAACACGCACATCCATCCCAGCTCTGAAGTTTTCCTCCCAGGAGATCCTTTCATCCCAAACAGACGAGCGGAGTGAGGAGGACCGGCTTGGAGGGGCCCACAGCCTGGCCAGTCTAGACGGACAAGGTATCAACTACAACAGCAACTTGACACATTTAGTTCCTGTTTTATTCATTGGCACCCATTCGTTTTATAATAGTAGTGGTAATGGCATGAGAATTCACTCTCCGGAAGAAACATGGGTGTGGGTCTTTACAGGAAACACAAAGTCAGGTGACCAGTTTGTGAACTCCCCCAGTTATTTTTAACTTTGCTGAAAGCACTTCTTACACACACACACTCAACACGCACGCATGCATGCACACACACACACACACACACCTTTCCAAAAGTGACACTTTCTCATTCAATCGCACACTATAGTTGCCCACTGCTTTCCTGTAACTGCTTGTTCGATAAACCGCAACATAAAAACTATATTTATACTAATACTTTTAAGATGAAAATGTCTGTATTAAAATATAATATAAGTGATATTTTAAAAACTATATCTTTTATTTTCTCTTCTCTTCAGTCTCCAACCTTTAGTGGGTGAATGCTTCACCACGCTGCCACTCATTCATCCACCTTCTTGTTCATGTTAAATTGAGCCATACAAAGTTGTATGGATTTCATTGATTAATGACACTTTCTAATAAGGCCTTGGGCTTCCACTGAGGTCTTGTGACTCTCTCCTCAGCTGTGTTTGGGTCATATCGGCGCCCAGATCTGGTCCCTGTAACCCCCTCCTTTTATGACGGGTCCTCCATGGGAACCATCTCCACCTCCTCCATCTTTGTCAACGTTGACAACCAAACAGATGAAAGGTAAATACTGAAAACTCACCACCATGAATGTGGATCTATGGATGTGTCACTTAGATAGAACTGCATTTCCACAGTTTAAATTTTCCACAGCAGAGTAAACACAACATGGACACAACATGGACACAAATGGACATGATGAATATGTAAATATAGGCTACACCTCATACAAAGTCAAATATGACACAGGTGATCCATCTGCAGCAGATCTTGTATAGTTAGGCCTGAGTGCCAGAAGCTGGTGAAAGGCCTATTAGTATTGCAAAGCGATGCGATGCTAAGAGTAGTCAGGAAATGAACTGACGTGAAGTGAGTTGTCTGTTTGGCTATTTTCAGTTTCCAAAAATAAATAAAATGGTGCATTGCAGGACATGCTGGCAGTGTGGCTGTCTTCATTCACTTTTAATTCATTCTAAAAAAAATAATAATAATAATAATAAAAAATGTTTACGCTCCCGTAGTGCGAAATGTTTTATATTTATCCACAGCTGTAAACTTTCCGTAATCCATCACAAGTCATTCCCCGAGCTCTTGATGCGACGCACGGTGTTTACGTGACTGTAGTGGTTTTAGAGAAAGTATTTTGAAAGTTTATTTTGACACCGCGTGCCCATTTCATGACTTTCCCCTGCTAAAAATCCTGGAGACGCTTCGTTGACGCTGCAAAATTAGAACCTAATTTGAGCAGCGCATAGTGTAATGACGGGCGTTAGACGCGCGTATGACGCGGCTGGTGTAAATAGTCCGACCGGTTAAAATGGAAACCAAACCTGTTACTGCTTTGGTGTAAACTGGGGTTCATATATGTCCATCATTACGCTACGCGCCGCTCAAATTAGGTTGGACTAATTTTTCAGGCTTTTTAGCAAGGCCAATATAGGGAAAAAAGCACGTGGTGTCAAAATAAACTTCCGATGCCCTTTCAAAATACAGTCGCGTAAACACTCGCTTGGTGAATGACCCGTGATGGGCTACGGAAAGTTTAGAGCCGTGGAGGATAAACATTTCACGACATCAAAGAGCAACTTTACAAGAACAACTTCTGAAGGAAAAGGCGCGTGGTACAAGCAACCAAAGAGCAGCTTAAAATGCGAGCACCGCAGATACGGCTTGTTGTCACTGCAAAGCATCGTCTCTCTTGTCAACTTTTGGTTTGTGATTTAAAACATAACTCATGCAATCAACAATGAATACAAAATCAACACGGAGAACTTGCCTTGGTCATTTTGGGTGGGAACTATTTTTCAGTGCGGAAAAAGACAGACGAAGCACGCACCACGCGGACAGGGGAATCCCTGTTTACGCACCAGGAAGGGAGTTCCCCCGTTACGCTGCGTGCTGTGTGCTTCGGCTTTCTTTTTCCGCACTGAAAAATAGTTCCCACGCAAAATGACCAAGGCAAGTTCTCCGTGTTGACTTGCACATTTATTTGCACTCGATATGAATGCGCACTACACAGAAAGTAATTGGGAAAAGCATCGAGCAAATGAATTCCTTTTGGCCGAAATCTTTCTCTGGCGCCGTTGCCTCCAGTCTAACGCGGAGGAGCAGCAGCTGCGCGCGGCGGTCAGTGCTAACAGACTCGGACAATGGCTGGGTGACCAGGAAAACGCTTTTCATCACTTGTTTTAGTCTCTGGACTGTGGGGAGATGCCCAACTTTGACCTGGGGGTGGCTGGTTAGCTCAACTGATAAGTCATGGACTTTCCCCCTGGGGGTTGTGGGTTCAAATCCCCCCCGGGCAATGAGCTAACCAGTGTGGGTCCTTGGGCAAGACCCTTCACGGTACTGCCCCCCGGGCGCCGAAAAAGATGGCTGCTCACTGCTCCTGAAAAGGATGGGTCAAATGCAGAAGTCAAATTTCTCCCGTGTGTCACTGTGTGTCATTGTGTGTGAGACCAATAAAGGCTTCAGCCTAAACTTAAATATCCCTTTAAAATGACGCGCATCGCTCCTGGTGTAAATACCGGGCCTCGGTCTCTGAGCAGCGAAGCTGCAAATATGGCGTTTTGCCTCTATATAAATTGCTCCCATTTGCGCATATGAACTCCGATTTCAGTGAAATTTTACGTTTTGCGGGGCCTAGCGTTTTCAGTCGGATGAACCAAAATAGCAATTGATGTCCTAGAAATAAGCAATTTATTATTCAGTATTTTGAGTGGTCAGAGTAGCCTACCTAAAACAAGCGACCCTTAAAAAAGCTCTTTCATTGTTTTCCAATTGAGTGCAGTATAGGTTCAGTTACACCATTTTCTCTCCCCGTCAGCTGAGTTTGCCCCTTTTTTCATCAGTCACCTGCTGTCCTGACATGGTTCTGTCAACTCTCCCTATTAATTTTTAAACAGCATCTTTGTCATGCTCTGTTCTGCCATTATTGCACTGAAACACACAATACAATATCAGCATGCACTGGTACTAAATGATGTACTACGGGTGGACACATAGACACGGTTAAGATGGAGAGCCAGTACGAAGACATTAACAGTACAATTGACACATTTAATTGCTTAAACTGTAAAAAACGGTGTAAAAAACTGTTTAAAAAAAAAAAAAAAAGTATATAAAAAGTATATATTTTGTTGCCCTCTAGTGGCTATGTGTCAAGAACAGCAAATGAGCCACTACATGAAATTTCTCTTGCTCTATTAACCGATTAGTGAATTTATATCTAGCCAAAAATCCATCTTGTTCACCTTGAAGATGACCAAATGTTGTATGTGCCTTTTTCCTATATAAATGCAAGTTTTTTGGTACTTTTCTATATGTAAATAAATGTGTAAATCGTGTAAATAGTTATTTTTGCATGAACTCAAATGCAGTTGTAGTATTTTTGAGTGCAGTTACAGTCAGATAATAGAGAGGTTTTGCCTTGCCCCATTTTAGTTGGCTAAAAGAACCAACTTTACCAACTTTGGTCAACCAAGAACTTGATATTGTCATTGATGACAGCCCTAAAAATTAAAAATAAAAGTTCTTCCTCTTTCTGTCTCTCTCAGGGATGAAGGAGGGTCTAGCTCCACATTCACCCTGGAGGACAGTGCCATCTGCCTGACATCAGAGCAAAGCACCATGGACGTGGACATGGACAGAGACGATGGATCAGTTCTGGATGTCTACCTGGTGAGTTTTTGTAGCATCTGAATAGTTTGATGTGAATTAACAGTGGTTTATCTTCTTTTATAGTGAACATACTCCTCTACAGTCTTCAGCCAATCATCTGACAATCTGCATGTCATCATGAAGACCAGTGTCTCAAATTCCAGTGCTGCTAGATTTGTGTTGCCACTCATTTTAGCCAAGAGAGAAAATACTTCAGAGGACTAAAGAAAGAAGTAATCCATGGCTGTCTGACCCTATGTGACATTCCGTTATGTTGAATGAGCAGAAACAGCTTTTAGAGCATGCATTTACTCTGTGCCATTAAGTTTTATATGTGTATGTTTATATGGCCCATGCAGAGGTTCAACTGTACTGTAACTGTTACAGTATGCATTTCTTATTGTTTTCCTGCTGACTTTGAGGAATGAAAGACACTTTAGAGTTTACAGCTGCTTTCATCATTGGTCCACAAAGGTTTACAGTGATATGATGATCATTGTGGCCTCTGCGCATGAGGGCCAGGAGACACATGTCTGATAATGCCAACAGAAGTGATGAGCCGATTGAACTCTGTGGATGTTAAAAACAAGGCCACATGAACTGATGCTGATGTGAAGCAGGCCTCCTTTCCCACAGCCCTGGTTTCTTGTGCTGGATTCAAATCAGATCCTTGCCGCTATCTTGAGTCGTTACTGCAGATTGAACAGAGTATGACACATTTGCTCTTTACTAAAGGCAATTTTGACACCACTCCTGATAACTGTAAAAGAAGTTCAGTTCATTGCTTTGGTGGGGCTAATGGGCACAGCTGTGGGTGTGTTACAATGCACTTTTACTTTTCATGACTCAGAAGGAGCTTCATAGATCTTTGTGATAAATACACTTCATGCATTTTCTCAGGATATCGAGTGTGTCCTCTTAAAGAAGCAATGAGACTGACTATCAAGACCACAGCTAATGCTTATGTTCATCCGTGCAGACAATAATTTATTCTATAAATTTTATTACTTCATTTTCTGAATCTTAAATCTTTGAATGTATAAGGTAATGCATATTTATAGAGAAGAGGATATAAATAAACTATGAACCAACGGTTATTGTGTGCTCTGTGTAGTGTTTCATTCCTAGGACACATAACTTTTGTCAAACAATTTTAATTTACTGATTATAGTGAAACTGCAGTACATTTAGTGCAAAGAATACCATTTCTGATGTAGGAATTAGATACCAAGTGTGTAAATAAGAAAATTAAAATGTTAACTGCAATTGCTCATAAAACATGTAATTATGAACAAAACAAAGTTAAATCTTTACTGTGCTGTATTAGCATCTGATGAATTGCCACATCGATCAACAAAAGAAATACCCACATTAAAGGGGTAAGAAGCATAAGTTACGCACATGAGGTAAAGTGAAGTGAAATGTCTCTGTCCCTGTTCATGATGCGGCTGTTAAATGCACATTAGTGTGTAAACCAGGACCTGTGTTGGGCCTAGGGTCTAAGGCATCAGGGGCGTAGTCAGTCTGGTCTGCGATGGTGAAGTTATGGTTACAGTATGACTGAATGTATTAGACTGGGATTAGATATTTCCCAAGTTACATCTTTAATTTTCCTGCATAATAACAGCAGGAGAGAGCAGTTCAGTCGCACACACAAAAAATATAAAAACAGAAATATTTTCATGGAGAAGAACCTGGGCAATTAACAGCATTTAGTAAAAAAAAAAAATCCTCACTGTATCAGTCGGAAACAATTTGGCTTAAAAAAAAAAAAAAAAAAAAAGACACTGCAATTGATCTACAGTCTGTTCCAGCACCAAAATCAATCATCATCAAATTTCAATATGTCTTAATGTTCTGCTCCAGGCCTTCTTGGTCCATTACTGTCTGCAAGTTCAAGCATTTAACAGTCAATTCACATTTCACACTGATAAAGTAACATTGTTTATCTGTACAATGTGTTGTGTCCACGGTATTCTCCAAAAGCTGCTTATCCTCGTGTAGAATCCCTAAAGCCTCGAGTAAAACAAGTCTTCACTGGAGACATAAAGACGACAAAAAGAGGTGATCATTTACCTCTGCATGGACCCTTCAGGAAATCTCTCCCATAGTAGTTATTTTAGCAGCAAATGGCTGAAATACTAATGATTAAAGTGAACCCCAAATTCAATAAGTTTATAATTATATAAAATATACAAAACAATTTACAAAAGCAAACATGGTGGTAGCAACCAGTCAAAAGCATTTATAAACTGTATCGGATGGCCAGGAAGATGGATTAAAGCCACATTAACTTCTCTAAGCAGAAACCTGGATTCTGGCGATGCAGCCTCTTCACTTCTGACAAATGCATGACTCATGAAGTCTCTGACAGTCACTCAGGGCTGAACCCGTCTCCTCTGAAACTTTAACAATCCTTGAAGAGGATGTTACAAAATGTTAAAATGTGCTTTGTTTAACTAATTGTGGAAAATTGTTAGTGTAATGTGCTATAAGTTGAACACATGAACTGCTTCACTGGCCTAATTTACCTTGTGTCATCAGAAGAGGATGGGATTCCCAGCAGTTTTTTCTTGGACGTAGGAGGTGAAACGTTTAAGGAACTTGGGGTATTCTCTTTTGGCCACTGCTCTAAGAACTGAGGCTGGAGCCCAACCACCAGGGTTTACTGCATCCAAACACAATAGACACTGGATTAAATCAATCAACAGGGTACTACCTATTTCTTCACACAAATTGTCAAGATACCACTTACCATTGGCAACATATGTGATTTTACAGAGGATGTTGTCTCTGCTAATTTCTTTGTCTCCCTCTGGTGGACTAACCAGTGTTTGGCAGATCATAGCAACATTGATTTTGGCACGAACACAGCGGTTTGTAGGCTGAAAAAAAAAGTTTTCCCTAAGTAAAAGTCAAAGGACCCTTGGCAAATAAAAAATAAGACTGTAGTTACAGCGGCATTGTCGTGATCCACAGAGAAGTTACAGACAAGCCACGTGTCAGGGTCGTTCTCATTTGTTGCCAAGATTTTTCTTATGGCCGACAGGTAAAGGACATCTCGCTGAGAGGCAGGCCATACCCTCTGAAACACAACCAGTCACTCAGTCATCAATAGGCAGAGTAATGCAATTTGAAAATTTTAAAAATTACATAAAGTCTCTACCTTATGTGTCTGATACACAATGATGGCATTATCTGACAGTGTTTCCACAACATTAAAGTTTTCTATGGTGGCTGAAGATAAAGAGAGAGTTTAAAATATACACTTGAAGCTTGTTGTTATAATAAATGGTAAGGAGTCTTACTCTCCCAGTCCATTCGGACAGCGGTATCCCAAAAGTAGTGGCAGACTTCATGTCCTGTTACACCTTTCACAGCATGCGTCGCTTTAAGGGGGTCCAAAACGATACCATTTTCCTCCACCTCTCTTCTGTAAACCTACAACAAATGAAAAGGGGAGAAATATAAATGCCATATATATTCAGTGTAAGAGATTAATTCAAATGAATCATCCTCCTCACCTTCATCTCTCCTTCCTCTATAACCAGCTGCCAGTTGGCATCACCACCCACATCCTGAAGGGAGTAGGTCAGGTGATTCTGCACCATCTCCTCCACCTGAGAAAAGTGCACATCAGTTTCAGCAACATTACTGAAAACATATGTTCTTCTGCTCCAGGAGCCAAACCACAGACAGACAAAAAAATAAAATAATCAGGCCTATAAAAGGTGTACTACTTTTCCTTATTATTGTTCATAAAAAAAAAACAAAAAAACAAAAAACAAAACAATTGTAATTTATGTGGAAACCTTTTAACATACATATCATTTAATATTCTTCCTCAAAGCCTGCTTATTTTTTATAATTAGTCAGTCTGGGTTCATAACATGTATGTCTAAGCATTAAACCTGTTCTGTGGGTTTAAAGCTCAGTAAAGTACACAACAACTTAACACGTGAAGAATGACTTTAGAGAAATGGTTTCACATTCATGCGACATTAAACTAGGTTAATGTAATGTTAATGAAGCTTTAGTCACTCAAGCAATGACTGCATCCTATACCAATGAATAGACACCGAATGCTGTACCAAAAATCCTGGAGGGAACTGGTTAGTGGACATTGTCAAGCCTTTTGCTCATGCGGTGGTTAGAAACTGTGGAAACGATGAGCAGTTACATCTCACTGTGATTGAGGAAAGCTTCTCTATTGACGGTACCTGTGCGCTGAATCTGTGAATATCATCTGAAGCACTGAATAACTCAATGGAGGACAGGGAAGAGGAAAAGCTATGAGGCTAGACAGCAGAGAAAGACAAAGAAAGAAAGAAAGAAAGAAAGAAAAAAGCATTTATAATAAAGGACAGGATAAAAGAGTTGTGTTTTTGTATATATGAACATCAATCAAATGAACTAACCAACTTTCAGGGACCAAACCATTAAGTCATTTGCCACAACTGAATATTGGGTTCATCCAAAATAAATGTTAAATAAATAAATGTACTGAGATAAAATTTTGAACACCTTGGCAGATAACCGATGAGTGCCGATAGCAGAATATGGGTCAGCGGCAGGAACTGGAGTGATTCGTCTGACTTTCTCAGACTGGCTCTGTGCAAGAAACACAATCACAGTATTTTTAAATAATTTACTGATATCTTTAACATTCATTCCCACTCCGACTGTATATGTATACACCACGTTATACTGGGTTTCAGAGTTTATTAAATTCTACATGCCTCTTGCGCTGGACTGCTACACAAACTTATAAAATGCTATAGTAAATGTGGCATACACTGTAGTAATTCCACAATTTAAATTGTTATTAAATATTTGAAATCTTGCAATATTCAACAAGGAAAATAATTACCTGCTCATCTATTTTGTCTTGTCTATCCAATTCTGCTTCTACTGCATCAAAAAACTCATCCTCATTAATGAGACTATTGGGCCCCTCCTGTGGGAAAGCAAAAAATGCACATGTCAGCAGAAGTCCTTCATGCTTGAAGGGCAAAAAGAAGGGTAAACACTTTGACACAAAGAGCTTTTAAAGTACATCTTGCCTCATAGTCTGGACCTCCGTAATGTGACTTCTTCTTCAGTTCATTCATAGCACACTTGTAGGCATCTTCGAGTCGCCTTCTTTTCTCTAGCTCCTAAAAACAAAGATTGCCATTTTAGTCATAAAAGACTTTGGAGACTATGCTGCATGGAAATATCTAATTGTGTATTCCTTTTGAATGTATTCTCAGGTGAGAGGTACTGCTACAAAAAGAGAAAAACACCACATTATTCATCTGTGGGTGGAATTCAACAGGTTTTACCCAACGCTGTTATTTGTCGCCAGGGGCAGAAGGCACTCTTTCAACAAAATGAGAGCAAAGAACAACACACTCCTTCTGAACATGTAATTTAGCATGTTTTAGTGGAAGGAAGGGATTTAGCAAACCACAGCTCAAACTGATACATGAATTAAAACATTAAAAGGGTAATATTAAAGAAGACTCACTAATATTAAAGCGACAAACAGCAAAAGGATTGGGCCAAAATAAATGCCCAATAATAACTCTATACAACTCTATGCCCAGTCGACTCTATAATAAATAATACAACTGTCTATAATGGTCTGTGACCAGAGATCTACGACCAGAGACCTACTGTAAATAAGCGGCTGCAGGTCTGAAGAGGGATCCAGTTCTGAGCCTGGCATTTGAGAGATTCTTTCCTCCATTTTACAGAGTTTGCTGACGGCTTCCACAGAGTGCGCCAGGAAGTCATTTTCAGTATGTATGTAGGCCTATTCACATGAGCAGTCAGACTTCAACCTACTAACTGATAAGGCCAAGGTAGTTTTACCCAGTCTCGAGTCTGTGTGTGTTTAGGGTTGGGCAGCACTCCTTCTTACAAAGAGGAGAGACAAGAGGAAAAAAACTGGTTTAACAACATCAGACTGGAGGCAGGTTTTGTGACGAAACACATGTGAAGACTGTATTACTCAAAAATGCAGCATAGATAGCTGTAAATTGTCTATTGCACACCTAAAATTTCGTAATAGAAAAAAGTTGATTTCACAAAATGGTATGGACATTATATTACTTGAAATAGTGCATTATTGTTTCGATAGCAAACATTTTAGACATGGCATCACCAACTTTTAACCCAGAAATGGCTCTACAGTTGTGGCTGTGGACACGCCTATTGTCAATTCAAACTAAGAATAAGTCCCATGATTCATTGTTAATTCATTAGTGGTTCAGAATACCTTATCCAGTCTTTTCTGCCAGCTGTCCTCACGCTTCACCATGAGCTCGATACAATGGGACAAAGTGGACAGGATGCCTGCAGTGGTGGCTTTGAAGGTAATGGCTTCTCCCTTAAAATCAATACCATTCATATCTTTGGGACTGACGGGTGGAAACACTGGGGGAAAAACAAAAACAACTGTAACAAAAACAATAGCAGTGCATCTAAAAAATAGGGGACAGTTTATCACGCACTCACATTTCTCTTTGCTGCCATTGTTGTTATGGTTACATTCGGCGTCGGTTCTTGATGTGGCAGGGAAATCCTCCTCATCTTCGTCCTCAACTATTAAAATGAATAAGTCAAGTCAGAGCTAATTTCCTAACAACATCTGATGTGTGTCACAACTTTTGTTACCAGCATCTCTTTGAAATTCATCTCTAGAGACACCATCAGCACAAGAATCAAAGTATTTCTGCAGAGTATCCACTTGACGACAAAGGATATCCCGAAAAGTTTCCATTTCTGCCAATTTCTCACGCAATCTGTGTCCTTTCTGAGACAATAAAACACAAGTTGAACTTCAAAAACTTGTTGTAAAGTAAAATATAAATGTAACATTTTAAACAGATTACGATAAATGTGCGCTAGGAGCGGTACCTTAAAGGAGGATGAGGAGGTGGCAGATAAGGCACTTGCTGCTGATGTAAGTGACAACATTGAACCATGACGTCTCAGACTGGTTTCAGAGCCATAACCAGACTCGGCCTGAAACAGAGGGAGACAGCACAGTGTGGTAAATATGATAATCCAATAACGAGAGATCCATGGCATTTTGGATCAGGTTTTATAAAGCCATTATTATTATTCAAGGATTTGTTACAAAATGCCTTTCAACTTCTGGTGTACAGAAGGGTGAGATGTTGATCAAAAGAAACCACATCTAGAAAAATAAATAAAAAGAGTCTTACATGGTTACATGCTGAATGAGTAAATATTGATGAATTTCATGCTGGTATAAGATTTGTGTCACATATGAGGACACATGAAACTCACAACCCGCTCAAAAAAGGACTTTTCAAAGTATTGGACACCCACCTTGCACTTAATGACCATTTAATCAATTTTAACAATGATCTTAGTACGCGGATGTTTGTTTCGAAATTTTAGCTGCTAAGCAAGAGATCAGGAGGATTGATTATGCAACTCATGCAAACAGAACAATGATAAGAGGCTGCTTAAAAAAGAGCAGTGTTAGAGATTTGTGCCATAGTCAAAGTGCCTGAGGGCAGCATGCTCATGCTGATGCCCACCATTGGACCAACCCCACAGCCAAAGCAGAGCAGCGCGCTGCTGCAGTCCCGACGGATCACTGGCCCAAACATGGCCCAGATGCTTCCAACACACAACTGAGGGATTTACATCCAATTATGCCGTTTCCCTGGACACAGCTGATGGAGAACACACAAAACACAGAGGCTTGGACTTTCCCACAGAAGCCGGACGACTGGTAGCCGACTGATCAGACAGGCAGTGAAAAGAAGCTACTTGCTGAACACTGAAGCTCGTAAAAGCCACAAGAAAAAGTACTATACTCACATAGATGGAGTCAGATACAAACACACAGCACTACAGTCCTGCTCCATACAAACATCCACAGACCACACACCCTGTTACATGAAACCTTCTCCTGATGCTCTTTAAGTCCAGCATCCATCACTGAGAGCTCTCCTCCTCCTCGTCCTCCCCGTGTGGACCTGCACATGTGCATTAGAGGCTGAGCTGTCTGGGCTCTGGCTGTAAGCCTCAGTCAAGTGCTAAATGGGTGGGCGACTGAACCACTCAACTGTACCGCTTGATCAAGAAATACAACAGGGAGAGAGAATAATGAGGGGTGGGAGGATGGTCTACGTCTTAATCGTTTGTGTCATTAATCTAACTAAATTTAGAAAGTCCAACCAACCTGAAGCAGTTTCAGTTACTCAAATGTCCTGATTTGAAAATATTGTTATTTAACAGGTTCTTATGAAATTTTCTGTTTATGTGAAATTACTGTAAACTAATCTGCTATTCACTGTGAGCAGCACTTAAAATCACAATGTTTAGCACCACACCAACACTCCCACACAGCAAAACATAAAACAGACCAATTAATAAAGTATCGAAAGAAATGTGATGACACTGATGAGGTAAGTCAGTATACACTTTGATCAGAATCGAATGTGAACCATCCACGATAATAAATTATAAAGAAGCAAACAGTGACAAATCACTAATCTTTGACGTGTGCTAATCCTGGCAGAACGTATGTCCACTTCTGGCCAGATGGGGGCAGTGCAAATCATCAGAGCCACTGCAGTACTGCACTACTGCTGCATTCTTCTGAGGTTACTACAGGTCAAACACATACAACCCCAAATATTCTCACAGCATTGTCAATGGAAACTGATCCAAAGTGCTCTTTAAATACACACTCACCAACCAATCCAGCCACAGAACTCCAACATAACATAATCTATGAACAACATAATGTAATCTATGATACATACAACACATAATTGCAAGATATTCATATCATAGACTAAATAATGTAAGAAAAAATGTATCCATCAATTAATACTCCAATTTATTTTCATACCACTCATGTAAGCTACTAAAGCTACCAGTTACACATAACAGGAAATACAAGTTCCCGTTCCATGTCTTTCATAAAAACACCTTATTTCAAAACAAAAAGAAAAAGGAAGGTGAGGTTGAACAATGAACAGGCTGCTAATTTAGTATTCCAATATTATATCACCTCGACAGATTTATACAGAATCAGGGAGAACAATCACTACGACACTGATATCCTAGTAACAGGCAGCAGCTGTTCCACCCGGCTCTCTGATGCAGGGGATACTCACCAAATCGCTTCACTTTTCAGATTCCTCACATTCCCGGGACGAGGGGTTCAAGATTCCCCATCCCACTACCACACCTTCCCCCTCAACAACCCCTGTACTAACGGTCTGTAGATAAGAGATTGCATTGGGGAATTTTGCTAAATTATAAAATTTTAGAATATAGAGTATATTGTCAATAATAAAAACGAAATAAAAAAAGCTGATTAAAAATAACAAGAACAGAAACTTATATGTAGCTCAAGTTTGCATCTAGTATCTTCTCTGTGACAAATGTATTAAGTGACATTTCTGCAATTTTGTGGTTCATGTTTTGTGCAATACTTTAATCTCAACCAAAAAAAAAAAGAGACGTTTTTGGCCATATCACTCCCTACAATCTGTTATAAAACACACTATTCATGATTTTAGCTTCCCGTTTATAGGTGATATCTTCTAGTCTTTTGCCCATAAAAAGAAATAGGTTTGTTTTGAATTATCAATTGCTATGGCTAGATTTTCATCCTTCAAATGCTTGCACTACTTTGAGAAACTTGATGATTAAAAAAAGTTCTACTCACTTTGTGTAGCTCAATGGACTCTATCCACTGCAGTCTGTGTTCGGGGTCTTCCGCTCGGAGATACCACACACTGTCATTCACACTGATGTCAAAACGGCACTCGTCAAATTCATGAGGCTGTGAAGGTGAGAGGGCAACAATTAGCAAGCACACATTAGACACTGGATGTAATTTAAACACACAAAAGCAAGATAATATATTTTATCTCCACAGAATATAACTGTCACTTTCAACATGAAAATATGTATGTTTTTATACAGCACACAATAAGATATTTTAATTAAAAGCATATATGGTATAGGCTGTAGGCATAGTCCAAAATCTTCCAGAATAAAAAAAGGCTTTTCCAGGTCACCAAAGTCCAAATCTTTCAACTATTCACCTCCCCCGCTCCATAGTGCACCCCACCCAATCTCTAATCACTGACCGCCTTAGGCACCCTAACACGTGCGTTGAACTCCCCTTTCTCTGTGAGACAAGAATTTAAACAGAACACTCTGGCGTAGAAAATGGTCTACTACTCTGAGCTGGAAAGAGTGCAGATTCATTCGATTCTCCTCCCCAACATCAGCTGACATACCTCATGTTGTTCATCTTTATTAAATTTGGTGAATGATGCTCATGTGCCATTTTATTTGCCATCTTACATTCCCTGCAGAAATCCTTATGTCTTGGTCTTTTGGCACTATGAATTGCACATTTCACATTAAAATATCTCGAGGTGGATCAAATGACTTGAAAGATAGTAGGATTTCTCTCTCTCTCTCAACAGCCTTGTAATTTAAAGTACACTGACCCAGAGATGCGTTTTGGAATATGGGAGTTTTTCCAGCCATATCATATCAGACACAGTCAATAAAAGTGCTTTACAATCCACTTAATGCATCTTGTACTTGACCTGAATCCCTGGTATCAGCACAACAAACGGCAGTGGACACCATTTCTTATTTCTAGAAAATCTTATACAGCGCAATACAGTTCAAATATAAAAATAGTTACACTGAATTTGTAAACTGGAGCTTTTACATAATCAGAAATAGTCCACCATATTTGTATTGTGTATTAGACAGTACATTTTAGCTCTTCGTATAAAGTCTGCTTGATATGTGCAGTGAGTGCATCCATCCACACATTGATAAACTGCAGAGAGTAGTAACACAGTTTGTTTCTGCATTCCTCAGCCTTCATACCAAACCAAGTCTTGGAAAGCACAGGCTGCAGATCTTTGGAATGAAAAGTGAGCAAAAGCAAACACTGTCAAAGTAGGACTTTTATGAGCTATAGAGCCAGAGTTCAGGTAGCAGAAAGACAAAGTAATAGATAGTGTTGATTACTTATTAGACTTGATTATGGACCAACTAAGTGGGGAAAAAAAACAAAAACAGGCACGCCTAATCTTATGATTTGATGTGGTTTGACTTAAATAATCCTCTAGCACAAATCAGAGTAAAGTATTTGTTTTGAGTTTAGGTGTACAGAGAGTGTGGTGAATATTTAACCAGGTGTTAGATTTCTGTTATCTGTTAGCAACATGGAGGAGTCCAAAATAAAATTATAACTATAGTAAATAGTAGTACAGTTAAAGAAGAAAGCACGTGGATGTCAGTAGTAAGCATGTGATTACTTGTTGTGCTCAACTATAATGAACAGTGTTTCATTATAGTTTGTAGGAACAATTGTAGGATTGTTACTAGTTAATAGTTAGCTAATGTCTTTGATAAACATGAGGTATGGGTTAAATTGGTAATGGGATCAAGTTATTAGACAAAATAGACAGGTAACCAAGACAGGAGCACTTAAGCGCAACCACAAATGCAGTCCTGAATGTATCATTCTGAGTCCAAATGGGTACACAGGTGTTTTTGTTTTCAAAGCCTAATAAAAGGCCCTGATTGTTCCTTATAGTAGAACAGATACTTACTGTGATGACAGCCTTGCTGAGGCACAAAGATCCTCTGCACCCATACTCCCTCTCATCCTCTGATTTGTAGTAGCTCAAAGTATTGTTTTTCAACACAACCCATCGGTCCTGCCATCCATGTATGTAATTTGTCCACTGAAACAAAACAAATGCTCGTCTGTATAGAGAAATTGGAGAAAGTTGTGTTTATAGGCAAATCCCTTATAAAACTAGCATTTACTTTGCTCAAAACACCACCCAGCTCCATAGGTTGTCCAGACTCGGGGTCCACATCCTCATCTGACCCGGACGATGAACTCTTTTCAGACATTTAAACACAAGTGTACAAAGTCTATTTGACGTAGACGGAGTGTTGTCAATTCAAACAGATCAGAGCTAAACCTGCTTACAGGTTTATCTTAGCATTCACGTAGCAAATTAAGCATGACCATGGTGCAGTAAGAAGGATCGTAAAAGCAAATAATTGTCAGCAAGAGGCGAGATCGTAATATACCAGCGCACTGTCCTACAATAACAAAGCAGATGTACAGGCCATTCTTTGATTTTCGGGCTTTGTTTTGAAGTTGGCGTCGAGTACCAATGAATTTAGCAAGTTAGCATTAGCGTTAGCTGTCAAACGACGCAACCAACGTAAGCTAACGGTAACTTAAACAGCAACTTGTGCGGCAGGAGGGTGTCTGCCTCATTGACTACAAACGATGAAGAAATCAACGAAGCGATCGATGAAAAGGCCTCGGCGTAGCTACAGAACATACACCTATATCCAATAAAGTGGAGAAATTGAGGCCACCGCTCTTGGTTCCTCAGTTTGGTTTATCTTTTGGCGAAAGCTTGAGTAGCTTGTCTTCGTTCAGGTCGAGGGGGAGGAGTCGCCGCCACGCTTTACTGTGTACCAAAAAAGAGAGCGCCAAGTTCAACAAATTACGGCCGCATCGGAAGTACCAAAATAAAGTAGGCTCGTTGTTTTAATCGATCCATGGCTAAATATATACTAAATAAATACTGTACCTAAATATATACCTAAATATAATAAATACCTAAATATATACTATAAATATCCACAAACACATGAAATGGGTATTGCTGTTAAGTATAATGTTCTCCCCTTTATGCCCCCTTTTAGCAGTAGTAACAAATGTATTTTGGATCTTTTCTGTAGCTGTGAACATGATTCTTTTAGCCGTATAAAGGTAGAACATTAGTTAGAAAGTTATTTGTCGATTGCCTACTTTTCTGCATCTTTAATCTTCACAAAATTCAAATTTTGTGGCCCCACCTTTTTGCGTAATGACCAAATCCCGGAAGTGCTACCTAAACCTCATTATTTTGAAAACATGTCAGAACATGAACATTGTGGAGCGAATTTCACCAAAAAATACAAGATTATTTGTTACAAGTGGAAGTAATGCTAGTACATGAACTATTTTATCACTGTCGCTACAGTTGAAGTGTAATTCGAGTAAAGATTTCGCAGTTTTCTTGTCAAAAATGGACAAAGACACTAATGCAAAGGAAGAAGGCGTTCTTTCCAGAATGGCTCTCAATGACAATAAGGCAGGAATGGAGGGACTTGACAGAGACAAGATCAACGCGATCATCATGGAGACATCTAAGGTAATAACACTACATTCAGTCAAAACGTGCGTCTTTTTTCTTTTGTGTGGACCAGTTGGTTTTCACCACCAGTCCAAGTAACTTAAAGTATGTTGTCGTCAACAGGGATCTAGGTTTTATGAAAATGAATTGAAAAGGGATCAGCAGGTCAATCGACGCCTTGAGAAAATGATGCAGCAAAAGGCATCAATTACAGAAGAGCAGTTACAGATGGCAAACCTCAAGGTATAATACTTTATTAGACACTGAACTTATCCTTAACCCACATCCCAAGAATGATGTTGTGTAATTTCTTTGTAGGTTGCAAAGATGGTCACAGAGATGGAGAAACATCGTGATCTCAGTCAGGTTATTGTACATGTGGACATGGATGCTTTCTATGCAGCTGTAGAGATGAGGGACTGCCCAGAGCTAAAGGACAAACCAATGGCTGTAGGCTCTATGAGCATGCTTGTAAGTAGATAATAAGTCAAATACAGTAGTAGTCGGTATTTGTTCTTCAAATAAAGAATCTCATTTATGCTTCCAGTCAACATCTAACTATCATGCAAGAAAGTATGGGGTACGAGCTGCCATGCCTGGATTTATTGCAAAGAAACTTTGCCCTAACTTGGTTATTGTTCCTACAAACTTTGACAAGTATAGGGCTGTCAGTAAAGAGGTGAGTTTGATTATAAGTTATCAATATGGAATTCCATTAAGCCTCTTGAGACTTATTATTATGTAAAATGTTTTATTATGCATTACACACAGGTCCGGATGATAATTGCTGAGTATGATCCTAATTTCCAACAAGTCAGCCTGGATGAAGCCTATCTGAACTTCACAGAGCACCTTGAACAGAGAAAGAGCTGGCCAGAATCAGCACGCACACACTACTATTGTAACAACACTAACAACAATGGCAAGAATAACATACTTTTTAATAACTATACAAATGTTACATATTACTGGTTGCCTATAATAACACTCACTATTAAAGGTGAGGTACATATGGAACCGGTGGATACGACAGAAGGCAAGGATCTTTCCCCTGTTTTGTTTGAGGACAGCCCCAGCTCCTCTCCTGTGCTTACCAGCTGTGGAAGTGGGGCTACTGTTGGCAAAACGTTTGAAGTATTTGGGACATCTGCTGAGGAAGCTGTAAGAGAGATGCGTTTCCGAATTGAGCAAAAAATACAGTTAACAGCAAGTGCAGGTTAGTGTGAACACCAATTACATTTACATACAGTTACATAAAGCAAAGTGTTATGTACTGTGCATATTTTTACATTGTAAAACATCCACACATGCACACACACACATACAACAATTACATTTCTAAATATCATGTTAATAAAGAGAGAGATTAAAGCGATGATTAGCAAAAATAAATAATAGTTTAAAAAAAAATTGTAATAAATAGGCTATTCTTCTACTTACTCGTATAAAGTAATAGAATATAAAGACAAAGTTCCCACTGGAACATCTAAAAGGTACCTACAACAAACACTGAGCCTAAAATTGCAAAATTTGATTGTGATTACTTAAGTGTTATGACAGATCTTCTATAATCTTCTAGGTATTGCTTCCAACATGATGCTGGCCAAGGTATGCAGTGATAAGAATAAACCCAATGGTCAATACAAACTTCCTCCCACAAGAGATGCAGTGATGGACTTCATTCACAATCTCCCAATTCGTAAGGTACAGCATATTCCACTAATATCAAGTCCTCAAGTTTCAATTAAGTAAATTTTCATTGTTTTTTAGGTACCTGGCATTGGTAAAGTGAGTGAGAAGATGCTGAAAGCCCTAGGCATCTATACGTGTTTTGATCTTGGACAGCAGATGGCGCTGTTGTCCCTTTTGTTCCCAGAGACTGCTTGGCATCACTTTATAGAGATATCCCTGGGTTTGAGCTCGACATTCATACCAAGGTAACAAAGTACAGTAGTTTAAACATACTACAGTTGTTGAAATAACTGAATATAATCTATAATTTATTTCAGGAATGAGGAGAGAAAAAGCATGAGCACTGAACGGTAAGTAATATTATAACAAAATTTTATCGTAAATACAGTACATTCTCAACACAATATTTTTTTTCTTTTACCTGACAGGACATTTAAAGAACTCAGTTACCCAGAGGAACAGTTTGCTTTGTGTAGAGAGCTTTGTGAAGATTTAGCAGAAAACTTGAAGAAAGAAGGCCTAAAGGTACAGAACATCAGATGCATTAATATGACATCACCCCAATAAAGTAGGATTGAAGGGCCATTCGTGCACCTAGAACCATCAGACCCACTTTGCTCTTGTTTGTTCTGTGAGTTGTATAAAGACAATAACTTTGATATATTTGTCTTAAAGGGTAAAACGGTTACAGTGAAGCTAAAAAACGTCAATTTTGAAGTGAAAACCAGAGCGATGACTGTACAGTGTGCAGTGGCTACAGCTGAGGAGATTTATGCTATTGCTAAGGACCTGCTGAAAGCTGAAATAGAAACTGTAGCTCCTCACCTGCTCAAACTGAGACTCATGGGTGAGTGACACATCAGTTAAAATATAAGAATATATAGAGCCACCAAAAATAACATGTTTTGACTATGTTATCCTTGTGATTAGGTGTTAGAGTCTCTACATTTGTCAGCATGGAGGATAAAAGGCCACTGCAAAAAAGCATTGTGGGCTTTTTTCAGCAGGGCAAAAAGGACTGCAGTACCCCTGGTGGTTCTCTTCAAGAACCTTCTCTGAAATTGGAGAGACCTCAATTTTTAAGGCAGAATAAGCAAAAAGTACTGGAGGAACATAAGATGTTTGACAAACCAAAAGTGTCTTTTTTTCAAATGGCTCAGGTCAAAAGACTACAAGTTGTAGCTGAAAAAGCAGCCTCACTAAACATAGTTACAATGGAAAAGCCCTGCACGTCTGTTGATAATGACCAACGCAACAATGAGATTTTAACAGAAAAGATTTCACCACAGAATGTTTCCCTTGCACAGAACATCTCATCATCAGAGCCTAAAGCATCCACTTCAGATTGTGGTACCCCATCGTCTGAAGGCCTCACCTGCCCTGTGTGCTTCTGTCAAGTCAATACAACCAACTTAAATATCTTTAATAACCACATAGACCTGTGTCTTCAAGGGGCTACAACAAGGATTGACCAGAACACTGACTCTGAATCAGATTTGAGCTCACAAAATACAGATAAATGTCACATATCAGACAAACGCAATTTAGAAGAAAATAAGATGACTGAAGTCTCCAAACAAGATTTTGGCAAAATGGATCCACAGGAGGGTTATAAAAATGGAGACAGTGCTTTGAACAGCAATGACGATATGGGTTCGGAGCAGCCAAAATCATGTGATGATAAATATCCTGTCCTCATCTGCCCAGTGTGCCACAAAACCCAGGACATGAATGACCTTACGGCATTTAACCATCATGTTGACCTTTGCCTGAACCAGGAAGTACTACACCAGCTCGAGGGGCAAACAATAATGCCACCAAAGCCAGCATTAGTTACAGTCACAAACAATAAAGGAACAGGTGAGTAATTGTAATAAAAACAAACAAACAAACATACCATAGTGTATACATAGAATACTAAGCCTGTTTTAACCTTTGTTTACAGTCAGCAATCCAATTATGCGTAAAACGACCAAAGGCAAAACCAAAAGGCGAGACTCTCCTTCCTCTCCTCCCTCAAAAAAGACTAAAGGGCACGGACCCCACAACACCATTGACCGATTCTTCAGGTGATTTCTGCTCAAGCAACATACTTCTCATACTTGCAATGAAGCATTTCTGTGCTAGAACTGAACTATGCAATTTTACCCAGATAATACTTTTTATTACTACCTCACCATTATGTAAATATAAAACCGCAATTACACTAGCCACATTTTAGACCATACAGTAAAGTAGATAAGAATAATATCCATCGATTTTCTTCCACTTATCCGGGCCAGGGTCGTGGGGGCAACAGTCTAAGCAGGGACTCCGAGGCTTCCTTCACTCCAGACACTTCCTCTGGTTGTCCAGCCCCCCGCCTTCGACTGTTGCCCAAATCCCCCTGCACCAGCCCCCTATGGATCCTCCTGTGGGTGGTGGGTCCACGGGAGGACATCGCTCCTTCGGGCTGTGCCCGGCAGGGCCCCTTGGGTGAAGGCCCAACCACCAGGCGCTCACTGTCGAGCACCCACCCCAGACCTGGCTCCAGGGTGGGGCCCCGGTGATGCCAATCTGGGCCACGTAACTGGCCTTGCTGTATTTCTCTTCATAAAGGTTTTCTGAACCGCTCTTAGGCTGCCCCGTCCGCCAGGACCTGTTTGCCTTGCGTGACCCTACCAGGGGCATGAAGCCCCCGACAGCATAGCTCCCAAGATCATTGGGGCACTTAAACCCTCCAACATGGTGGCGGTTCAAGGAGGGACATAAGAATACCGTGCTTTTCGGACTATAAGCCGCTACTTTTTTCTCACACTTCAGACCCTGGGGCTTATAGTCAGGTGTGGCTTATGTATGGATTAATTCTTTATCAAGACCTTATCAAATAAGTGAGGAGAGTTCATGAATTAATGAAGCCTTGTTTTAGCCACTTAAAATCTCCTACACAGGTATCAACAGTTCCGTGAGATTGAGTTTGAGGGTTTACCCTTAAAGTTAAATGTGCAACTTTATTTTAAGCCTTCCAGAGGCTACAGGCTGGCCTTTTTACAGTTGTTTTACTGCCGTGTTTCTGCCGTAGGCGCTGTTCGCAAAAAGCACGTGCCAGTATTTACGTTAATTACAATTTAAAAAAAATCTTTTTGTGTACCATCTTTCTGTGTAAATATCTCAAGTTACAATGTGGACACCTGCGGCTTATAGAGAGGTGCGACTTATATATGTACAAATCTTAATAAAAAAAAAAAATTTGGTTGGTGCAGCTTATAGTACAAAAAGTACGGTAAGAATAATATTTAAATTATTAAATTTATAAGCACATTTAAGAAATTATTTATTCTCAAATGCTAAATGGTAGGCCTATTTATTACCTGCTTATCTGAAGTTTTTAGAAATTGTTATTATTTATTGTATTTTGTAATTTAAAATATAATAATAAAATGCCATTGCTTGCAATAATTTTGTGTTTAACATTTATTAAATTTTTGCTTGCAATAATTTGGGTTTTGGTAACAGCTTAGTCATAAAATATTCCTGTTTAGACACATTCATAGCAATTTATGATTGTTGACTTAAGCGATATTACACCCTTAAACTCTGTAGTCTGTAGTCACTCTGTAAGGATTAAAACTGAAGCCTCGAACAAAGTTAGGGGCCCTATCTTGCCCCCGATCTTGGCACTAGCGCGAGTGTGGGCTGTGGAGGTGTGCTGTGCCTGTCAGGTGGAGCGGACTGAGGTGAATTGCCAGGATCATAAAAAATAAATATCAAACTAGTCCACTGAAAAATAAGGTGTAACATGCCCAAGGCTTCTTTTATTTGTAAATATATTAGGATGATGGATGCTTAACATTCATAACATGTTTGTGTGAGTGCGGGATGTTCATGCGCCGTCCGGATGCCCTCCCACAGCAGAGCACCGCCCCTCGCCCTCTTCTGTATCGGTTTAACACTGTTCTGTTTGGTTTGATCTGGATCTGTACAAAAGCTGCTCATTCACACGAGGCCGTGCTGTCCGAAAGTGTGTTTTCTTCCCCTGTCTGCAGTCCTAATGCTGCGATGTCGGATTTCCTCACGTCCTCGTACCCTTTCTATCATCCGCTCCATTTAATTTTGTGACCAAATTATTCCCATTGTGTTACTTTAGTTTATCAAGTTAGTCGTAGGCTGTAGAAAACTGCCCGGAGCCGTGGAGCGGCCGGACTGTGACAGAGATCAGTGCGCTGCGGAGCGGAGTGGCGGTTCTCCCCGTATGTGCTGCTGTCTTGGCAGCAGCGGTCAGTAGAGCTTTGTACAGCGGGTCATGGGACGTAGTGCACACGAGCACTGCTCTGTATAGACACCTGCACATCCTGCTCTATATCAGTCACTTCTGCTCTATTTCAGTCACTTCTGCGGGGCAAGTGCAGGTCGGGCAGTGTTAATAGTTAAAACCATGTCTGTGCGCAAAGCGGCAACATCAGAAACATTTAGGCTATATGACAATACATGTATTCCATAATCCTCGAGATGTGTGGGGCCAAATGCAGTGGACACACGTGACATGAGAATGTGAGCGGTCAGCAGTAGCAGCAGCGGTGGAAATTCACATCAGGTGAGAGACGCGGGAGCGGGGGGAGCGCAGCGGTCAGCGGCTCTGATGTGGGATGGGGAGCACATGAGATAGACACTGGTCTGCTGTGGGATGGGATCAAACAAAATGAACGCAGAGGAAACAAAAGGTTAACTGTGCGCGAGCACGGGCTTACAGGGGTGCGCGTGTGTGAGAGGGGTGCACGTGTGCGCGGAGTGTTCAAAACACAAACAAAGTGAGTTCTGTCACGGCACATCCAAAATTCTGTATTCCTGGTGCCTCCTCTGATGTGTACTTGCATCGTGGGGCTCCAGAGCGGAACCCATATAATTTCCCCCACACCCCTCTTCTGCCTGGTAATGAGGCAAAGATTGCAGACATTACCCACACTGGCAGTGATTTTAAATGCTACAGCGGTCACAGATTTGTTGAGATGTCATCACTAGACTATATATGTACTTGTACCGTCCCAGTCCAGCCTCCAGCAGTAAAGTACAGCCCGACCTGGACACGCTTCCCTGTTAACGCTAGCGCTAAGATAGACTTAGACAAACTTTATTGATCCACAAGGGAAATTGTTTTGGGTACAGTAGCTCACTCATAAATTATACTATATAACAGAGGGTAACAAAAAATAGATGGAATAGCAACCAAAGAGCAATAGACCAGTGTCAGATGAGACATAATTATAAAAAAAAATGATAATAGATGTAGGCCTATATGTACAATCAGAATTAAATAGAAAAGTAAGCAATAAAATATAAAATACAATATCAAATAAGATGCCCGATCCCAGCTATATACAGTTGTAGGGAGTATTGTCTAGGGAGTATTATCTGTTACATAAGGGTGAGTTGTTGTATGGAGTATGGTATGAATGTAGTCCTGTATCTCACTGTTTGAGTGGAGCTGTAGGAGCCTGTGAATGAGCTCCTCTGTCCCTCAATAGTCTGGTGCAGTGGGTGAGCAAAAGTATCCATGATGGAGAGCAGTTTGTCCAATGTCCTCCTGTCCCTCACTGTGACAGTACAGGGCACTGGCCACCACAGACTGGTAGAAGATCTCCAGTAACTTACTGCACACATTGAAAGACCTGAGCTTTCTCAGGAAGTAGAGTCTGCTCATGCTTTTCTTGTACACAGCATTACAGTTGTCCCACCAGTCCAGCCTGTTGTTCACATGAACGCCGAGGTACTTGTAGCAGTCCACAATCTCCACATCATGACCCTGGATGGTAATGGGCTCCACTGGTGTCCTCGTTGTTCTGAAGTCAATCACCAGTTTCTTGGTCTTGTCCACGTTCAGGAGCAGGTGATTTGCCTGGGATCACAAAATTTGCGATCAGTGTCCTGTACTCCAGCTCCTGTCCATCCCTGATAGACCCTACCACTGCAGAGTTATCAGAGAACTGCAGATGGCAGGACCCAGAGCTGTACTGGAAATCAGAGGTGTACATAGTGAACAGGAGCAGAAACAGGACTATACCCTGGGGGGTTCCCACATTACTGACCACAGTATCAGACAGGGTGGTCCCCAGTCGCACGTACTGAGGCCTGTTTGACAGGTAGTCAGTAATCCAGGAGACATTGGAGAGGCTGACACCCATCCTGAGCAGCTTCTCACTCATCAGAAAGGGCTGGATTGTGTTAAAGGTGCTGGAGAAATCGAAGAACAATATCCTCACAGAGTTCTTAACACTATCCAGCAAGATCGGGGGCAAGATAGGGCCCTAAATGGTGAGTTGACTTTTATCTACTTATTAAGATTGTATACTTAGTAGATAGAAACAGAAAAATTATGGAATTTACTGAATCCACTAACTACAATGATATATTTCCTCTTGACCATTACTCTAGAAGGTGTGTGCTATAAAGTAAACATGAATCAGCCTTGCAGCTATCAAGAAAATACAAGAAGCACAAGTCAATATGGTCTGCTCAGAAACAATACAGACACTGGATGGAGTTTTTAAGATTTTGTTCAAGGTTTTATTCTGTAGATTTGTTCATGTGTATGTAGGTTTATAAAAAAAAACACCACTAGACTCACCTTAGTTACACAATGAAGAGATCATCAACTTGGAATGCAGCAAAGAAAACCTTGGGTCCTCGAGAATGGGGAGGACAGAACAGTGTGAAGGCATTTACGGACTTTGTCCTGAACAAGAACTCTGACAAGGAGCCAGATCAGAGTTTTGATAACAAAGAGATGTGTAAGTATACATTTTATTATATCAATAGTTTTACATAAAGTTGTTAAAGGTAGATATTCATTTTTAAAAATCTGTTTGTCAAGTGCTTCTTGCTGAAAAGAAGTTCATAGATGCAGCCAAGAGGAACGACATAGAAGCAATGAAGGTGGTTGGAAAGGGTATGAATGCAAATGCAAAAAATGTGGTAAGTCTTTTAACAATATTCTCAGAAAATAAACTTGTAAATGTAGTAAAAGTTGTTGTCATTTTATTTTTTAATTCCCCTTTGTATTGAGTTTTTAATGTTACTGAATGGTAGTTATTGTCCTCAATGTTTCCCTCAGGGGACAATAAATTCTAAATAAATAAATGTCTAAATAAATAAAATCCATAATGATTGTGTGCCACAGGATCAACGGACTGCTCTGCACTTTGCTGTTGCTCTAAAGAACACGGAGGCAGTACACTTTCTCCTCCAGCGCAGGGTCAAAGTGGATCAGAAGGACAAAGTGAGAGACATCTACAGTGACATACAAACAGTACAAGCTAACTTAAACCAAAACCTCAACTGTGTTTCTAATTTATTAACAGCATGGGGTCACGCCAATTCATTTAGCAGCCTGGTTTGGAAGTTTGGACATTCTGAAGTTGCTAGTGAAGGCTGGGGCTGAGCAGAAATCAGAAAATGAGGTAGACTTGTCTTACCATTAAATTGTAAAATTTAAATGTAAGTTTTCGTGTTATGTTAATTTTTACTTCAGGAGGGACTGAACATCTTGCATTGTGCTACTATCAACAACCACACAGAAATAGTCGAGTACATTGTCAATGACCTCATAATGAAGGAGCTAGACAAAGGGGACAGAGTATGTTTAAAGATAACTCATTCTATCCCATTTTCTATTTGTTGATTTTTATGTATGTACTTTGCAGTCTGGGCAGCGTCCTTTCTCTCTGGCAGCGAAGCATGGCTGTGTTGAAACGCTTGAGATGCTGATGGATTCTTCTTACAATATGGGCACCATGGAGCCCAACCAGGTTTAAGCTTAAACTTTACTGTTGCGTATTTTGCAGCACTAACATTGGTTTCTGGCTGTTTTCATTGTGCACCTATGATCCAGTTCAAAGTCAAACATTCACTAATGTGCGCTGTTACCCTCCCGTCTGCCAGAGAGGGGACACACCTCTGCACTTAGCTGCCAGGAATGGCCATGGGCAAACTGTCCAACTGCTGCTGCTGAGCTTTGATACTCGAGATGAAGTCAATCAGGTAGGCAATCTGTCTAAATACGCCATAAGTCAGTATTGCCATTTTCTTGATACAGCTATCACATAACATTTATAATCTTTACCTTTAGATAAAACTACTTGGGTTATCATTGTTAACTGAAAGACACTATTAATCTACTACATAATCTACTATTTAATCAACATTGCATTTTATAACTATCGGAATATGTATTTGAATTTTAGGACGGTGAAACAGCCCTGTACCTGGCAGCAGACAATGGACATGAAGAATGTGTTCAAACATTGCTGGAGTCTGACTGTGACCCCAACATCGTCACAAATGTACAACAACTTAAACCTTACTGACCTAAACACAGGATTCAGACAACTCAGTGGCATTTTGTTCCAACATTTCTATTATAGGACAAACGGTGTGCACTACATAAAGCTGCAGAAAGAGGAGATACATCTTTGGTACAACTTCTTTTGGAGTATGAAGCCCAAATTGAATGTTCTGACCAGGTATTTACTATATTCACTATTGGTTTTATTCAGACAAAAAGAAAACTGTGTTTCTATTTTGGTGCAAAAGTGGCTCAGTGTTAAAAGGCTTCACCAACAAATCAAAAATATGTTTGATCCCACCTCTGAAGTGCATAGTGTTGTGTCCTTGTGCAAGACACTTCATCCACCTTATCTGTGACTGTAGCTAGTTTTTGGTGGTTATCAAAAAGGCTGTAGGGGCGGACTGGTAGCTACGTCTGCCAGCTGCCAATACGAGCGTAACTTACTATCATAGAGAGACATTAATAAATAGTACATGAAATTGTAAAGAGTCTAATGCATTATTATTTACTTCACAGAACTTACAGACTCCCCTTCATCTAGCAGTGAAATCTGGCCACCTCCCAGTCATCCATTGTCTACTTGAGAATGGCTGCAATTGTGACGCTATAGATAAGGTACAATCATCACCACAGTGAATGGTTCAACTCACAAACTAAACTATTATACTCACCTTTACATCTCTAGAGGTCCCAAACAGCCATGCATATTGTTGCTGAGATGGGCAAAGTAGAAGTTACAGAAATGCTTCTTAAGGCAGGAGTAAATCTTTCACTGCAAGACAAGGTACTTTCTAAACTGAAAAAATGCTTAAAATCTAATTATCTTTATTAAATGTTTGTTTTCCACATAGCATGGTAAAACTGCTCTTGAGGTAGCGGCACGAGCAGGCGAGGTGATCATTGTTGACATGATCATTAAAGCAGAGAGGTACAATATTTGGAAAGCGGTAAGATCATTTTATAACAGTGACATATCCAATTCTTAACATTTTACCAGCCATGGGGAATGTGACTGTGAACGTTAACACTTTTGACAGCTAAGAGACCACTAAAAATGTAATCCAATTTCTAAAATGTTACTGGCACTAACAAGACTATTTCATCCAATTTCTCATTTCTATGTAGCACGTGACTTTCTCTGAAATTGAAATAATTCAATTGCCCTTTCAGGCCAACCCTGAACTTAATCAAAGTGTCCGAAGTGAGTCTCCTCTGACGTTTAAACTGGACCATCGTTATGAGACAAAGCAACTGCGTTCAACAGCCTGGCGTTTAGCATATAAGCTTTTGAAACCAGGGCAGTGGAAGAAACTGGCTAAACACTGGGGATTTACCACACAACAAGTGGAGGCTATTGAGAAGCAGTGGACAGGTACGACATACATTTACATTTTTTCCTCCCTCAAGTCGAAAGACCAAGTAAGACAGTTAATTTTAGTTATTTGTTAAACTCAATATCTGTACATTTAACATACATAACGCAGTAAAATTAATTATAAAGCTGTTCCTATTGTTTAATGGCACAGGGCCGAATAGTTATCAGGAGCATGGAAACCGGATGTTGCTGATATGGCTCCATGGGGCTGAGATGACAAATAAAAGTCCAATTCGAGAACTTTACCAAAGCCTTGTACTCACAGACAACCAAAAAGCTGCAGGTATCTGTAAACATATATTCATATGTAGTCTATATACTGTATTCTGTTGGTAATATACAATAACATCTGTCTTTGTTTCAGATAAAATACAAATGGAATCTGAAAGTGTCAAAAAGAGTTGTAGAATTTCTTAAGACAAATAACTCCATTAAAATAATTTATTTAAAATTCAACTATCAGATGCATCATTACCAACAAGTTAGAACAAGTGTTTATCACAGTACATTCTTATTTGCGCATAATTTAAAGCATTACATGTACCAGCAGCAATCTAGATACTGAATTTGTTTAAAAGCTATGAATAAATTAATGATAATGAAACATGCAAAATTTTGACAGTCGCATGTTTCAATCCACTATTTTGATGGAGTGTACATGGCAGGTGCCAGACTGTATTCGGGAGGAGCTCCTTCCTGTCTCGGGCCTCTGACTCTGCTGGGACGAGCGAGGAAACTTGGCAGCTGTGGCCTGACCAATAGTGAGCTACAAGGAATAAGAGACAACAATTCCTTTTACATTATTTGTTTATGTAAACTAGACTATATAAAATAAAAGCGTTAAGATTACTATTGTACCTGTGTAACTGGATGGTGTCTCTCCATTATGACGGAGCTCATGGGAGGAGACACACCCATCACCTGGAGGTTACTGCGAGCAGCTTTACCGACATCACTCCGAGCTGTAATTCGAGCGGTCACAGTTTTAGAGTATTTTTGTTGACCAGCATTAATTACACGCCCAGTGACCTGGAAACAAACAGGAATTACATACAGTGTAGGTTATTTAGAGAGAAACTTCAAATAGACAATAATTACCTGCTGTTTGAAAGGTGCAGTGCTTCCCAGAGAGCTGTGGCCAACTGCGGAGGAAGGAAGTACATCTGCTCTTGATGCTGGACGCAAACTCGTCTACAATAATAATTAAATATAACTAAATAAAAATGTTGGAGACTGCCATACTGAACAAATTAATGATTTCCCTACCAAGTCTTCTGATTCACTGTTTAAGGGAGGCTCTGTGTGGTCAAAATGGACAGGAGTGAATTGTGTTGAGGGACCAGGATGTGGGCCCATGCTAGAAGAGCCGGGCCCATCAGAGCGAGGGGGGCCTACAAGCAGAGAAAATAGAAATGCATCAATCCAAGACTGTAGACATGAAACTAAAACAACTTAAAACTAAGATGCGTGAAAAGTCCCTCAGTCGTCCAGGTAGAATCCATGATCAAAGGAGAAGTTCAATTTGTCAACTGGACAAAGTTTGTTTGAAAACGTTTCGCCGCTCATCCGAGAGCTGACGAAGCCTCTCGGATGAGCGGCGAAACGTTTTCAACCAAACAAACTTTGTCCAGTTGACAAATTGAACTTCTCCTTTGATCAACTTAAAACTAAAACAAACTTAATCTTTTTTCAAAATATTTTTTTCTTGTTCTGTAGTAAAAACATGTGTTTAGCACAGACCTTGCTGATCCTGTGTGTGAAGCTGCTCTGACCATCCCTCTGTGGTTTGGAACATGTTGAGAGCCTCCATGTTGAGGGCACACACGCCCCTCATGAAGGCTTTCTTCATAGATTCCTCATAACGCTCCCGTTCCAGCCGCAGTCTCTGGATCTCAGCGTGAGCTTTGTCCAACACCCCACATTGCTGAAGGAAAAGGAAAATTAAAGATCCCATGACATGGTACTTCTTGATGCTTTTATATGGCTCCTTAATGGTTCCCTAATACTGTAAATGAATCCTTCTTCAAAATCAACACTCAGATACAGAGATAAGATGAGAAAGAGTCATAAATATCTCTCTCAAACTCTTTATTCTGGGCGTTGTTGCTTGAATGCAAATGAGGAGAAAAGAGATGGCCAATAGTAGAGGGTGGGGACGTGGCCAAACTCTCCGCTCAGAGCTCAGAGCTGATCCATTTCCTTGTTTTTGCACGGGGGAGAGATTTGAAGCGTTCCATTGAAAAATAAACACATTTCCACATAGAATAAAATTAAACCACTGCTGTTCAAAGGTCCAGAGGCTCAGATAAAGGACTTCCGAGCCTAGAAATACTCGGACGTGCCTCCAGGCAAATAAAAAAACGCATTTCGCATTGCCTAGCGCATTCGCAGTCCAAACTCTGGGCGTGATTTACAGAGACGCTGAGTACAGACAGACGGGGGTGGAACTGCACTTGCATTTCTTTTTTCGATCTGACGTCAATAAGGTGCCTTGTTCAAAATCGCCCGTTTGAGCTCCGATTTTTTGTAACGCAGAAAAGGATCGCAAATGCTCAGTTTAGACATTTCACAACTTTTAACGATGGGGGGGGGGGCTAAACAGGGTAGGGGAGCTCACATTAACGTTCAAAAACCTCAGAAAGTGAAAATTTCATGCCATGGGACCTTCAACAGTCATTCCACAGTATTATTGGCAGTTCATGAATCATAAATGACAGGAAGATGTGAAGCTAATATTATGAATGTTTTTGTTTACCTCTGTCAGTTTGGCTTCATATTCTGCAGACAGGCGCTCACAGACCTCCTCGGCCTTTGCACGGCATGCTTGCTCCACATTGACCTTCCAGTGTTTCTGGATCAGAGAGTGCCAACTTAACCACACCTTCCTCTTCAGCTGCAGTTCGTAGTGCCGCTTTGCCGCCTGAGCAGCATAAGCCTGGAAAGCACAATTACACTTATTAGATCCACGAACAGGTGGCCAACAGAAAACATAGAATTATTGTTGTTGATTTGTTTATGAATCCGATACACTGCTTTATTACCTCCTCCTTAACTTCAGTGTGCTGAAGTCTCCAATGAGTGAAGGCTCTCATTTTTTCAACTTTCTCTTTTTGTCGTTCTAATACCTGGCTCAAGTTCCCAATGACCTGAGAAAAGTTAACATTTTTCAAGTTTGAGAAAACCATGATAAAACACTTGTTCTTGAATTGTATCCTTACCTCATCCTTTCTTTGGTTTGAAATTTCGTATGTTTGTAGCAGGTCCTTTAATTGGTCCAGCTTAGACTGTAGGCCTGCTGTCTGTGCTCTACATTTTTCTTTCTCTTTTTTTATTTCCAACTTGTGTTTCTCCATAAACATTAGTTTCCATTTCCTGAGTTCAGTCAGTACATTTGACTGAAGAAAAAAAGAGTTCACATGTATTTGAAGTGCATTTCACCAGACCCAACTAAAATAATACTTTTGAATTACTTTTGAAATACTCAAGGTTCTAGTAGACAACACATGCTATACAAATAAAACTATGATATTTATAGTGGCTGCATGCTCTTCGGTAGATAAGAGCTAGAGGCCATTAAAGTGACGGATTGGATACATATTTGTATATAGCGCATAGAAAGCTTACCTTTAGGTTGTTGCTCCACACATCTAGGATGTTTTCCATTCTGCTCATGTTTTCCTCGGAGATAAACATCTCGGCGATGACGGCCTCAAAAGCATCAGGGCTGTTTGATCTGGACCTCTCAGGCAGAGTCTGTATCTGCTCTGAACCAACCTCTGACACCAGTGACCCCATACTTGTTGACTGACCTACTGTTTCACCCACTAGAAAAGAAGAGAAGAGAACACTCTCCAGGATCAACACCCACAAGGCTGCAGGCCCGGACAACATCCCCGGTCATGTGTTGAAGGACTGCGCAGAGGAGCTCAAGGATGTCTTCACCAACATCTTTAATGCTTCTCTGAGCCAGGCTGTTGTTCCCTCTTGCTTCGAAACCACCACAATCGTTCCTGTGCCAAAGAAGCCCATTCCAGACACTTAATGACTATCGCCCTGTTGCGCTGACCCCCATCATAATGAAGTGCTTTTGAGCTAGTCATGGCACTCACCCCACCCTCCCACCCTGGACCCATTCTAGTTTGCATACCGGGCCAACTGCTCCACCGAGGATGTAATCTGCTCTGCTCTTCACCCAGTCCTCCTCACCCACCTGGACAATAAGGACTCATATGTGAGAATGCTGTTCATAGATTTCAGTTCAGCATTCAACACCATAATCCCACAGCAGCTCAACACCAAACTGGACCACCTGGGGCTTCAGACCTCACTGTGTAATTGGCTGCTAGACTTCCTCAGTGAGAGGCCACAGGCAGTGCGGGTCGGCAGAAACACCTCGAGCTGCATTAGACTGAGCACAGGAGCCCCCCAGGGCTGTGTGCTCAGTCCCGATGCTCTTCACTCTGCTGACCCACGACTGCGCATCAACCTTCAGCACCAATTGTGAAGTTTGCGGACGATACGACTGTGGTGGGTCTCATATCTAATAACGATGAGACAAACTACAGGAGTGAGGTGAGCCTTCTGACCAAGTGGTGCTAAAAAGTGGTGGTAAAATACATATCACTCTAGACACTTTAAAAACTGCTGCTAAGGACTACTGTTGCACTGTTGCACATTTACTACTGGAATTTTACTACTGTTATACGGTTACTGTTATTGCACTGGAATTACTATTGTTGCACATTTATTTTTATCTTTACTTTCAATGCACATTCTATTGCACATTACCGTTTCACTACTGTATATTCCATTGCACATTTTTGATGCACACTGCACATTTTTGGACATCTGTAAATAGGTATTTATTTATTCTGTTGCACTGCTTTCAGATCTTAGATTTAGATTTTTGTATTAGATAGTTGTTTTGTTTCATCTTTATATTGTATTTTGTACACTGTCTTTTTTGCACTGCCTGGCCAGAGAGAAACAAAATTTCGATTCACTGTATGTTGAACACATATAGCAGAATTGACAATAAAGCGGACTTTGATCTTTGAAAAGAAAGTTAAAAGCAAAACTCACTACAGGATTTGTTACCTAGTAAACCTGTTTTTAAACCAAAATTTTTAACTTGAGTCAGTCTTGAAGATGCAGGATTCTTATTCAGAGAACTCTGAAGTAGAGGATGATCTTGATGATCCTCTACTCAAAGGTCTTACATTTTCAGTTTCAGCTTAAAATGTATATCAATAAGTGGCAATAAGTTATTGAAACTGTTCAAATTATACAATCTGGTCATGACATACACTAAAAAGTAAAGATTTAAAATGGTGAGTTGAAAAAGAAATACTGTTAAACGTGACTGAGCATGACGTCAAGCCTGGGATGATTGACCATGGCTCCTCCAGAAGTCCAGGAATGCAAGATTAATGTCAATATCTTAATTAAATACTGCCCGTAGAACCTTACTCTTGAGAGCCTTTTGGGCAGAGCGCCAAGAGATCATTACCAATCATCCTGTCTGCTTGGTACGTTCCTGTGCACTACTAAACTGCAGTTTCAAGCTCAAAGAGAGCCTTGTCTAGTAAAGAAGAAGGGGGGGGGTGATATAAACCTGATGGGGATGTACATGATGATGGCTTAAGCTTAACCTGATCAATTATGTCAAGCCTTTTTACATCTTCACATGATCCTTTTAGACAATTAATCACCCAATGAAGATACATGTGTAAAAGTGGCATGACTTTATAAGACGAAAATATGAATACCTGCTGGGTGGTGTGGTTGTGTCTCATTCTTTAACTGATTACTTGGCTCTTTAACTGACAGCTGGGGCGTTCTCAGCTGCTGCAGTGTGTCTAGTTTGGGGGTCACCACAGCATAACGGAGTAACTCCTCATACTCATCCTGTTGATTGACAAATGTTATTACTTCAGATATTACATTATAAATTAAACCCAAATCAATGAATATGTTTACTGTAGTGTTACATATTAATCATTAAATATATCTAATAAATCTAGCCATCTATAAACTTTGGTACTGGGATTTAATATAATAAACACACTATCACACATGTTTGATTTGACATTTGAATTATATTGAACATTTTACCTCAAGTTCTGAAGAGACTGAATCTTTGGGTAGAACAGGAGTGGCTCGTTCTTCCTCGTCTGAAGACATCTGATTACAGCAGAGAAATAAAATCAGATTACAGCAAAGAGATTAACGCGTATCAATGAAGCCACGGGAACAAGTGGAATATTTACCATACAAGCAGCTGAAAAGGTCAGTACTCAACATTGATGAATAAGCACATTGAAATTAGAACTATAAAGACTAAGGGTTTATATATATCCAATAAGCAAAAGACCACTTTGTGCACACAGATTGCCCCCAAAACAAATAATTAGATATGGCGTCGTGTACCGGATCTACGTCGCTTCTTCGCCGTCTATTAAGTTTAATATGGCATCTAATATGACACAAATCTGCGTGTTACTGAGACAAAACATTAGATTATACTTACCAGCTTTTATTGTAGTTACTTTTCAGAAATCAGTTGAACGCGTCCTTCTCCGTTTCAAACAGACGGGCTTCGGAACAACGCGTGCTCTGATTGGTTACATTCTCCAGTCCTTACCATGTGATTGGTTAAAGGGTTTTCATAGTAACAGTATACGGAAATGCCCCCCCCCCCACACACACACACACACACACACACATTTTTTATTTATATGTAAACTATATATTTTTATTATTTAGGTCATTTATTTTTTATTCACTGATATCTCAGCATAAAACTATGTGAAACCAGTGATAAGTGATTAAAATTTGCAACAAAGATCAAAAAGATTGAAGATCAAAGTCAGCTTTTATTGTCAATTCTGCTATATGTGTTCAACACAAACCACTTCTGGAACGAATTAATTTCGTAAGGTGAGGTACCACTGTATATATATATATATATATATATATATATATATATATATATATATATATATATATATATATATATATATATATATATATATATATATATATATATATATATATATATATATATATATATATATATATATATATATACATATATATATGTGTGTGTCTGCTCTTCCTATCATTGTGAAGCAGAATTCACCAAGCGTTGGATTGTTCACTCACTAATAAGGAACGTGAGCTGGGTTTAGACCGTCGTGAGACAGGTTAGTTTTACCCTACTGATCATGTGTTGTTGTGTCTCCGCTCCCCTCGCGCGTTCGGCGCTATATTAAGCTGTGTCTCCCCCCACGCTTCACTATCAACACATTCCGTTGAAAATCTATGAAAGTTCGAGTGTTCAAACGAGAGAGAAATACGAGAAAAGCCCAACTCCAGTCTGAGAAAAGCGTAGAATGTGTGTGGTGAGGCATTTACAGCCTTAAAACATGTAGAACAACTTTAAAATACAAAGTTGTCCTACCTCGCGGACCTCTCCCACCGCGGGCCTCCTCTGGAACCTAACCCCGTGTGTGTTGATAAAGTGTATTTACGTTTCGGGGCGTGCATCTGAGCGCGCATCTGAGCGCGCATTAATTGAATTTTTGAGATTTCGCGTTTCGTAACTTGGATTTTTCGTTTGTAGAGTCTTTCGTAAGGTGAGGTACCACTGTGTGTGTGTATATATATATATATATATATATATATATATATATATATATATATATATATATATACAGTATATATATATATATATATATATATATATATATATATATATATATATATGCACATCAACAGGTTGAGAGATAGGTCACTTTCCACCAAGTACTGCTGAGGATTATCCCATGCTGCTCTGTGGGTAATAGAGGTTTACTGCTAAATGACAGGATGCTGTGGCTCAAACAGATACTGATTTGCATTTCAGAGCAGATGAGTCCATGTTTTAGTTTGTATAAACTGAAATCTTGGCTTAGTTTTTCATCTAAATTTTGAATGGCAAGTAACAGCCTTCAAATAAAACAAGAATGTGGGTTGGTAAGTTGTTTTTTGTGATACTATATAGTCATAGCATTATTATGTTTCTGTTTTTCATACTTCTTTGAAAGAAGCTTGAAACTTGGATTGCTGTCACCTTGTAAAGTGGGATTGGGAATGTTATTGTTATCATACCTCATCAGTGATGATTATCAAGCATATTAATCTTACATCTTATTGATCAATTAATGATTTCTCTTTCAGTCCCACAAATGAAGAAGAAGCGACTTTATTGATCTCACACTGGAGAAATTCTTCTCTGCATTTAACCCATCCTGTTATTAGGAGCAGTGGGCAGCACATTACTACGCCCGGGGACCATCTCCATGATCTTCTTGCTTCGGCTTGGTCAGGACCTAAGCTGGAGGATTTTACCTATGGTACATGTTTTGGGTTGATGCATCACCCCAGCTGAATTTAGATATAGAGAAGATAGAGTGATAACTGCCTGGATCTATTCTTCATATTCAGAATGTAAATTTAACCTTCTCTTCAACAGAATGACTGCACCTGTGTGTTCAAATAGGATTCAGCTCACATTCTTCCCTTGTAGCCTGTTCAATCTGTTCCAGAACAATAATCACAATCCATTTGAGTCTCGTCCCCTGTGGTATTTTAGCACAGTCGTGAAACAAATATTCAGCATGCCAAACAGTATGGGATAGTTTTTTTTATTAGTGCTGCAGTCTCCATTTATTATTAATTAACTTCTGGATTTTATATAGTGCCTTTCAAGATACTCAAAATGCTTCACATTGCATTTTTCATTCACTACTACTAAAGATACTTGTAGCCACAGCTGCCCTAAGGTAGACTGATGGAAGTGAGGCTGCCAATTTGCGCCACTACAAACACACACACAGGGGAAGTGTCTTGCCTGTTGCAACAGTTTTTGTCACTGGCGCCCTACTATGGCTCTTGGAATTCCCAGCCATCTCCCATCCCAGTAATGACCAGGTCCAGCCTGCTTAGTTTCTGAGATCTGAAACTGACTTTACTGATTTTGAAGTCAGTATAGCCACAAACATGGTCACATTTATATAATAATAGTAATAATAATAATAATAATAATAATAATAATAATAATAATAATAATAATAATAATAATAATAATAATAATACTTATTATTATTATTATTATTATTATTATTAATTCAAGTTTTTATCATACTTCTCCTCACATATTGGAGAGATAACCTCTCTCTTTTGGAGCTATTGATGACTGCCCACTGAGTTCAAATTACTTTTCATTACATTCTGATGTAGCAGGACTTCCCCTTCAGGCAAGACTAATCCATCAAGTCATGCATTCAGTGACAAGTGTGTCCTTTGGTTTGTACTAAAATGAAAAGCACTTAAAATTGAAACGGGCTGTAATATCCGTCTTTACCACAGGCTTTTCATTTAAGTTGTGACACACTGGAAATGGGATAAGCAATAATGAACTAAGCCACTTCTTACAAATATTCAATCAAACCATAAACTCAGCACTAACAGCCCTAATGCGCATCATGATTTTGCAGGTTACAATTTTGCATTGTAATCACATCAGAAGAGAAGCCAGAAAAACTTGAGCAATAGACTCTTTAAAAGTTTGCAAATAGAATGATATTTGAAATTCTACAAAGAGGAAACTACTAAAGTGAAGTGAAAGGAAGATAAAGAACTTTCAACTGAGAAACAGGGACAGAGCACATCATGTCATAAAATGGTGGTTTTGACTATGAGAACCACTCAGATTCATGTGAGTGATATCAGAGCATTTGGGCTACACTTGTTTATTTTACAGGAGATTATGATATATTTTGATGAGGGCAAAATTCTGAGAATTCTGAAAAATAACACATGAATGTTAACATGATGTTTTTTTTTCTTTATTTACATAAAGACTTTTTTCATCCTTTGTAATAGAAAAGCATACTGACACAAGTTTAATATTTAGATCTGATGTCAGTTAAAAAATGTTAATGTATTGTAGTGTACTTCTTTTTGCCAGCAGTTGCAGGTCAGGATTTTTAGGTGACATTGTGGTCTATCTGGACTAAAACATAATTTGCACCCAAACTGGTACAAATCGTAGCTATAAGATCTTTGAAAGTGAGTCAGCAGAAGTACTCAGAGAGAAATCCACACTCACTCAGAGAGAGTGACACATGTAAAGCCAACATTTAAAACTGACTATTGTATTGTAGTATGTATGTATTGTAGTTCAGTCAGATGTGCGTAAATGCTACTGACGTCTCACACTCATAAGCAGCCAGTTACAGTACTGACCCCTTGTGGTACGTTAGCATAACCTGCAGTTTGTGGGATTTTTTAATTTATTTATTCATTTTTTTGTCCTTTTGATAGTTAAGAACGGACATGTGTTTAACATACAAAGGCCATTATTTTACAGTGTGTTCATTGTAAACCGCTAACTTGATTTAAAACAGCTTATGTTGCCTTTAACACATCTTTTAACTAATTCTACATTTATAACTATTGACCAAACTGCCTAATGTAACTACAGCTGTATGCACAAATCTCCTGTTCAAATATTTTGTAAACTGCATTTCTCCCTGTGTGTATGCCAAGACTTGTACATGTGCAGTTGCTTGCATGTGTAAGATGGAGGGTCATTCTACTGTCCCTTACATTAAGTTAAGTGCTTCTCAGCTCTTCAGCTGTAGTAAATGGCTTCTTATTGCCAGAAGGGGGGTTTGACTGCCGACTCTGAATTAAAAGCAGAATGTCCCTTGCCCTAGGTCAGTGCTTCAGTGAATTGTCAAAATGTGGACACAAGGATTCTCTTCATAGTCATGGTTTGCTAGTGCACTCATTTATAGTGCCATTTGTGCATAAAATAGCAAAGACCTATTCAATATCCTCTATCCTGATTTGATTCATGGCCATTGTCTCAGCCTTGGTGGAAACGCAAACAGTCTCTTCACCTTATAAATTACTTCAATCTAGTGTGGTTTAGTTTTAGTGAAAAATAAAGAAGGGAAACTTAGGTAACACACTCAACACGCTCAATGGTTATTTCTGTTGCATCAGTCTTATTGCCTTGTAGTTATTTACACTTGTATCACATCACTGTCAACTACTTCATCTAAAGAGCACCTTAGAATCTCTTAGTCATGCGTCAAGAGTACTGTATAGTTTTATTCTGTCTGTTAATTTAGCTAGTGCTACAAAATGTATCACAGCATAAAAAAAATGCAGTTGTCACGATGAGATTTATTTTTAGATATTCAGTGAAATAAGACCAATATTAAATACTGTGGCCATGCTATGTCCAGTATTGATTTCTTTGATATTGCATCCATAGGCAAATTTGATTGAATAACCATTTCGCTAGTCCATCTTCCAGTACAACCTCAGTATATTTATGAAAACAGAAAACAAAACATATGACTCACATGTGACAGTATTTAAAATGTCAAATGTGAAAATGTCAGAATTGTGCAGCAAGATATCGTTGAAAATCAGGCTTACTAAAAAAAGAAAAGTGTCTTTCCTCATGTAGGAGTGAGTGAAACAGGCAAACCCTCCTCCTCTCTTCCTCTGCCATCCCCCATCCACTATGGAGTCACGAGCCACGCGCATTCAGCACCATGGAGAGCGGCGCTCCTCCGGGCTCAGCGTCATCACCATTCAAAAAGGATACACCTGTTTGGAAAAATGTACATAAATAAATAAATAAAGTTAGACAAGTATTGCGCAAGTGACACCGTTTTAAATGCACCGACCTTTGTTTTAAGCCCCTCTTATTTTACATGCATGCATTGCAGTGATTCACGTCATTCGGTCACATAACAAGATTGTTCCATCAGACGGAATTGGCCGCATCACTCAGTGAAATACAATTATTGATCCTGTCCCTGCTTCCCCGTGTCCCCCCTCCCTCCCTCCCTCCCTCTCCCGGCCGTCACAGCGCACCATCACTCTCTTTCCTCCCTGTCGCTTCCTAAAGTAGCCCACTGCAGCGAGAGGAGGCTGCATCTGGAAAAGCCCTGCTGACTCGGAGCGCGCACTCGCCTCTGGTCCTGTCCGCACTTCCAAACACTTCATAAAGCTGCGGCGATGGCTACAAACACATGCAGTCTACTTTCTTCGTCGTAAACCACGGTAAGATTCACTTTTTTTCCTCTGGTAAACTTTTTTCCCCATCGTCTTTGTACATTATGTCGCGTTAAATCAATTCTGCCTGTCAACAGCATCGTAGTGACAAGTAGCCTTTTTGTATGGGAAACATAAATTGGATCATTTGTCATTTGAACACGTGAAGAAAATGGCGTCAATGTAAAGATAAATTTAACTTTTTAAAACGCTGGCTTTTGTGTGGGTTCAAAAGTTGTCAAAATGTCAAAAGTGAGAAGCCTGTAGACAATATACGTCCTTTAGCTGTACTTAAAGTTTAGGAGCTCTTTGTTTGAGTTTTTATTCTTTGCTTGTGTGTAGCACAGGCAAACACTCTCCCCAAGGCATTTATAGCAGTCTGCATTGCCTCCAAAATGTAAAAGAGGGCGAAATGCAGGAAAAGGCAACTGACTCAGCTTTGCACCTTTGAGAAAGTCTGGCCCCTGACTCACAGAAGCAGCCGGCTAGAAATCTATGAAAGTGCTTTGTTTGCAGTGCACTGCCCCGCTGTTCCAATGTTCTGTTACACTGGCAGTTTGTGCCTGAAAGACACATATCTAATAGAAAAAGGCTATTGGTCCTACTATTCTACATGGCTTTTAATTATGCATAAATTAGTTATTAAAACAGCCAAACCTTAACAGAGTTGGAACAACATGCTATTTTAATTGGTTTGTGGATACATAAAGATGATGATTCCTTAGTCAGTGAAGTCAGGATTTGTATAGATTCAAGTCAGAGCTCATACATACATAATACCATTTAATATAATAGTCTGAACATTTGATTAAAAACAAAGCACAGCATCTCATATCTGCAGTATAACTCTCTACTGAGTCAGTAATGGCATCCAGGACTGATGAAATCTAACAGAAGACGTCCCGTGCAGCTGTGAGGCCCGGCCCTCCACATGAGGTTAGAGGGTCTCCATTTTGATGGGATTACACATGGCTCGGCCCACTTAGAGATTGGATTGGCTCTCTGTGATGCTAATAGAACGGACCAGCCAGGGGTCCAGTGCATGTCTTTGAAAAGGGCAAGACTTTGATAAGTCAAACCTTCCTCAGATAAAAATAATTAATGCTTCCTTCGGGCCAAAGGATGTCAAGTTGGCTGCAGTGCAGTTTGGTTTAGATAAAAAGACAAGAATCCCATTATATATTTATGAAACAGAGACATTGTTTAGACAAGATACTTGATCGTCATCTTTCATGGGATTCATTCAGATTCTTGAATTAACATTGGTGATATTTTAATTAATGGAATTGAACAACAAAACAAACAAAGCACAGATTTTGTTTTGTGTTAGTATTTTATAATATATGGGCTATATTCTCCGTACAGAGAATTACACTATAACTGTACTTTCTGAATATTTGGTAACATGGGGCTGTATTTGCTGTGATCTAAAATAAACCCAGAACTAAACCAGCACTAGGACAGAACAATAGGATACTGATCAAACCAGGACCAAACCCATAGAGAGGAAAGGGCCAGCAGCAGTGTTTGTAGCTCTTTGCGCAGTTTGATTGCGCTCTGTCGGGGTCTTGTCAGCTGTGGTCAGATGAGGTGGGTCACGAGTCATTCCACTTCATCAGAACTGACTCTCTGAATGACAAAGGTGGCTCCATTAACCTCATTGTACGTATGCAGAAACCAAATAAACAGTGTGACAGTTAAAGTGACCTACATTAGAAATTGGCCTATGATGTAAAGTTTTCCTGTGTTGAAAAAAAACACTTTGGGGCAAAAGAACCAACCTATTTTTGCATGGTAGTTATTTAAAACTGTTGTGTATAGATGTTAATGTTTTATACAGTGTAATCAACAACTAACAGTCCAAATGGATTAATAGATTCACCTTGAATCAGCCCAGTAAAATTACATTATGGGAACTCGGCACTGGCCTGTGATTTGTATCTTCATGACAAGGCTTCAATGTCCATTAGAGGCCTTACTGAAGAGCCTTGATACACAGGACCATACACTGACTGACCGCATACGCACACACACACGCACATACACACACACACACACACACACACACACACACACACACACACACACACACACACACACACACACACACACACACACACACACACACACACACACACAGCCATCTATATTAGCTATATTAGATTAAATGGCAACTACCACCATTTCTATCTCTAAGGTTAATTATTCAGCACTGTGCATGTTGTGTTTGATGAGAGTCACAAAAATAACATTAGAAAAAGCATGTTACACAGCATATGCCTCGGTGGGATCTCCATCACAGATGTCCTCCAAAGAAAGGGCTTTCCCATTCATGTGGTTCGTCAGGCCTCAATGACTGTGGCCGTTTTACCTTCTGGACTATCAAAGTAGATGCATTGTTGACCACTACTACTAGTAATCATTGGTCCTTCTTCCCTTTCTTTGTCCAGATTAAATATGACAGTGGCGTTGCGGTCTGATCGTCTTTCCTATTATAATAAAGCAAGTCTTTACTGGGGGCAAATTGATTTCAGACAGAGCCTTGTTTATTAGCCTCTGTTCCTCAGAGCTTATCATGAGCCAGCAGATTCAGGATCTCTGGCAATAACAGTCACTTCTTAACAGAATAGGGACAACTCATAAAAAGATGAATAGATTTTGTATTATTGATAACACTTTCTGACATCAATTCCAAACAAATAACTAATTATCAAAAGATGAAATGGCACTGCTAAGAAGAGGCCATCTGTTCCACTGTACTGGGTTGAAATGATTTAGGAGAAGTGAGTTATGACCTCCTATTGATAACCATCTTTTTTGTCTCTGACCCTTCCCCCTGTTCCTCAGACTGGCCCATGATTAGCCCTGTCATTGTGGTGTGTCTCCTGTGGTGACCGCACACCCACCAGTCTTCATCTGAGCTGTCCCTGGAGCAGCACTGATCCAGCACAGTACCTGCACTTTGAAGCTTCATAAACAACATGGAGGACACTTATGATAACAGGACTTCTTTAGCAAAGGGTGCCAAGGACATGGTCAAAGAGGCAAAGCGGCACGCAGCCAAGAAAGTCAACAAAGCAGTAGACCGGGCAACAGATGAATACTCAGCCCACCGCAATTACAGCAGGTTCCAGGATGAGGAAGAGGAAGATGAGGATTTCTATAGGAATCCACCAAGGCAGCGGGATGCAGAGAGCTATCCTGACAACGAGGAAGGGGGGTCCAGTGATGCCACCGAGGGTCACGACGATGAGGATGAGATCTACGAGGGGGAATACCAGGGCATCCCAAAGCAGAAAGAGGGGCAGATGGCACTGGGGCAGCCGACCTCAGATGCCAGCAGGGATCGTAGGGAGTTAGAGCGGGAGAGAGAGGCCGATGAAGAGGAGTTAGCACAACAATATGAGCTGATCATACAGGAGTGCGGTCATGGCAGGTTCCAGTGGCAGTTGTTCCTAGTCCTGGGTCTGGCGCTCATGTCTGACGGGGTGGAGGTCTTTGTGGTGGGCTTTGTGCTGCCCAGTGCGGAGACGGACATGTGTGTGCCCGACTCCAGCTCGGGATGGTTAGGTAAGCAACAAAGTTATATTTACAGCACACTGAGCACATTTGACTTTCCAATATAATCTGTAGTCAACTATATCTGTTGCCCAGATTATGCCTAACTCAATTCAATGCTGAATTCTTTTACTCATGAACTGAACTACTTGACAAGGATATACATGTGTAAACCAGGAATGCAAGACAACCAGAGACATGCAGTGTATACTACATCAAGGTTCAATCTTAAAATGAAAACTAAACAAAAAACAAAATAGTATATGATTTATTCACACCCATATTTAAGACAGTGTAAAACCTTTGCCCAGTCAATATGCACTACATCAGTGTGACCTCCAGTGAAGATGCATGGGGACATCATTCATTATGGTTGAAGAAGGGAGCAGGTGAAAAAAAATTCACATCCCCTTTCCAATAATTGACTTGCAGGACTCAGATTAACTAAGATCTGGCTGTAAATTCAATGTTAACTGTACTATTAATAATATACCAACCAGAAACAGGGCGTCCTGCCTCAATCACTGTTTTGGCAAGAAAAAATGAACATCTAACCTAATTAGGCTTTATTCAATAATGCAAAGCATGCCTCATCGTGAATGAACACTCACTGCATTTTAATTGCATTTTAAATATTATATTTCATAATTTCTAACTTGTGTTGGCACATTGTTAAAATTTCAAACTGTATTCTAAAGAAAATCTAATCAGTCATAAGAACAATATATTTTAGACATTAATACAATCACAATATAATAAACATACTTTCTTTATTATTACTAGATGTTTTTTTTATTTATTTGCAACACCATTTTAAAGCAGGAAAGTTCTGATTTTTGTCCAGTTGGATCATACTTGATTATGGTAAGTCTCACTACTACTACTAGTTTTAGTATTGATTTTTTTGGGAACGCTATTTCAAACCTATAGTTCCTTTATTACTCTGAGGAAAGTCCAAAGATGAGATATTTAATGTCTGCGTGTCGTGGTGACAGTGGTAGGTGGTGGTACATTACACAGATGAGGTGTTCTGCTCCATTGGCCTCTGTGTCAGGATTAAAGGGCTGCCCGTATTCCCCGGCCGCTCGGTGGTGAGCAATAGTCCCTGTGACTGCAGGTGTGTAATCCATCACCCAGGGCCGACCACTGCAGCTGACTCACTGTGTTAGCGGCGCACTACCACCACATTCAATCAGACATGCAGCCTTTAGATACTACATCTGCTCCCAGTCATGACCATTCATCAACATGGAGATAGATGCAAAAATGGTGCAAGGATCAAATACAGTGTTTGTTGTCTCATAAAAGTCAGTAAGCTATTTGCAATATTCTGGTACATTAGAGTATTGGATACGGCTGCTTGGTTATGGCATAAATACATAAAAACATAACCATTTGGATAATAATTTAAATCATAATTATATTAATAGTTATGTGAAACATTTATTTTTGTTCTGTCAAATAAGTTATGTTTTTATTAAGACAATTTAATTTAATATGTTTTTTTTTTGCATTACACAAGTATATGCAGCAAAAAAAAAAAAAAATTATACTAGACAACCCTAATATTACATAAAGTGCTTCAGTATTTCAGTGTCATAAAGGGAAAAGCTAATGTGACAGAAGTAATTCCATAATTAGCAGCATTTAAATATGCATGCATAAGTATAATAGAATAAATATTGTTATCTCGATATATTGTTATGTATAGAAGTCCCTGTATATGACAAGTCAAACGTAACCCCTTTATATCCCATTTTAGTGGGGTCATAAAACCGCATTGTGTGTCTCCAATGCAATCTCCAGCTGGGTTTCTCCTTCATTAGCATTTCGCAGAATATTACGTTTGCTTTAGCTACTGCATTGCCACATCATATTTAAGGAGCAAATCTTCATTTTATATCTCGTTTGAAGTATTCATATAAACTACTTTTCATTCTCTCCAGCCGGGCTAGTTCCTGCAGGCATCACGCTGTATGCTCTGCTTGTCCGTGTTCGTGACTATAACTAACCCCCTCCCCTCTCCCGCTCACCCCCTCCTCTATGTTGCTCTTACCCTCCATTGTCTGTGCAGCTCTCCTCTTTCTTTTCAGATCCCCCCCCTGTCCTCCTCTCCTTTCTCCCACTGATTGCCCCCAGGTTTCTTCCCATTAAGGTGAACTGCATGGTTGTATGTGTGTGGCCTACATGATTATTATGACCTTGTTGGTAGTCATTTGAGGTTTTAGTGTAATTATGCTTAATTGCAGCATTAATGAAAGGGGTCGATGTTTAACAGGTGCCTCTACTGTGAAGTCCTGTTTCATTTTTTTTAAGTATAAGGTGTACTATGTAACTTTTGTCTCTATGAAGATATTGCTTTGCTTAGAATGTACACAGATCGTATGGCAGTAAACTTTGCCATGAGACAAGCAGGTAACACCACCAGGCGAAGTCACAGGTTAGATATACAGAGGCGACCAGCAAGAATACATGTTTTATATAAGGAGTATGAGGAGAAATAAAAACATGCACAAGTGAATAAAGTAAAACTGAAAAATTGAATAAAGTGTAAATGCCATACAGTGGAACATACCAGGTAAAACAGTCACACCACCTTGGAGACAAGCAGGTGGTGGATCCCCTCGCCAGAAGATATACGCACCTTTAAAACCCTATAGTGAGACTAGTGTATAAGTAAAAGCTAAGTGTTGATACCACTCTGTAATAAACATTTGACTGGACTGTAGTTTCTGCTGCAGGATCCCAGTAAACTTCTTTGATGAATAATCAATGGTTAGAGCCACCTGAGGCCGACTCCATTACAGTGGCATTATGCGGCTCCATTAGGCATAACAGGCAAAGGCAGAGGAAGACTACAAGGACAGTGTAATGGGATAAGGCTGTATGAAAACCTCCACATCTGAACACAATGGATGAGGAAAACGCTGATTCGATTACAGAATCAAATTTACTTCCCCCAGTCTCACGATCTGACAGGAATCTCTGACGCTTCGAAGATGCAAAATCTTGATTAATTAAAGCTAGGGAAAAACAGTGAAGGAGAGTTCAACATGTGCGATGTGTCTGACATGACGCGTGGGCGAGAGGTGGTTCAGTGACAATGTGAGCCTATATTTCGGCGATCAACAAAGACACAATGAAAACACCCTATCATTACTTATTTGTTCTCTACAGTTCATTGTTCTTCTTACTTTTCTATTGTTGTGTAAAGTTGTTTATATCTATAACAAAGAGAGATGTTTATTGGTTGGTGTGGGCAATATAAAAAAAATGAGTAGGCTTGTGTCAATATATTTTTGGATTCTCACAATAATAATCCTACAAAAGTGGATTGACTGTCAAATTAACCAGAAAAGTGCAGAAATATTACATATATGCTCTTGTTTGGAAAGGCCTTGTCTTTTTGACAGTTTTCTTATTTTTGTGATATTATTCTATAGCAAGTAGTGCCAACTTATTTTGGTTTGGTCAATAAAACTAAAAAGTGGTGTTTTTATGGATGGAATCTTCTGTAGTGATTTTTCCATTATTAGTGGTTTACATAGGGTTCATGATTTTATGTTCTATCACAGGGTAATCAAAGAAACTATTAGAAGTGTAAACTAAAATAGTAAACTGTTGTCTGAACTGCTGTGTTATAGGGATAAAGCCTTTACCCACAACGTGAACTGAAGAAATGCTGCTAATATGGGACTCTTACAAAGAGACCTACCAGTTGGGCTGAAAGTGCTGGTAAAATATCCAGTTGCAATAAAGTATTGTGATTGTGAATAGATTCACAATTTATGTTTTTAAGATGAATTCAATAGTGTACTTTTTTTTTTTAAATTAATACCAGAATCTCATGCATTTCAGAAAATGTTGGTAGAGGTCTAAACTACAGTATTCATGCTGTACATAATTATAAGGGATATATAGTTGTTTGGAAAGGGGATTATATTTGTTAAAATATTGCAGTGTTCTGATAGTAACAGTTCAAACTGCAATTTCCATTCACTTGTGATTAAATATTGCAGCACTTGCTACAAGGATAAGTAAAAAGAACAAAATACTTAACTACTAAGATGGAGCAAATGCCCTGGCAGATTTGTGCAATCTAAGTAATTCTGGTTTGAAGTTATTGTATTCATAAAAGCACACATCCTTCTTTGTTCTTTTTATAACTCCCTGCACCTTCTTTGTCTTCTACTGTCTCTACTTTAGATTTCTATTCATCCTTTTAAATGCTTCTTGGCTTGATCCTCAGTTCCATTACTTAGTGTTTCCCCCTCTCCTCTCTCTTTGTGCGAGTATGCGCCAGCTGGCAGTGCTTTTGAGAATGCGTGGTCCGGGGCAGTTGAGCATGGCTAAACTGCAGCAGGATCGCAGCACTGCAGAGATTAGGCTGTACTTGAGAGTACGGTGCAGCACCACATTGTGTGCAACAGACAGTGCAGTGCATTTGTATGAGCAGATGGAGCCGAGCTCGTGGCCGCAAGTTGCAAAACACTCTTATCATGTGTCCAGATATCACACGCTTATTATGCATGGCATTTTAAATGCACTATAATAAATTAAATAAATAAAGTGCGCACAAACTGTACAGTGCCTTATCTTCAAAGGGTTAACACATTAAAGCAGTCATCTCTATAAGGTTAACTTTATAATAATGAAATTTAAGTATTTGTCTTTAAAATTCCATATTTAACTTTGATTGTTAATATACCATATTATCAGTTATATTCTAAATGTTTCTATTCAACCTCATATCTTAAATTCAGTGTAACAGTTGGATGTAACATTAAGAAAAGCTGAAAATATACATATACATGAATATACATATATAATATAATATACATATCAGATATTTGGTATTGTTTGTTAGTTAGTTTAGCTTTTTACCATTTAAATATCATACTGCTAATTTAAACTACTACTACTATTTTCTATAGTGTTATAACTATTACTACTGCTACTACCAGGCTACTACTATTACTACTACTACTACAACCATTGACAAGAAGGAAGTAGGTCGTTTGTGCAGAGTGAGTGCTCATATTAGCTTGCTTTTGTACGGCGTTCCCAGCAGCCCCCATTGATAATGACTTAAATTATAACAAAACCCTTTAATCTGTATTTTGCGGAGGTGGCAGAAGGTGGAGGCTTGAATCCCATCAAAGTGACACCATGTAGTACAAACATGATTACACGCTGCTGTGTGTGAGGAGGCTGGTAAGTGTAAAACGGAAAGAAAATGAGGGAAATTGGTGCAGGAAATTGAAAAACAAACTAAAGAAAATTGATAATAAAATGGATAAAGGAAGTAGTAAGAGCAGAGGAGTGGGGCTGCGCTGGCACTCGAAGCAGGCTGTTGTGTCATCATTACAAATCATAGGAGGCGGGTGCGTGGCATTAAAGAGCATCAAAGCATGAACAGTGGTGATGCAGTTCAGAGCACGTGACTTAACTGGGGAGCTCCTCGGGATGTGACAGTAGGACACAAAACAGTGCACCCAGGGCCGGCCCTCCCTCTCCCCTCTCCCGCCTCACACTCGTACGTCTCACCCATCCGACACTCACACTCCAACATCGCATTACACTTCTGCTGCTAACTTTGTCTCCACAGATTGTGATAATTTCAAGTTACCAAAAATGTGTTACAGTAGTTTTGGTTGTGTTCAAGAGATTTAATTTTCTCATTCTATGTTTGATCAAAATTGATAAAAAAATAAATAAAAATTAAGTAACTGAAAATATAAAATGCTACCTCTTTTTCAAAACATTTTGTAGGGCACTTTAAGACTCACTTCAACATCACCATTTGATTTACATATTTTTCTTTTTCAATTACAGTCATTTTTCTGCTCAAAAATTCCTGGATAACTGTGCGTTCCTTTGAGCTGAGTTGGCTCTCTGAAAAGTTGCATTAAAATAAGATAATTCTAGCTAATTCTAGCAAATGTAACTGTAAGATCGTTGTTTGTGTATTTCACTTGTACCACAGTGAACTATCACTGCTGATATAAAGGCTATCATTAGATCCCATGCGGCAGAGCAACACGTCAATAAATTCATTACGTAATTGTCTGTTCCAGGAAGAGTCCGTTCATTAGTTTTATGGCTGTTACTATTTCTTTTTGAAGCATTAATGCACCATTTGGATCAGACTCAGAGAAGATGAAAGGGGTTTTATTTTGTGGAGATCTACAAATGCCTCTAGAAATAAGTTCATATGGGATTCTAATGGCAGGCCAATGGGTGTTTTTCTGTATATGTTTAGTGTTTAGTCTTTAATGACGCAAGAAAAAGCTGCACATAGATAGGAAATGTGTTAAAATTAGAAGTTAATTTATGGTCGCTTCTAGGGAATTCGTGGATGGCCGTCAAATGTGACAGATTGCAGTGCTTTGACCCCTGGCGCTCTGAAGTTAAACAGATATGTACTCAGAGCAGAAGGCGAGGGACCCACTGCACACGCTTTGAAATGAAAACATGGAAGAAATATAAGAACTACAACATGTTTGACCTTTTTATATCCGCGACTGTTTCACATCAGTGTAAAAGTCGCCATTAAATTAAGTCCAAATAAAAACTAGATTGTGCCTGTCAGATTCCAATACGTTTGCCATTAGACAATATATCTTAGTTTACTAGAATAAATTTGAATCATATTACCATAGACTATAATGGACGTAGCTAACTCGCTAGCCACCGCGTTTCAAATCGGAAGTGTTCATGGGGGGGTGCTTCTTCCATAGACTGTTTCCAATTGACTTTTCATTCATTCATTCATTCATTTTCGTCAGCTTTTTCCAAGTTCGGGTGGCGGGGGCAACAGTCCAAACAGATCTGCCGCCCAGATCTCAATGCACCGACCCCCATGGATCCTCCTGCGGGTGGTGGGTCCACGGGAGGACGGCCCCACATCGCTTGACTAACTGGCCTTGATATATCTTGTGTCATGGACTTAACTTTGGAAAATTGTCACCCCTCTCTCTTTAACTGCTGCAGTGAGCCTCGTCATCTTGTTCTTAAAATATTTGTATAAACCTCCTCTACATGATTCTGGTTATTTTGTATGTAAATAAATTCCTATTCCTAATATGAACCTGGCTCCAAATTCGCCCCATAACTGCTAGCATCATGAGCTTCATTTGACTGGAGCCAAATGCTATGGGTGACGTCATACTGTCCACTTCTTTATACAGTCTATGATTATTAGCACAAAGGTATTTTTATTGAAAGAAATTTATCTCATTATGATAACTTATTTGAATATCCAGTGCCTCCAGTGTCTTGGCAGTACTTTGTTTCCAAATGCTTTTTAAATGTATTTATTGAAAGTCTGGCTTTTTAGTTCTGAATCAAAATTACTCTTATTTATGCCCACGAAGGTTATAGTCATGGCTGGCCTTTCATATGAAGAAATGGATAATCAATGTATATTTAAAAACTAAGGCTTAGACTTAGACAAACTTGATCCACAAGGGAAATGATTTGGACACAGTAGCTCACACATCACAATGACAAAGAGCAGCAGTATAAATGGTCATAATAAATTCAAAATAAGTAGCAAAAATACCAAGAGACTTGTGTAAAATAAGGCCTAATTTTATAAATGTGTATGTACAATAAAACAGAAAATGTAGAAATATAGTAATAGAAATATATTTCTCAGCTTTATACAAGAGGCCATAAGGAAAAATAGTGCAAAGATGAAGTAATTGAATGTATAATGCAGTGATTGACCTGACAGAAGATTATCTATTACATAAGGGTGAGTCGTTATACAGTTGTATGGAGTATGGTATGAATGTAGTCCTGTAACATATGTAGAAAAAAATAGCACTATCAATTTTGAAATTCCAGTAGCTTTAATTTCATGGAAAAATCATATATCTGTTATTAGCTTTGTACATTTTGCAAACTTAGCCTTTATTCTTTGCTATCTTTGCATATCCAGTGCAGTACACGTTCTCTATGAGAAGCCCACATAACACTGTAATAAAAGGCTTCTTTCTCTGGGGCACCATCACGATGATCAGTGAGTAAAATCAATGCTATTTTGTTGGAACATTGATCCCATTTGTGACTGGGGAGAGGACCATAGCTGCGCAGAGTGGCTTTTGTAAAGTCAGCCTGCATTACAGTTCGCATTCGTCTCCTCATTGATTGCAGCCTGTTTTAGTCTTACACGCAGTATTTACTAATGTGTCACTGGGGCCCACTGCCCGACTACCTTTGGACTTCATTATCTTCAGCTTGTGAAGTCACTACTCAATGTGCGCACCGTAACAAATTGTACAGTTTTTCTTTTTATTTTATATTTTTAAAACATTACATTACAAAAAAATAATATCTATCAAAATAAAGAAATAAAAATAGTAAATATACCAGATAGTATACGTATAACCTTTCTCGTGGGTATGTGTACGCCACCTCATTATCCCTGTGTAGATGTTCTTGCTTTGTCTGGGACATTAAACTAAACTTTATTGATTCACAAAGGAAACTCCTTGCACACAGTTGCTCATACACAATATAAGAACAAATCATTTAAACATATTTCAAAAGAGGGCATTAAACATAGCTATGAAGCATTTTTATTAAGTGTGTTTTCATTGCTCAAAATACCTGGATAAACATTTTTATTGTTAGTTTGGTCGCCTCTTCCCAGATCTGACCTATAACGTGGCCTGGTCGTGCTACCTGCTTGTCTCCAGGCTGATACAGATACTTTTAATTTGAAACCTAGACAAAGCAGTAGGGCTTCTGCAGGTGGCGGACCCTCCTTTAGAAATAGACTAAGCCACAACTAAACAAATGTTTACTACTTTAATTACACATGTCTACAAGCAAAATGCTTCCGGAACAAAAGTAGTGAAATTATTCTTGGTTTAGGTCACTAATAAAGAAAAAGTAAGTCAGAAGTGCTGATTGGCTATAGTTTCCAAGATATAGTATTGGGTCAAAATAGGAAATTTATGCAAAATATGGCAAAAACGGTAGTTCATCAGAAGGTACAGTGTGTCTAGAAGCAACCAGTTCTACCTGAAAGCCTGTCTGCACATTCTAATACATTCATTTTAATATGTATAGAGCAGTGGTCGGCAACCCGCGGCTCCGGAGCCTCTTTGATCCCTCTGATGTGGCTCAGTACAGCGGTCCCTCATTTATAATGGGGGTTATGTTCTAAAAATAACCCACGACAAGCGAAATCTGTGAAGTCGTCAGCTTTATATTTTACAATTATTCTCCATGTTTTAAGGCTGTAAACGCCTCACCACACACAATCTACACTTTTCTCAGACTGGAATTAACGTTTTCTCACATTTCTCTCTTGTTTAAACACTCAAACTTTCATAGATTTTCAACAAAAAAGCACAGTATTAGAGAACCAAAGTGTATTTCACGTGTATTTCACAGTTCTTATGACCGAGCCTCTTTGTCCTGGCACCGCTTTGCTGTGGCGGGTTTTGTCGGGGAGAAAACTTGCAAACATACAGCACTTCAGAGTCACACTGCGATCGAACATTTATATAAATCTGGCAAACTGAACGCATTCTGTACAGGAGACACGGAGGAGAATGACTGACGAATCGGCAAAGGTCTACAGTCCCTTAGCCAATCAGGACGCAGAAATGCGCATTGATACGCTATTAAAAAAAAAAATTGGAATAAAAAAATCTGCGAAACAGAGAGGCCACGAAAAGTGAACCACGATATAGCGAGGGACCTCTGTATTTAATTAAAATGTATTTTATTTTAGTTCATTCATTTTCAAAATGTAATTCTATGGCACAAAGGCAAAAAAAAGCCGTTATATGCAGTGTTATTTCATTTTAAATTTCAAAAGGGTTTTGTGGCTCCCAGTGTTTTCTTTACTGTGTGAAATGGGTCCAAATGGCTCTTTGAGTGGTAAAGGTTGCCGACCCCTGGTCTAGAGTTTTAACATAAAATATTTTTTGATTTCACATAAGAGAGATGCCTCGATATTTCTTGTTTATTTCTTGATGGATGAAGATGAAGAAGTGCAAGTATAAATATTATTTTTAAGCAAAAATGCCTAAATCTATTTGCCTGGAAGAATCCATGACTCATCGCTGTACCAGCGAGTGAGTCTGGTAACGCTTGGTCCAAAATGCGCTGCAGTTGCGCGTAGACAGACAGCTAAGTGAACCAATCAGAGATTGCGCCATCTTGATTCAAAACTGAGGCGGAACTTCCGCTGCCTAAGAGTGACTTTGCGGGCAAAGGCGGGTGCACTGACGTCACCATCTTTGAACGAATCAGAATCGCGGAGTCCGTTGTTAACCGGAGGAGCGAGAGTGGATGGAGGGTGTCCAGATGGTATCGCGCTGTATAGGAAATACAGAGAGATATCATTTGGCTGGCCAGGTAATAAATCTATTGTATAAACAGATGCGATTTTGATGTAAAACAATATCATTAAATATCTTGAATTTTAATATTAGCTAACCAGCACAGTTATCAGTTGATTTTCAGTTCATCATATCAATATAAATGAGATTAAGCCACTCGGAAGCAGATCGAGTCCAAACATTTGTAGACCAGTGTTATCTCTGCATCACAGGTTGAGAACCTCTGCGCTAAAGAGTATTTACTATTACTGCATCACGTAGATAATATTACATCTGTTTCCACAATCACTGACTCATTCTTGTCTTTCCTTAATTGTTTTCCAGGCAGCATGGTGTACTTGGGGATGATGATCGGAGCATTTTTCTGGGGTGGGATGTCGGACAAAGTGGGCCGCAGACAGTGCCTCCTCATCTGTATGTCCACCAATGGTTTCTTCGCCTTCCTGTCATCTTTTGTGCAGGGATACGGCCTGTTCCTCCTGTGTCGTCTCATTGCCGGCTTTGGGTAAGTAGCTGTGAATGGCTGAGTCCTGCTATCCAAATGTATTAGTCAATATCTCAACCTAAAAATAGCAGCCCATAGCACTGGTGTTCTTGTGTGAGTTTTCTTTGTAATAATACAGCATAGTAAGGTAGTAAATGTGTGTATGATTTATTGCACTCTCCATTTTGTTCATGATGTAACTGTTCCTTTAAGAGCTAATTTAGTAATTGCTTCCGCTATCATCCTCCCCAGAGACTTGCAGAGTAATTGAAAAGGCTACCCAAGCTGCCAATGAGACCTGTGCTCCTGAATCATGAGCGGACTGACACAACACGTTTTATGTGCTGTTAGCAGAAAAACATGCTTGGTTGGATAAATTTTAGTGAAAAAATATACTAAATGCGCTATAGCTACAATAAGTCACCATACGGTCCCCAATGCTATTATGA